>JAECXG010000173.1:0-75000 GCA_018152135.1 Drosophila paulistorum
ATACTTAGATACTTATGCATGAACGTAGGTTCCTTCGGGGCACTTTTTCCCGTCCCTGAAGTCGTTAAGCTGCGCCAGTTAACATCTTGGTCAAGTCGTGTTCGAGGAAAGAGAGTTACTTTTCTCTGTGTTTATTTACTTTTTTTTGTATTTTATTATAAAATCAAAACATCCGTCTTGTTTGACGTTCTACACACAATTATGCTTTTTTATTCGGCGACAATGCCGTTCTCTCCTTCAGATAATTAATCATATATGTATGTATGTATATATGTATGTATGTATATGTGTAAGTGTCCATATATGTATGTATGGAAATATGTATGTGTGTTTTTTTTTTTTCCATTTATTACTCATACATAACAACTTATTAACGTAACATATATAAAAAAGAATATCATAAACAATAAATTTTTTAGCATCACAAATCAAGGAGATAACAATACAATACACTCGTGTGGTTAGAGGGGGGGGAGGTGGATACGAATACAGGGTCAAACGGGACTACTTTTGGGTACTGCTTCGCAGGGCCCTGGGCGATCATTCCTCGTGCCTCTGACGCTCGAGCCTCCTGAGCTCCTTCATCACAACCGACGCGAAAATACTGACGGCCTCCCCAGGCTCGGGGATTAGCGACCATCAGCCTGGTCAAATTTACCAGTGTTGCGCGATGCCCCATAGCACACTCCATGGAGATTCTCGCCGCTTCAAATCTGGGACAATGCAGCAAAACATGCTCCGCGTCTTCGGGTATTCCGCTGCCGCACCAGGTGCATTCGTCCGAAGTTTCGTGGCCGAATCTCTTCAGATACATCCTGAAGCAGCCATGACCACTCAGCAGTTGAGTCAGGTAATGGTTTACCTCGCCGTGTTTGCGCAGGACCCACGCGCTAATGTCGGGGATGAGCGTGTGCGTCCACCTTCCCTTGGTCGAGGTGTCGTGTTGCCGCGCTAGACTGCGTGTTGCTCCCGGTCCTACTGAGCTACCTCGTCTGGCCTTAGCGACTGCCTCGATGATCGCTGCCTGGTCTTCGATCGGCATCATTCCTGCGATAACGAGCGCCGCATCATCCGAGATCGTGCGGAATGCACTGCAGACTCTTATCGCGCTTAGCCGGTGGGTTGCCTCGAGTCCTCGTCGGTAGCTTTTCACTTTCATGCCGTCAATCCACGCTGGTACTGCGTAAAGCGCCGTCGATGTGGTGACGGTCGAGAGCAGTAGCCGTCGTCCCTGCCTCGGGCCGCGCGTGTTTAGGAGGATGCGCGATAAAGCGTGTGCGGAATTGGCTGCTTTTTCTCCAGCATGTTGCAGATGCTCCCTAAAACTGAGCCTTGTGTCCAGTAGAACGCCGAGATATTTAATAGCCCTCTTGGATTCTATCACAGCGCTGCCCACCCGTACTTTTGCGGATTCCACAGTCTTCCTGCTGCTGATAAGCACTGCCTCCGTCTTGTGAGCTGCCAACTGGAGGCCGGCGGCCTGGAGCCACTGCTCGACGCTTCTAATGGCGGCATTCGAGCGTTCCTCAACTTCCTTGACGGTCTTAGCGACCACGGCAAGGACTATGTCATCCGCGAACCCTGTGATGTGGGTGCCAGGCGGAAACTGCAGGCGTAAGACTCCGTCGTACATTGTATTCCAGAGTAAAGGTCCCAGCACCGAGCCTTGGGGCACTCCTCCAGACACTGTCCGCACTACTGGGCCATCATTTGTGGTGTAGCAGATGGTCCTTCCTTGGAAATACTGTCGCACACAACTGAGGAGGTAGTGTGGGACTCCAAAATCGGCTAATGCGACTAGGATACGGCTCCATCTGGCCGAGTTGAAAGCGTTTTTTATATCTAGGGTGGTTACCAGACAATACTCTTTCGACCCCCCTTTCCATCTAGCACCGGCGATCGCGTCCGCCGCAATATTAACCACGCGTGCAATGGCATCAGTTGTGGACCTAGCGTTCCGGAAACCGAACTGCTGCTCCGCAAGTCCTCCGTTGGCTTGGATGGCTGAGCTAAGCCTTGCGCAAATTAGGGCCTCTAGAACTTTACCTGCCGAGTCCAGGAGGCAGATCGGCCTGAATGAAGACGCATCGAGAGAAGTTTTCCCTGGCTTCGTAAGCAAGATTAGGTTCTGCTTTTTCCATCTGGATGGGAACGCACCTTCCCTCATGCAACTGTTGTACAGGTCCACAAAGGACTCAGCCTGTAACGACACCGCGATCTTTAGTATTTGGTTAGTGATTCCGTCGGGGCCCGGAGCCTTCGCAGGTTTAAGATTCCGGACTATGTCGAGCACCTCGTCCACTGTGCATTCCTGTATTTGTGGGTGAAGCGGGGGATGCAGGACAGGCAATTCGTCCACGATTTGAGGGAAGAGGGTATCTACTATGCCCCGAACGGTCTGGGCGTCCTTTGGTGCCGGAGTCTTGTCTATATGCAAGCGCTTCACGACAGTCTGGTATGCCTTACCCCCATGGGTCCTGCTCTGCGGAGTCGCATAGGGCCAGGAAGCACTCGCGTTTGCTGTCTTTGATCGCCTTTTTGAGAGCCTTGCAGCACTGCTTGTATTCCAGATATAGGTCTGAGAAGGCTAGCGTCCCTCTAGCACGCTGGTACATGCGCCTCGCGCGAAAGCATCTGCGGCGAACGTCGGCGATACTGTCATTCCACCAACAGACTGGTTTGTGGTGCCTTCTGTATGCCTTGCGCTGGGACATACTCTCATCACAGGCCCTCTCCAGTGTCGACATGAAAGAGTTCGCTGCCGTGTCTGCATCTCCTAGGCGTGCATCACGTAAACTCTCCAACACTCTGCTAAACGTGTACAAGTTTAGGGACTCAAACTTGTAGCTTTTCCCGGTGGGAGGCGTTCGCTCAGCTCGTGGCATGGTTGTCCCAACGGTGAAGACAATGGCCTCGTGGTCGCTACCGGTGTAGTGGCGCCCAACTTCCCAATTCGACTGTGAGGCTATGGAGTCACTGGCGAACGTAAGGTCGACAATGGATCCTGCACCGGCTCTACTGAAAGTGAATCTTGTGCCAGAATTGAGCAGCGAGACACTGAGATTGCAGAAACACTCGAGCAAAAGGCGGCCCCGTGCGTCGGAACGAGTACTGCCCCATTCAATTGCCCAAGCATTAAAGTCACCGCCAATGATAACACCTTGGCGGCCCCTGGCGTCGACAGAAATGGCGTCGATGGTACAACCAAACCTCTCTAGGGTGTAGCTGGGAGGCAGGTAGCAGCTATAGACCCAGTACCCTCCAATTTTTGCCCGGACGAAGCCCTCCATCTGGGCGACTTCCTCAATTGGGAGACTGTTAGTCCCGCAGGACCAAATAGCAGCCTTTCCGTTGATGTCGGATACCCAGTCGGCGTTCCTCTCCGTTCTATACGGCTCACTGACTAGGGCCAAGTCGTAGCCGCCTTCCCGAACCGTCTGATGGAGGAGATCCTGCGCGACGGCACAGTGATTAAGGTTCACTTGATATGTATGTGTGTAAATGTGTATGTACGTATATATGTAAGTGGGTATATATGTATGTATGGATATATGTATGTGTGTGAATATGTGTGTACGTATATATGTACATATGTGTTATTTGTTGCCCTTTTTGATGTGTTGTCCATGGTTTGTGTAGTTGAAGGTGAATTCGTTGGTGTGGTGACCGGGTAGGTAACTAGCGCGTTTTCTTCGACTTTTGCCTGTGAGGCTAGCGCTGTCAGTAGCTCCTCCCGAGTCGCCGCTGCATTTAGGTTATAGATCGCTACAGCCCTTTTTCTGTTGGAGAGGCCTTACTCCAACCGTGTCACCTAGTACCAAGGCAATATTTTCTCCAAATGACTTGATGTCAGTTGCAGGGTCTTTCCGGAGCTCCAGAATCAGCGCGTCGTTTGCAGTACGTCGAATTCTGGAGACGTGCTTGCGGACTTGTAGCAGTTCGCCATCCGTGCGCCTGGTCACCATCTCGAGTACTTGGCTATAACTAAGCCCGCCGCTGGCCTCGATTAGAATTGCATCCGGTCTGTGCTTGATTCTAGGTTTGGCCTGCAAAGAGGAGGCTCCACGTCGAGGCTTTGCGGGGCCGACTGTTTTCCAGCCTTGGTTGTCCTCGGTTGTCCCATGATCCACTATTGTATGGCGTGTGTGTGTGTGCGCGAGTTACCACAGCAGACACCACACCCCCACCAAAACCCCCTCGGGCATCGCTACTGGTCAACAAAGTATTTCACTATTAAGCAACCGATTCTAAGAGATTGCATTGACTAGTCTGCAATGTCAACATCCGGCCGATTGCAACCTCAGCACTTTTCAACATATACATACTTTAGCATATACAAGCCTTTGCGTGGGCGACAAACCATAAGGCTAAGCATATTTGTATACATTACCATACATACATACACAAAATCATAAGACTAAGCATGATTGTATACATAACCATACATACATACAGGAAAACCTAAGCTTCAACTTGCAAAGAATGTGAGGGTTTTATTCTTTTCAAGTTGAAGCTTAGGTTTTCCTGTATGTATGTATGGTTATGTATACAATCATGCTTAGTCTTATGGTTCACTTGATTTTTAACAACCAAAGAACAAAGTCGCATTTATTCAAAAAATAATAAAACTCCAACAACAGGCAACCGGACTCAAGAAGACCGGATCCAACCCAATAAAGGACACAACTGTATTCCCCCCTTGCTCCCGGGAGGTAACTGGCGCAGCTGGTATTCGGAAGGGATATGAATCCCCAACTTGTATTATTAACTTTATTGTAAGTAGGATGAAAAAAAAACAGTGTGTGAAAAGGAAAAGCGGAAAAAAAAGAGAGAAAAGTTAAAATGAAAAAAGAGAGTGCAAAATAAAAGATAAAATATACCACGTCACCAACAAAATACATACATATACAAATACAAAATTTTTATGCAATAAAATTTTTTTTACGTAGTGAAAGGTGTGAAATCAATCGCTGATAATCACATCATTTACACAATATGTACACGTACACATACATGTTGTACATAAAATCAATCACTGATCACTGTGTCACAAAATAGATATAAAAATACAAAAAATTTATGCAACAAAAAAATTTTTGTGGACAACCCCGCAATCGTTACTGATCGTAGGTCAAATATGATAAAAGCCTTCCACGATTTGCAATAAATTCATTGCGTCAACCATCTCCTCAACAATGCTGTTGAAAAAAGGTATTAATGCAGTACCTGAGCTGGGCTATTTGGTCAGTACGTGCACCAAGCTGGTGAACTTTTTTTAAAAATCGGGAAAGAATTCATCTTTGGGATTTACGCTGAAAAGTTTTTGTCCCACTCGTTGGAACACAGTTTACTACCTGCTTAAGTCAGTTGAAATTAATTGGATAGAACTGACAACAATATCAAAAGATAAGAACCAGACCAATAGAATCGAAGGTATTAACGTCAACCACTTAGGCTCCGTTGTTGAAATTCTAAAAGAGTTCGAAACCGTCTCAAAAAAATTGGAGGCAACCAAAAGTCCAACAACACATTTAATTATTCCAAATTTAAACAAATTAAAGAAAACCTGTCTGTCCGATTCCAATGATATTGTCATTATTCAAGCTCTAAAGTCCGCATTGTATACTCAAATTTTATCGACAATTGAACCAAATTTATCTAAATACCACAAAATAGCCATATTTCTATTTCCACCCACAAACAAATTGTTCCAATTTTCTCCGCATGAAAAGGAAACGAAAGCATTTCGTTGCAGCATCGCAATCTTTACGAAAATGCTCAACGGATCCACAATTAAAGCAGTGCTTCTTCTTATTTGGGACCTGAGGCGATCTCTTCTGGTTCGTCTCGTTGGCCAAAAAAGGTTTCGCCGATCCCTCGGCAACGCGCTCATACACAGCATACCGCTCTTGAAGCTCTTGAAAGGATTTGCAAGCATAGAGAGTATATCTAAAGTCGCTTTTCAACTGCAAGCCGTCGACAATATAGCGGATTACGGACTGCGCATCAACGTCGCCAACCGCAGCCAGCTTTCTCATCTGAAGAAGATACTCGTGAAATGACTCTTGATTGTGTTTTTTCCGATTTCGTATCTCTGCGTGAATCTCGGCGCTGCAAATCTTCGTTGACCAAATTCATTCTCCAGCATCATCCGTAGCTCCGAATATTGGCATACACTCAGCGAAATTCAATTAAAGGCACACCATTTTTTCAGCTTATTTTGAATCTTATGCATTTTGATGTAGTTTTTTATATTAAATTACATATATCTATTTGTTGTATGTTAAACAAAAACATTTTTTTTTCGTTTTTCTTAAAAAACAAACTTATAATGTAAGAAAAACAAAAACAATCAAAAATTTAACGCGAAATTCAATTAAAGGCACAATGTTCTAGCCTCACAAAAAAAAAAAAAAAAAAAGATATAACATCTCAAAAATTTCAATTAATAATGAGTCGATCCCTCAGATTTTTGAATTACTTCGAAAATCGTGTTTGGCATCGAATCAATCATTTTTTGAAACTCGACTTGTGGGATTTGAGCCCATTCCTGTGAAACCGTTACTCTAAGCTCTTTCACAGATTGAAATTTTCGTCCGCCAGCACAAACACGCCTGGCAAGGTTCCCCCACATGTTCTCGATAGGATTTAAATCCGGAGATCGAACAGGACATAACATGGTGGTCCTGAAACCACGCTCGACTAGCCCGTGAAACATGTATGGCCGCATTATCCTGTTGAAAAATTGAGTCAGAAAACGGTTCTTCCTCCAAAAAATCAATAAGAACATTCTCCAACAAATTTATGTAGCCTTGGGAGTTTATGCTCCCGGAAACTTTGCAAATTGGAGTTCGATTGTGGTAGCTAAAGGCAGCGCAGACCATTAACGAACCTCCTCCAAAGTTTCGCTTTGTGGAATAACGTTCAGACTGCCGAATGTCATGCCAGTAGTAATTGAATCCATCAGGGCCATCTAAATTGAACTTTTTTCATCTGAGAAAACCACCTTCTTCCAATTTTCCGACCAGGACATGTGTTCTTTAGCGAAATCTAACCGAGCCACTTTGGGACCATTCGTTAGAGCCGGCTTAGACTTCATTTTTTTCCATTTTAGCCGGTTACCAGATGCCAAAATTTACTGTACACGTCGTTTTGTGATTGGAAGGTCTAATTCTTTCACAATCTTAGAGGCAGTGGCATTTTTTTGAAGTCCTGCGCGTATAATTGCAGCTTTTCCTCGTGGTGACACCTTCTCATTATTGCAGTTAGTCCTTTTTATACCATACACCCATAGGGTGAAATGGTATATTAAAGTCGCCAAAATGTATGTAACAGGCAGAAGGAAGCTTTTCCGACCCCATAAAGTATATATATTCTTGATCAGTATCAACAGCCGAGTCGATATAGCCATGTCCGTCTGTCCGTCCGTCTGTCCGTCCGTCCGTCCGTCCGTCCGTCCGTCCGTCTGTCCGTCCGTATGAACGCCTAGATCTCAGAGACTATAAGAGATAGAGCCACTAAATCTGGTATGTAGGCTCATGTAGTATGTAGAGTGATCGAGTTTATTTCAAAATTTTGCCACGCCCCTTTCCGCCCCCGCAATTCAAAAAAAACGTTTATCTCAAAAACTATTGCAGCTAGAGACACCATATTTGGTATGTATATTTGCTTAGTAAATGCGCTCATTTTGTAATTATAAAGAGTTTGCCACGCCCCTTTCCGCCCCCGCAATTCAAAAAAACGTTTATTTCAAAAACTATTGTAGCTAGAGACACCGTATTTGGTATGTATATTTGCTTAGTAAATGGGCACATTTTGTATGTATAAAGATTTTGCCACGCCCTTTTCCGCCCCGGCAATTTGAAAAACTCGATTATCTCCCGTAATTTTCTACCTTGTGGAATCAAATTTGGCACACTTGAATTTGATACTAATACCCAGCAAAATACCAAATTTGATCAAAATCGGACAAAAAATAGCCAAGTTATGCATATAAACGTTTTTCCATAAGGCCGGAGTTGGCCGTTGGCGGGTGGTGGCGCTAGGGTGCTCATATGCATGAGTGAGCGAGATACTAAGATATGCTTGTAAAAAGCATGTACACAGAACTTTTTTAAATTAGGCAAATGCATTTGTTATTACAAATTTGAAATATTTGTTTTGCTGGTGTATGGTATACCTAAGTCAGCGAGACGACTTACTTACTTCATTTTGTTGTAATTTTCCTTTAAATTTACAACATTATTAATTGCAGCAGGAGAGCGTTTTAACTCGCGTGCAATTTTTCGGTTAGACCAACCCACATCCTTGAATGCAAGGACTTTACCGATTTCTTCGCTTGTTAGCGTCTCTCCTCTTACCATTTGATTATGGATTCAAAACACCGGCTTAAACTGAAATAAACGTTAAAAAGAATTATGTTAAATAATTTTTATACCAAAAATCACACATCAAATCCTTCCCGGATGTCTTAACACGACTAAAGACAAAATGACTTTAATTGAATTTCGCATCAAATTGCACCAATAATCATGAACGTGCACGAAATTTACTTATTCTTACGATAAAACTAACTGTAAATTTTTGTGTATGGTAAAAATATAAAACGAAAATCAAGACAAAACAAAATAGAAAAAAACTATGTCCCGTTACTTGATGTTTCTTATTTTTTTTCAGTTGTAAGTACAAAGATGTGGTTGCCTTTAATTGAATTTCGCTGAGTGTACGTGTATGGCCTCCAGAAACAACTTTGCCGTTTTGGTCATTTTGCCACGTGCTTGTACATACATTTGCTTTATATTTAGGCCATATGCCTCAGCATTTAATTCGAAATTCTGAAACCAATGTTTCACCAGAATTGTTTCGCCATCAAACTCAGGGATGATTTTTTCAAAGCTTTCCGCTGCGATTGTACCACTGTTTTTATTCTGCTCGTCTGATCCCACTTTCAAAGCGAGCAACTGCACCAGTTCCTGCAGAATTTTGGTGTTATCAGCCATGGCCTGAATTCCAGTAGCACTAACTTCGCCTCCAGATGCAACTTCATCCAGCTTTAACTCGCTACCCGCTTCGTCTGCCATTCTCTGCACTGCCTCCTTTGCTTTCGATCTGGTGTAGTATGGTTGCCTCACTCTCACTATTGGTATTCTAGAACGCTTGATTTGTACTGCCGTTTCTCTCATCAGCGTCACTCAGCATTCGCGGCAAAACTTTGGTGGTAGTTCTGTTATCTCCCTCTCACAATTGGTATTCCAGAGCGCTGTGTTTGTAGTGCCGTCCCTCTCAGCAGCGTCACTCAGCAAATTCGCGGTAAAGTTTTTGAGACTCCTCTGGCCAAATTTGAGACACCTCCGGACAACTCCAAATAACTTGCACTTTCCAAATTAGGACGAGCCCCCAAATGTGAGTTGAGTAAACTCAACTAAGTTTATTGATTGTATTAATGTAAAAGTAGTTTGGAAAAAAGTTACAATTGTTCGTAATCTGCTGCTTCGATTCACTCGTTTTTTCTCTCACTGCTGCTGCTTTTTCGACTCTCAAACTTCAACTGTGTCTCCCTTCTCTGATATTCTGCTGTCTACTGTACTCTCTGTTGTTCTGCTGTTAAACTCTGCTGTTCGTGATCCTATCTCCGCTGCTGCTGTTAAACCTCTGTAACTCTCCATCGTACCTTACATTTATGTAAATAAGTATATGAAATGAATATTAAAATCTAATCTATCTATGTATTTGCTTTCGTTTGTATGGGTTTTGAAGTACAGATTCTGTACGCACAACGAAACAACAACAAAAATGCTGTGTCGGCACCTGTCATTTGGATACATTCGAAACATACTCACTTATATTCTCTGTTTTAACATTGTGCGGCCGAGTATAAAGCAAGCCTATCCACTCACTCATACTTATTCCGTTTCGCACTCATATTCACTCAACTCAATTTGAGAGTAGTATATTCGAATGTCACTTTTTTGACATTCATGCAGATGTCTATTAGAAATATTAGTCAAATGGTTATTTGTGTTAGGACTATTGATTACGACTTTAAAATTTGCGATGAATTTCTAAACTTACATTCTTGTCACAGTCATGTAAATGGAAAAAGTACGTTTGATGCCTTTGAGAAGCATGTACTTTCATTCCAATTATCATATCAATTTGCACTGATGGTGCCGCCACCATGAAAGGAAAGAATGAAGTATTTCTTGCCCATGTCAATAGAAAAATAGGAGAAATACCATTTTTCCATTGTTTCATCCATCAGCAAGCATTGTTTGCAAAAATTTTTCAAGTTGTGGATGCAATGGGTGTAGCAATTAAAATTATTAATCGCATTAAAGGTGGTCATAATTCGCTAACCCATAGAAAGTTTAAATCCTTTCTCTCAGAATTCGGCGCTGAGTACGAGAATCTTTGCCTTTTACTGATGTTAGGTGGCTGAGCCGAGGCCAAAGTTTAGACAGACTATACAGTCTTCGTAATGAAGTTATTTCTTTCTTAGAAAGCGAAAATTTAGAAAAAGATAAAGATTTGTTAGCTTCTCTAAAAAATCCATTATTTATTTTAGACTTGGCGTTTCTAACTGACATAGTCCTTTTCATTAATCAATTAAATCTTCAGCTTCAAGGCCGCAACAAACTTCCGTCCGACTTAATTGCAGCAATCAATAAATTTAGTCGCCAATGACCTGTCCAGCCTTCAGCGAACTGCAGAAATTGTTGCATTGTACCCCAACCCTTCCCGAATTCAGGAGTACGCAGAGGCAGTTAATACCCTTTCCTCTGAAATAGAGGAAAAATTTTCTGATTTTAAACAAATCAATTGGCTCATTGCAGTTTTTAATAACCCCATAGAAGCAGAATCTGAATCAATTCCAGAAGAAATTAGGGAGGAATTACAGGTCATGAAAATTGACTTGATGCAGCCACTAAGTAGTGGAATAGAATTTTGGCGAGATTTTCCGATAGATAAATTTCCGATTTGCAAAAAGGCAATGTTAAAATTATATTCTATGTTTACCACAACATATATTTGTGAAACAACATTTTCCACAATGAAATTGATAAAAAATTCTATTCGAAACAGTCTAACTGATAGACATTTAGAAGATCTCCTTCGGATAAAAAGTTATCCAAATAATATAGAAGTTAATGAAATAGTTGAGTTTAAAAAAAAAATATGAATTCAAAATTATTGGTTTTCCATCGCATTTTACATTTTTCTTGCTTTCGTCACATGCAATTTGCGCAGTGTAAAGCAACTTCCGCACACAAGCAAGCGCACACATACAACTACATTTTTTTAGCGCTCTCTTTGTGCCGGGCCCTGATCTAAATCAAAAAATGATAATTCGTCGAATTCTGTCTCAAATCAAGAAAGCAAGCGCAGCCGATAATCTGATGCAAGAAAAAGATAGCGAAAGCAAAGCAGCGATCAATTTTTTCATGTGTGTTCTCTCAACAAAGCGACATAGATCTGCTTGCGTCAAAATGCTGAAGAAAACTAAATCCACCCTCGTGCTCTTGATTTTTTTGTGTGAGGACTTCGGCAGCCGTTCGGTTACACGCATACGAGGTGCCGAACGTGTTCGTCCTCCGGGGGATATGAGTGCGGAGCTCTGATTTAGATAGACTATTCCAGGGCCCGGCACAAAGCGAGCGCTAAAAAGTGTAGTTGTATGTTTGCACTTGCTTGTGTGCGTATGTTGCTTAAAAAGTGTAGTTGTATGTGTGCACTTGCTTGTGTGCGTATGTTGCTTTACACTGCAAAAAATGAAAATTCATCAAATTCTATATCAAATCAAGAAAACGAACGCAGCCGATGTTTGTATGTTGCTTTACACTGCGCAAATTGCAATGTAAAATATATATAATATATATAGAGTGAAATGTGTGGAATCAATCCCTGATCATCACATCATGTACACAGTATACAAATTAACAGCCAAGTCAACGTACGGCCCTCGCAATGAATTCGAGCAACCCGCGTGACACAAATGCAACGTAACCAAAACGAAGCAACGGTCAGCCGTTTTAGTTGTGTCGCAAGCGTTGAGTTCTTGTTGGGAATATACTGAGTCGGCTTTGCTGACCACAAGCCCGTCGCATGATCTTCTATGTACTTCTTATGTATTTTGTGTAGATTCGTATTTCCTGTTTTATGTACTTAGCTTTAGCCTTTATTTCACTCCATTCTTATAATCAGTTTCTGTCAGACGATTGACTAATAAAGATATTGATCATTTAACATTTACTCCGGCACACTGCCGTTAAACATTTGCTTATTAATACACCGTTGAGCCACAAGGCCAACCGTTCAGAAAGAGGACGAAGTCAAGTCCTCCACCATAATCATTTTGATATACAACTCTACCCGCCGCTACACCGGTGATGTCACAACTGCCGTCAGAGGGAAAGGTGGAATTAAATAATTGGCGCCCAACAGGCTTTATACTGGAATCCGTTAATCTTACGATATTGGAATACCATATACTACCATATACTATTATATAGGAATACCATGGCCCTAAACAAAAACATGTAAGTGAATGTTTGGTAAAAATTGAAAAAATTTTATGAAAATTTAAAAAATATAAAAACAAAAAGTAAAGAATTTGTGAGTGAATTGGCAGCGCGAAATTGTGCATTGCGGTACAGGTTAATTGTGATATTGTTGACATGCAAGTGCGTTTAAAAAAAAAAAAAAAAAAATAAAAAAGAAAAAAAACAAGAAAATAAATAAATATTTTGCGCTTCATTGGTTGCTCATGACTTGGGCTTATAGAAATATAAAGGTAGAGTACGACAGTGACGAAGAACAAGAAATAGGAATTAGGCCAGAAGTCAACAATCAATTAGAAATGGAACCGGCTCTGCTAAAAGCGTTAGTGGAAGGTGCTGTGAACAGCGCACTCTTAGAACAAGAGAGGAGACTGAAAGACGAGTTCCGAACGGAACTCGAGACCATTAGAGGGCAAGTTACTGCTTTAAGGATAGAGACCCCACAGGTTGAGACATATCAGAGAGTGATAATTGACCCTAGTGTGAAGTTAAGTTGGACATTGTAAAGTCAGTGCCTAGCTTTGATGGAAATCATTAGGAGTACGTGGCTTGGCGACAAGCGGCTACAGACGCATATGAAGTTTTCAGAAGATACGTAGGCAGTGAGGCGCATTACGAGGCTGTGGCCATTTTTAAAAATAAAATCACTGGGCCGGCTCGAGCAATCCTTACGTCGCACAACACAGTGCTTAATTTCGACGCCATTATTGCCAGACTGGACTGCACATACGCAGACAAAACGTCCTTACGCGTACTAAGACAGCAACTCGAACTAGTAAGGCAGGGTGACCTAAGCCTAATGAATTATTACGATGAGGTAGAAAAGAAGCTTTACTCGTGACAAATAAGATAGTAATGACACATGACGAACAGGCTGCGTCCATTC
The DNA here is from genome assembly GCA_018152135.1 of Drosophila paulistorum. Taxonomy (NCBI): domain Eukaryota; kingdom Metazoa; phylum Arthropoda; class Insecta; order Diptera; family Drosophilidae; genus Drosophila; species Drosophila paulistorum. The sequence goes on from JAECXG010000173.1 coordinate 13,444, forward strand.
TTTGTGCAGAAATTAGAGACGACGCACTACATGCCTTCATGGCAGGAATCAAGAGGTCCCTAAAATCCTTGGTGATCCCAGCGAAGCCCAAGGATTTACCATCCGCACTAGCAGTGGCCCGTGAGGCTGAAAATAGCATTGAAAGGAGTGCATTTGCTGCATCGTATGCCAAAGTAATAGAAGAGAGAAATCATAACAGCGACAATAATAAGTTTGGCAGTCGTAACCAGGCTAAACAAGGTAGGAGCCAGGAAAGAAACCCACATTTTGTTGGGAATCAAGGACAGAACAGGGCACAACAGGCTGACCCTGAAACCTCGTCGAAGGACAAAGAGGCACAGTTAAGAAATCAGGCTCAACCCATGGACGTTGATCCTTCGATGTCCAGGTTAAGACATAACACCAACTGGGGAAAGCCACAGGGCCAGTCTACACAAGACGGGGCTCAAAAAAGGTATAATAATTCGGAGCGTACATCGGGCAATAGGCGCCAAAAAGTTAACAATGTTACCCAAAAAGCACCTAGCCAAGACGATGAAAAATATGAAGAGATAGCCGAGAATACCCTTACAGAAATAGATGACGAGAGTGACGGATCTGAAAGCAACGATCTGTTGAATTTTTTAGGGGATGTTCCCAACTGCCGTTCGTCGAACGTCAGTTGGCTGGCAGAACATTAAAGATTCTTGTCGACACTGGGGCGGCAAAAAATTACGTTAAACCCGTAAAGGAGTTAAAAAACGTAACACCATGGACCTAAGGGAAAACACCATAAACTACGGTAATACTTCGGAGGTACTCAATCACCATCCGTGCGATAATGTGAACTTTACACGTGTCGATGATATCGTAGTCCCAGATTCTGTAAGAGCCGAATTTAAGAAAATGATACTAAAAAGAATTAGTGCATTCGCGACCCCTAACGAGGCGCTGCCTTATAATACTTCAATCGTTGCTAGAATCCGAACTGTAGACAATAAGGAGATATATTCAAAGCCCTATCCGTACCCGGTAGGCGTGTCAGATTTTGTAAATAAGTCGCACAGCTGCTAAAAGATGGCATCATAAGGCCATCAAGATCTGCGTATAACAGCCCGGCCTGGGTTGTTGATAAGAAGGGGACAGACGCCAACGGTAATAAGAACAAGCGGCTTGTCATTGACTTTAGGAAGTTAAATGAGAAAACCGTCGCCGACCGTTATCCGATGCCAAGTATGCAACTAATTTTAGCTAACCTCGGAAAGGCTAAGTTTTTCACAACCTTAGATCTTAAATCCGGGTACCACCAGATTTACCTGGCGGAGGGCGATCGGGAAAAGACGTCCTTTTCAGTAAATGGCGGAAAGTACGAGTTCTGTCGACTACCTTTTGGTTTAAAAAATGCGGGTAGCATTTTTCAAAGAGCAATCGACGATGTCTTGCGAGAACAAATTGGCAAGATATGTTACGTCTATGTTGATGACGTAATTATCTTCTCCGAAAATGCCGCGGATCACGTCCGCCATATTGACATAGTACTTCAGCAACTTTGTGAGACTAACATGAGGGTCTCTAAAGAAAAGACAAGGTTATAGCAAGACCTTTGACTAATATACTCAAAGGCGAAAATGGCACTGTAAGCAAACACATGTCCAGAAAAGTAACAGTCGAATTCGACGAATCTCAGCGCGACGCCTTTAACCGTTTGAGAAACATACTAGCATCGGAAGACGTTATGCTTATGTACCCTGACTTCAAAAAACCTTTTGACTTGACTACGGACGCGTCTGGGATTGGCCTTGGAGCAGCGTTGTCTCAAGGTGGGAGACCAATCACCATGATCTCCCGAACGCTAAAAACGTGCGAAACTCATTATGCTACCAACGAAAGAGAGTTGTTAGCAATTGTGTGGGCTCTCGGCAAACTACAGAATTATCTTTACGGTACAAAAGAGTTGCATATTTTTACAGATGATCAACCGCTCACATTCGCAATGTCTGAGAAAAACACGAATGCGAAAATCAAGAGGTGGAAGGCGTTTATCGAACAATATAACACCCAGTTGCACTATAAGCCAGGAAGGAAAATTTTGTCGCAGATGCCTTATCTAGGCAAGAGCTTAACGCTCTCCAAGACGGAGCGCAGTCAGACATAGCCACTGTTCACAGTGAGATATCCCTTACATACACTATAGAAACTGCCGATAACCCATTGAATTGCTACAGAAATCAAATAGCTTTGGAGAAATCACGTTATTCACTGCATAGAAAATTTATTTTGTTTGGCAAAAAGACACGTCACTTAATTCAATTTATAGATAGAGCGATCTTATAAAAACTTTAAAACTTGCTGTAAACCCCGACGTCGTAAACGCGTTTTATTGCGACCTCCCAACTCTAGCTGCATTCCAACATGAGCTAGTTGCACTGTTCCCGACAACCAAGTTCTGGCACTGCAAAAAGATGGTGTCGGATATCACTAAAAAAGACGAACAGGTAGAAAGAGTCAACACCGAACATAATCGTGCGCATAGAGCGGCACAAGAAAATGTAAAACAAATACTTCGAGACTACTACTTCCCAAAAATGACTAAACTGGCCAACGAGGTTGTACTGAATTGTAAGGTCTGCGCTATGGCCAAGTACAACAGCCCCAAAAAACAAGAACTCGGGGAGACGCCAATTCCCTCATTTGCTGGAGAAATGTTACACATTGACATATTTTCTACCGATCAGAAGCTTTTCCTAACTTGTATTGATAAATTTTCCAAATTCACCGTTGTCCAACCTTTAGCTTCTCGAGCAATAACCGATATTGTCAACCCCATTTTACTGATAATTATGTAATCCACTCTATACCGGATGAAACTAAGCAAGAAATCAAAAGTCGTTTAATAAAAGCCCAACAAGACCAATTAGCCAGATACAACCCAAACAGACAGAACAGGGTGTTTGATGTAGGTGAGAAAGTTTACCTCAAAAATAACAAAAGATTAGGTAACAAACTATCCCCCTTGTGCACGGAGGGCGCCATACAAGCAGACCTGGGAACGTCTGTACTTGTTAAGGGGAGGGTGGTCCATAAGGACAAAGTGCGGTAAACATAGGTCATAACACATAAGATTATTACAGAAAGCTACTAAAATTGAGTCTAATCGTTTCATTCAGGTTCGTCGGAGTAACCCTAATACTTTTGGCCACAACTCGCGCACTTCTCACCGATTTCTCGCACGCAAGCTATATTCCTGTGTTGGACGGCAACGTTTTCGTATGGGAACAACATAATTACGTAAAACATTCTACAAATTTATCCAATTTCGCGAGCATGATAGATAATACAATAAAATTGTCAGAACTTTTCCCTCAGTCACATATGCGAAAATTGTTAGATGTAGATATCGATCATATCCAGAGTATTTTTTCTAGCCTAACGGTTCACCATAGAATGGCCAGAAGTTTAGACTTTTTAGGAACAGCGTTAAAAGTCGTCGCAGGCACACCCGATGCGTCAGACTTAGAAAGGATTAAGATTACCGAAGCCGAGCTCATAGAATCAAACAACAGACAAGTAATAGTAATCACTGAAGCGCAAAAACAAATCAACCTATTAACTGATACAGTAAATAAAATAATTAAAGAAAAGAAAGGCGAGTTTGTAGACTCCCTTCATTTGTATGAAACCTTACTTGCGCGCAATAGAATGTTATCCACCGAAATCCAAAACCTTATGCTCACTATAACGCTTGCCAAATCTAATATCATAAACCCAGCAATTCTCGACCACGAAGATTTGAAATCCATTTTTACCAAACAGCTCACAGAAGTCCCAATAGTTAGTTTAATGGCAGTGTCAAAAATAAAAATATTTCAATCAGATAGCGTAATCCACATATTAATTAATTACCCTAATGTTAAGACTATTTGTAAGAAGGTTATGATATTCCCTGTTGCCCACAATAACACTGTTCTGCAAGTACATCATAACGTAGTAGCTGAATGCAACGATGGAGTTTTAGCAGTAACAGAGTGCGCTACAACCAACTATGCGACGTTCTGCAAGAAGTCGGCTCATGACACTTGCGCCAGCAGATTACACTCTGGAGGTTTAGCATCATGCCACACACAGCCAAGCCACCTGGAACCAGTTACCGTAGTCGACGAAGGGATAATCATCGTCAATGAGATACCAGCAGGAATAAGAATAGATGACGGCCCACTGATGACAGTCAGAGGTACACATCTCGTCACATTCGAACGCTTCGCGACCATAAACGATACCACATACATTAACTACAACGGTGTTGTGAAGAAAAGTCCAGGCATCGCGGCATCACCATTGCTGAATACTACAGGACACGACCAAGTTCTTAGCCTACCATTGCTATAAAGAATGAATGAACATAATTTGCACGTAATTCGACAACTAAGAGACGACGTGGATTCCGGAGGGGTCTCGCGAGTTTGGTTCATAGTCGGTGTAACCCTCAGCCTCACCATTGGCTGCATTGGCATAATCTACCAGTACTGGTACCGGAGAAGATACTCCCTCAAACTGCAGGCTGTGGTAAATGAACTAAGTGTCACCGAGGACGGCAACAAACTTAAGGGGGGACTAGTTAACAGCCAAGTCAACGAACGGCCCTCGCAATGATTTCGAGCAACCCGCGCGATACAAATGCAACGTAATCAAAATAGCATTGGCCGAAGCAACGGCCAGCCGTTTTAGTTGTGTCGCAAGCGTTGAGTTCTTGTTGGGAATATGCTGAGTCGGCTTTGCTGACCACAAGCCCGTCGCATGATCTTCTATGTACTTCTTATGTATTTTGTGTAGATTCGTATTTCCTGTTTTATGTACTTAGTGTTGTATGTTGTATGCCAAATGAGCATATGCCCACAGTATTGTAGAGTATACAATATAACAAGTGGTCATATGCTCAACATTAAAGTAAGAGTAACATACCAACACTTTGTTGCTATGTTTATGCAACCATTCATAATAATAATATGATCCGCCACTTATGCGGACTGGCCGCTGAGCGTGGGATCGCTAGCGTAAGCACTTTTGACTATGTACCCTCTGTACATATATGCTAATACGTACAAACATATATACTGCAACACACTCTCTCTCTCTGCCAGCGCCCTAAGCGGCAGAGTGTATTCAATACATTTAAGATGTATAGGCTAAGACTAAAATATGAAAAAACTGTCCAGACATTCTGGATCACTGCTCGAACAGAACAGTTGCGTTTCATTTAACTAAAACGGATTTATTAAAAGAACTTAATGCGCACATAGCATGGCGACCGTGACATGTGAAAAAAAAAGAAATAAATTAATTAACATATCAACATAAACTAAAAAACACGAAAATAATTTGTGCAAATTGTGAAATGTATTTTCAATTGATTGCGAACCATTGTGCGCGCTATGAACAAAAATGAAACAAAACAAAAAGAAAGATTAATCTAGATACTGGAATTTATGTGATTTTTCTAATATCAACTCTTGGGTGCTGCTCCAAGGTGCACTTCCATAACACACACATACGTTTCTCCAATTATTTACAAAAAAAAAAAAACAAATTAATTGGAATTTAAAAACAATAATGGATTAAAAAAAAAAAAATTTTTTTTTTACCAAAGAAAAAAAAAAATTTATTAAAAATAATATGAAACATTAACATGAAACCAAATAAATCAACAACAAGACACTGATGTCCACGGAACCCTCCTTCAAGACCGCTGTTCCTAACGAACAAAGGGATTTGCCGACGTTGCAAGAGGCTTTGCAGGCAAATCCAATCGATGGACCACGGCCACTAACAATAGAGGAGTACAGAGCCCGGCAGCAGACGAGAATCCCCAAAAAGACGAAACGAGGCGGTGAGGTGAGACGCCTGCTCACCCAGAAAAGACTGAAGCAGGATTTACTAAAGGCCAGCACCAACGAAGAAGACCGACAACGCTGCATAGAGCGTATTGAGGACATCAAAACTGAACTGCGCCAAAGAGCGCAGAAACGCAAGCGGGCCGCAGTAATGCGCAAGCCCTAACTTGCCATAGATTTAAACTCTAATAAGCAAACTGAGGCACGAAAGTGCAGGTTGCGCCTACTAACCACTGTTAGGCTTTCTACTAAAAACACACGATTGGACAATTAATTGTTTAAATAAAAAATGTCAGCCAATCGTGTGTAACTAACACAACAATAATTTTTCCATGTCTCTGGCGCTGAGATTAAAACTCAGCAGCGTTAGAAAAATAGTTTCAAGAAAAATAATTTAAAAAAAAAACAAAACTTTAAATGAAAAATTAAAAAAAAAAAAAAATGTTTTTTAAATAAAAAAAATATATATATATATTCTTGAGTTAGTATTTTTTTTCTCTATATGCACCCTAATGCGATTCCAAAAGACAGTAACATAGAAAAAGTTGACAATATGTTAGATCATGAATCTAAAGTAGCGGATTCAACCGCGAATGTCATAAATAATGTCGAAACTGTCTCGGTTGATTTGAAAATCATAACCTTAATGCTTGTAATAATTGTTATTCTTTTATTAACAAACGTTTTAACAAAACTATATAAGATGCACAATAAGTGCCTTAAGAAAAAATATTCCAGTAGGGCAGATGTTGTTTAAGATGATAGACATAGTAGAAAAAGTGTATAATAGAGAACCCAACTTTAGAATAAATTCTTTGATAATATTGAGTAAATATTACGAATTTATAAAAATTGGTGATTTCTAAGACGAAAATATAGATACTTTTAATTGTGCAGCAAGCCCATTAATAATATGTAACAACAAAATAGAAAAGGGCATAGTAATGAGTACATTACCATATGTAATGGTAAAAACAGTAGAAGAAACCCATGACATACTTGGTTCTACAACAATAATTTTGGTACGATTGCACCGCTGAATGTTGTAGACAAAATATGGAGTGGAATACGTTAGCACGAAAGATTAATGATCATAAAGATAAATTTGAAAAATCTTTCAAATGTATTAACTCAGATAAAGTCATAAGACCTGAAACTTTGATAAACCATGCTCAAATACTGATAACACAGTATAATAACATATTATCAATAGTAAACAATGCTAATGAGAAATTAGCAAAAGAGCATAGGCATCAGTGTGAAAAACTGATAAAATTGATAAGATTTAACAATATTAGTACTAGACGAAAAATTGTAATAGTAATTCCGGAAGATCAAAGTCAGCCAGCTGAATTTGACGAAAGCCAATTAGCAGATTTGGACGAGTCCAAACTAATTATTGATACTGAAAGTGATATCGATAGTGACATCGAAACACTTGAAGAAAGTAAAATGGCTAACCAAGTGGAATTAGACAGGCAATATGTTAGACAGGTTTCCACTTCAGTTCCTGAATTTGATGGTAAAAAGTTATCATTAAACAGATTCCTAACTGCATTACGCATTGTGGAAAGAACTAAGGGAGACCAAGAGGATATAGCAGTTGAGGTTATAAAATCAAAAATAACCGGCACAATCCTCTATAAAGTAGAAAATGAAACCACTATTGCAGGGATAATAAATAAGCTCAAAGAAAATGTAAAAGGAGAATCTCCTGACGTTTTAAAGGCGAAACTAATGAACATAAAACAAAAAGGCAAAACTGCTTCCCAGTATGCAACCGAAATGGATAATTTGCGGAAGCAACTGGAGGCAGCCTTTATTGATAACGGATTAGACCCAATCAATGCGGAAAAATTCTCTACAAGCGAGTCTGTTTCTGCAATGATTAAAAATTGCGAGCACGAAAAACTCAAAGTAATATTAGAAGCTGGAAACTTTGTAACTTTCAATGATGTAATGGGTAAATATATCCATTGCAGCACGGAAATGACTGGAAGTGCAAATACAGTATTATTTCAACGAGGCCGCAATAATAGAGGAGGTAGTAACCATTACCATTATCAGTTTCTGTCAGACGATTGACTAATAAAGATATTGATCATTTAACATTTACTCCGGCACACTGCCGTTAAACATTTGCTTATTAATACACCGTTAATACACGAATTTTGTTTAAAACATAATTACACAACAATAAATCTAAGTACTATAATATCTATTACACTACAAAAATTTACACACAAATTATACACTAATAAACACACCATCAGAAACACACAAACTTAAATTGGGAACAAGACCCATTACAAAAGTAGGGAAAAAAAGAAATAATTGATCAAGCACTCACATTGCACCCTAATGTCAAAGAAACTAGTTGCTAAGACAAGATCGCGACTAGGACTCAGGAGTTCTAGCCTTACAGACATAAACGAGGAAACTTCCCCACCACAACAAAACCGTATAATGGACTCAGGCAATGCTTCTGGCTCCATTACCCCGACAATTAGTGGACCGCCCCCTACCCCATTAAATAGCAGCTTAGGAATTGGTGCAGGTTTCAGTACAACCGACATGCTAGCCTTCGTGAAAGAGCTTCCGACATTTGACGGAACATTAGGAACTCTAGATAACTTTGTCACTAGCATGGAAGAAATTATCATGTTAATTAGAGGGGCAGATCAAACCCCCTATGGGCTATTGCTGCTTAGGGTGATAAGGAACAAACCTTGATCAACAATTTCTTAAGCATGTCACAAAATGGCATTTTGAAAAACTTTGAGGAAGAAGATCAAAAATTTTATACTTTACAATATATTAATAAATTAAACTATAACATAGATGTGTTAACAGAACACATAAGAAATATTGCGAAAAGCCTAATTTTCGCAGAAATAAACATAATTCCAAAATTCATCTTAAATATAAAAGATATCGAATATATAAAAACATTCTTTCAAAACCAAAGTGTTAACCTAGATCTGGAAGAACACATATATAGTCTATTAAGACTTAAAACTCTCTGCCATGAAAATACAATTATTTTTAATTTAAAAATCCCTATTTTTGAGGATACACACTATAATCTCGAGAGGATTATTCCTTTACCAATAAACGGTACAAAATTTATCATAGCTCCCAATTTTATTGCACAAAATAACAAAACTATATTATATAAGTTAGCATGGACAAAGGAATATAGCTAATACTGCATTTGGCAGTGGCCACGATCGCTGGGTCAGCGATCCCACGGTCTGGGTAATATGAGCCGGCCCGCAAGACGTTGACCGCTGCTAGCGGCACGAGGTGCAGTGTCAGCATTCCGATGGCCAATGCTAAGGGTTCTTGGGTAGTTTATTTAATAATGTTCAGTCAGTTATAATCCCAACTCCAAGCGCACAAAACTGTGGCTTGCAATAAATCAAATATAAAGATATATAAATAAACATTTATATAACTGGCGCCCAACTTACACTAAAAGTGCCCAAAAATTTAAAAAACAATTCTAAGTAAAAATAGAATTGAAATAAAAAACAAAAAACTCAAGAATTTAAAAATAATTCTAAATAACAAACTAAACGGTAACTAAAAGTGCCCGAAAAGTTTGAAAACAATTCTAAGTGAAAATAGAATTGAAATAAAAAACAAAAAAAATAATAATAAAAACTTCAAAAAGTTTAAACATTGTAGTGAACAAATCGTCACTACAAAAATAAAGAAAAATAAAAAACCAAAAAACAACAACATAGTCACGTCACTGGACTGGTGACGGCAGCGGCGAAGAACAAATTGAAGACGAGAAGCAGCAACAACAAAACGGAAGGAAAACTCCAACAGAATACCGTCGGCCACAATCCAACAATAAGAGGGCAGAGAAATTTAGCAACAGGAAAATGAAAATGTAAGTGAGATTTTTGTTGTCTAAATAAATTACTCTTGGATTGTGCAAATATTTAATAAATCGCTTAGCATTAGAGGTGGCTCTTAAACTAAAACGTTGAAGTTGACATTCTCTGTTTTAATTGAATCATAAAAACTTTACACTATTAAACGAAATATTTGTTCCCGTTTGGTCATGTGGAGGGATAACCGGAAAAATAGTAATAGTAGTGACGAAGAATTACTAAAGGTTATAAAAGGCAACGGTGAGCAAGTGAAAGATACGCACACCAATAATCAGAAAAATAGTGATAGTAGTGACGAGGAGTTGTTAAAGGTTATAAGTCGCACCGGAGGTTGAGGTTTATAGGGATGCCGAAATCATCCCAGGAATAGAATGTAAGGAACCATTAGATATTGTTAGATCCTTGCCAGATTTTGATGGCAACCAAAACGAATACATTTCATGGCGCTCCGCAGCTTCATTCGCATACGAACTATTTCGACCTTATAGGGGCAGTTCCGCCCACTACCAAGCAGTAGGCATAATCAGGAATAAGGTAAAAGGTGCCGCTAGTTCCACTCTAGCATCATACAATACTGTAAAAAATGTCGATGCGATCATAGCTCGACTAGACTTTACCTACGCTGACAAAACACCCATTCGCGTTATTCAACAAAAATTGGGAACCTTACGACAGGGGGAACAATCGCTGTCTCAGTATTATGACGAGGTGGAAAAAACACTGACCCTCCTCACTAATAAAACGATAATGACACATGAGGCAGCGTCAGCGAACTTACTTAACGAGCAGTTTAGGTCCGATGCGCTACACTCCTTTGTGTCGGGGCTTAAGAAATCTCTCAGGGCAGTAGTATTACCGGCAAAACCCAAAGACTTACCCACTGCGCTAGCATTAGCGCAAGTTATGCCATTAGCAACACTTCCCATAAAAGCCGACCCAAGAGGTCTACACTCCACATTAATGTAAACATAAACAATACCATTCCAGTAAACATAGAGTGTCACAAGATAAGTGACAGTTTCCCTAAACATAGAGTGTCACAAGAAAAGTGACCAGAAGAAAACATTATAAACACTTAGATGTAAGCCAAACCAGAATATGATTTGATTCAATAAAGCAGTCTTAATTTAACACTCAACCAAAACAGACTCAATCTTAATTGGCGCAGTCGGTACTCGAGTTCACAGCTAAAATATTGTGGAAACTTTGAACGCAATCAAAGATAACGAAACAATATAATACTGTGGAAAACAAAACATTTAGTGACAAAATAAAATATATATATTGTGGAAACTTTGGAGAAAATCTAAGCCAACGAAACAATATAATATTATAAAAACATTTTGTGACAAATAATAAAATATATATATTGTGACAAATAACGAAACAATATAATATCGTAAAAACACTTTGTGCAAACAAACAGAATTATTGTGGAAACTTAAAAAAAAAAAAAAAAAGTTAACGAAACAATAAAACATACACCATTAAAATGGCTAGTCCAGCACAAATTAACGAAATGCAACAATGCATTCAAATGCTAACATCAATAATAATATCCAATCAAGAGGTGCATTCTAATCCAACAACAAGGGAGAGAAACAGCATCGAGAAGGAAACAAGGTACTTGCCGGTGTTCACTGGACAGGAGGGAACGTTACATGATTTCATTTCGGCAGTCAACCAAATCATGGAGGAGTATGATGATAACGACCAGGTCTTCACTGTTATATTCAACACCAAAATTCAAGGTCAGGCTAGAACTATGCTTAATGCAAAACTCGTCTTCGACATCATTATCGCCCAAGAACGGACCAAATGGGTCTAACCAGAAAAATTAATAACTTAAGGGTAACTACCGTTCGAGATCTTGATTTTAAAGTAAGAGCAATTGTTGAAAAAAATTACTGATTTTTCGGTCTTTGAAAAGATTAGTTGACATATTAAGTGGTCTCTTAATTCAAAGAGTAAAAGAATTATCTTGTGGTCCAATGGCCATTGCCTTAATGAATAAAACAACATTAACAGATATAAGAATTGAACTTGCAAATTGTATTGGTCTGAATTATGGAAATTTAAATAAAAAACTATTATTAACCAAAAATGACAATGACCATAGTACATATAACAAACAGACAACTAATAAAAATACAAACCAAAATACTGAACAGAGTCAAAATGTAAAACAGTCTCAAAATCCCAATAGACAACAGAGTCAAAATACGAGACAGTATCAAAATCCGAATAGACAACAGAGTCAGAATGTAAGACAAAATCAAAATTATCAGCAACCACCAGCAGAAGCAATGAGTGTAGATAATATAAATGAGGAAGTAGTAAACAGCACAGATAATCAAGAGTTTTTTACCAACTAGCCTTGGATGAAAAAAAGGAAGATACTTATATTATTTTAGTAGATACAGGACCAACCATAAGCATTTTAAACACAACTAATGTACATAATTCCAAATACAAAATAATTGAAAAATATTCAAAAACCATACATACAATAAAGGGAAAAATAGAAAGTGACAGTTACTTAGTGAAAACAAAAGTGCCAAGGGAGTTTAAATATATAAATTATGCAAGAACAAAATGGGTGGCTATGCCCCTGGAAAAATCATATGATTTTCTATTGGGCATGGACTTCATTCAAAGGAATTTTGCAAATATTGATTTTCAAAACAAAATTATTAAACTTAACAATGGGGTCGAAATTCCATTCCTTTCCAAGCAATCAGAAGATGTTGGCGTAATGGAAATAAGTGAAATTGATGATCTTAAGTTAAAAGAACTCAATATTGAGGAAGAACAAATAATAAGAAATCTTTCAAAAAAGTACGAAAAGTTATGTTTCAAAGAAGGGGATCACTTAACCAATACTAACACTATAGTTCATAGCATAAAAACTACTACAGACCAACCTATTAATTCAAAACTCTATCGGGTCTCCCCAAAATATGAAGAAGAAATAAAGAAACAAATAATTTATATGGAAAACAATGGAATTATAAGAAAAAGCAAAAGCAAATATAGTTCTCCTAAAAAAAGAGATAGCTCTGGAAATCAAAAGTATCGTATTTGTGTAGACTATAGGCGTTTAAACCAAGTAACCGTTCCAGATAAGTACCCAATACCTATCATGGACGCTGTATTAGACAAACTCGGTAAAGCCCAATATTTTACTACATTAGATTTAGCAAAAGGCTATCACCAAATTTTAATGGCAGAAGAAGATATAGAGAAAACAGCATTCATTTCACCAATGGGTTTATATGAATATGTTAGAATGCCTTTTGGGTTAAAAAATGCCCCAGCCACATTTCAACGTTTAATGAATTGTAGTATATTCATACAAATAATCACTCAACACAATGAGCTCAACTTGTAACACTTTGTTGCAAGTATAAACAATTAAACATATACGCATTAAAATATAATTGTGCACTTGAATATGTTCATATGTATACATTGAAGTATTCACATAAACATATTCAAGTAAACATACAATTAAGCATGAACATATTTTTTTTTTTTTTTTTTTTTAATTCGTTTATTTGGGAAAAAGGAATTACAAATAGGTTAACAAATAAATATAGAAAACAGTGGGCAACAAAGAAAGGATAGTTTTGTTCAAAGAAGAAGAAATGGGAAATTGTGGGTGTGCGGGACCGCCTGGGGGCATTGCATCGCAGGATGTGTGGGGGGAGTAGGGTTGTGGACTTTTCAGGCCCCGCCTGTATTGCGCTGCCTTTCGCGCGCGCGTAGTTTGCGGATCACCTGTGCCGCAAAGGTGCAAATAGCTGTCCAATTTGGTTTGCTTAGCGTCATCAGTTGAACCAGATTCTGTGACGACAATGGCTCGCCACAGAGCAGTTCGGCCGCCTGCCTTTCTGTCTCAAACATAGCGCATGCGAAGAGAGCATGATCAGGGCTCTCCGACACGCCGTTTCCGCACCAAGTGCATTCCGCACTTGCCTGATGGCCAAATCTGTGGAGATATTCCCCAAAGCATCCGTGGCCGCTGAGTATTTGTGTCAGCTCAAAAGTAACCTCGCCATGCTTCCGTTGCAGCCACATCTTCAGATCAGGAATAAGCCTGAATGTCCACCTACCCTTCGTCGAGTTGGTCCAGCGAAGTTGCCAGGCGTCCCAACTTTCCTGACGTGCCACGGCCTTAACCACCTTTTGCTCAGCAGGACTCGGCGCTGACTCCATCTTAATGGTATAGATGCGTTGTGCTTCATATGCTAGCAGATCGATGGGCGTCATACCTGCTATAACAAGAGCGGCATCGTCCGATATTGTGCGAAAGCCGCAACAGACTCTCAGCGCCGCAAGACGGTATGTGCTCTCTAGGCGTCTCCTGTATGTTTTGACCGTCATGGCCTTAGCCCAAACTGGTGCCCCATAGAGCATAGTGGACTTCATAACGTTCATCAGAAGCAGTCGCCGACCTTGTTTTGGACCTCTGCTGTTGAGCATGATGCGGCTAAGTGACCGTCCCAACTCAGCTGCCCTGGCTCCAACAAGCTCCAGATGCTCCTTGAAGAACAGGCGCGTGTCCAGGTGTATGCCAAGATACCTGATGGCCCGTGTAGAGGTAATCGTGGTGGCGTCAACGATGATGTTGGCAACCTCAACCATTTTTCGACTACTAATTAAGACCGCTTCCGTCTTTTGAACTGCAAGCTCGAGACCTGCAGAGGCTAGCCAGTCCTTAGCCATTCCGATGGAACGCGCAGTTAGTTCCTCGGCTTGTCCCAGAAATTTAGCCGTCACTACTATGGCAACATCGTCAGCGAAGCCCGCCAGCCGCGCGCCACTCGGGAGTTGGATGCGCAGGATTCCGTCATACATTACATTCCAAAGTAGAGGGCCGAGGACGGATCCTTGGGGTACGCCTCCTTTAACATTGTAGGTATGCGTCCCGCCGTGCGATCTATAGTACAGAACTCTATTTCTGAAGTAGTCCTCCATGATTCTTATGAGATACGCCGGGACTCTAATGTTTCGCAATGCTGCGAGAATGTTGTTCCAATTTGCTGTGTTAAAGGCGTTTTTAACGTCCAGCGTGGTGACAAGGCAATACTGCTTTTGCCCTCCCTTCCAACGTTGCCCCTCTATAGCCTTGGCAGCAGTGTCGACAACAGATTTGATGGCATCAACAGTGGACATAGCTCTGCGGAACCCAAATTGCATAGGCGAGAGGTCGCCAGCCACTTTAATTGCTGCCTCTATTCTGGTGCTGAGTAGCCTCTCAAAGATTTTTCCTGCGGCATCCAGAAGACAAATTGGCCTGTATCCAGATGGGTCTTCTACAGGTTTGTTTGGCTTTGGAATCAGAACCAGATTCTGCCTTTTCCATCTGTCCGGAAATGTACCTTCACCCATGCAAGCATTAAAAACTTCAGCAAATCTTTCGGATTGTAGGCCAATGGCAAGTTTTAGGGCCTTGTTGGGGATGCTATCCGGGCCAGGAGCCTTGTCGTTCTGCAGTCTCGATGCCGCCACTAACACCTCTTCTCCAGTGATGGGCCAGTCTACTAGCAAAGTAGTATGCTGCATTTCTTTCGGGCCTATTGATGAGGTGGCCGGAAACAGAGTTTCCACAATCGTAGCCATGCGCTCTTCATCTGGAGCTGCCGGCTTAACAGCCCTAAGCTTTTTCATGGCAATTTTATAGGCCAAGCCCCAGGGGTCATTTTCTATAGAGTCGCAAAGTTCAAGAAAACAGGATTTTTTTCGTGCCTTAATAAGCTCTTTAAGTTCCCTTCTTCTGGCTGCAAATTCTGCTTGCAGCAGCAGGAACTCCGATCTGCCACGCGATCTTTGGTAGAGCCTTCTAGCACGAAGACACTTTTTTCTTGCCTCCGCAATGTTTTCATCCCACCAGTAGACAGGCGCTCGATGTCGGCTATGCCCTCTTCGGGTCTTCATGCTATCGATGCATGCCGCCCCCACTGCGTCCATTATGGTGTCCGCCTGCCTTGATGCATCGCCGTCTAGTCGCGGAATGCTGAGTGCCGACGCAAAAATCGATGGATTAAGAGCGTCCACGCGGAATGATTGGCCACCTTGATCTGTTCGCAGATGATTCGGCCCTTGGGGCGCGCTTCTCCTGATGGAGCATATAATGGCCAGGTGATCGCTACCAGTGTAAAAATCACATAGTTCCCAGATTGAGTTGGGGAAAAGACAGGCACTTGTAAATGTAATATCGATTACAGAGCCGTATCCCGCCCTGCTAAACGTGTGCTTGGATCCAGTGTTAAGCACAGCAATATCGAGGATGGCCCAGGACTCGAGAAGCGTTCTGCCCCTGGCATTAGATGAACTGCTGCCCCATTCTTCGGACCAAGCGTTAAAGTCACCTGCGATTATAACATTTTGTTTTGAACTTGCATCAGCGGCGATGGAGTCTATTATTCTCTCGAATTCGGTGAGTCTCAGGCTAGGGGCTAGGTAGCAGCTATAGTACCACATATCCCCGATTTTTGCGCGAACATAGCCAAAGGACGAATAGATCGACTCCATAACCGGCACGTTTTTTCCGCATAACCAAATGGCAGCTTTGGTAGACGTGTCCACTGCCCACAGGGGGCCATCTCCTGTTTTATACGGCTCGCTCAAAATCGCTATATCGGCGTCTACTTCACGCGCTGTTTGCGCCAACAGATCCTGTGCAACTGCACAATGGTTGAGGTTTAGTTGGATAAACTTCATACCTGATTGTTTGTTAGTTGCGCGCCAGATCTTGTCAACGGGCAATCTTTGCTGCCAGCAAAATGTTTCCTGTCGATGCGGTTTGCTTCGACGCAGTTGTAACAATTTGGATCGTTTTCGCAAGCCGCAGCTTTATGACCGGGCTGTCCACATCTGAAGCACCAGCTGGTTCGGTCAACTGTGCTCTTGCAGTTGAAAGCCACATGTCCAAAATTGAGGCATTTGTAACATCTCTGCTGAGTCACTCTTTCCCTGATGTGACAGCTGAACCATCCCACTATCAGTGCTCTCTTCTTAACGAGAAAGGCCGCCGACGTCTGTGGCAAACATACAACTGCCATTTGGGTCTCGTTAAAAGTTGGCCGAAGCGTCTTCACCGTTATGGCACTTTCCGCTATACCCGTTGCCTTTGTGATGGCCGCAATGATGTCGGTTGCCGTTACCAGGCAATCTAGCTTCCGCAGTTCTATGTGTGACACGTCAGTGACAGTTCGAACTTTGGCGTTCATGCCCAATACGTTGCGTAGCTCCTCTTGTATTTTCCGGTCGCCATCTTTGGTTTTAAGCTCAAGAAGCAGATCGCCATTTTGCGTTTTCCTGGCCCTTGCTACTTCGTCTTTAATACAATTTAGCCGCCCGTCGTCCCGCCGGGTTACCATTTTCAACATTTGCGCATACGAAATGCCCTCTTCCGCCTTGATAATAATGGCATCTGGCCGACCTCTGCGCGGCTTGCGCCTCGTTGAGACCACCTGCCAATCTGGGGATGGCCCATGAGTACATATAGGCTCGCCCTCAATAGCACTAGCGCTTGTGGATGCACTACCGCCTAACATGGCCGCATACGAGGGCTTTGGCTGCCCGCTGCCTCGCTTTCTTTTGGGCGGAGTATTCCTCTGCCCTAGTGGCTCCCTCTCTCGGGCGCTTTGGGCTATCGGAGTGTGCTACCGAGTTCCCAATACGCTTGGTTGGTTTGGATGCAGGACATGTGGCCTGCGTGGCCACATCCACTGTGTTGTTTTTTACGCATTTGTCGCCAAGAACTATATGGCAAATCGCTGTTTGCAGCTCTATCATGCGCCTTATGTCTTGCATCGTGTTTTGGTTCACGTGTCGAACCTGCGGTTTACCGTCATCCTTCTTCTTGAATGTGTTCTCCAGTTGGCGTAGGAGATTGCCCAAGTCGTCAAGCTCCGGGATGCGCGATAGCACAGCCGGGCTTATTATAGGCGTCGCACTCGTTTGGCCATCAGACGGTGGTAACGGTGGCCCAGCCGGCGAAGCCACTGGCGACCGCATCATCCTACTACTCTTTCTAAAAGCCAACTCCTCGCCCACCTGATCATTGGCCACACCATCCCAGCGGGCTTGATCCATCGACGCAGTCATTTTGTCCATTTCCCAATGTTGTTTCAAAATTTAAATTTGAGTTTAAAAATCGTAACGGCAAGGGAACGGCGCGTTGGCGCCACCTGGCAAATGCAGCCTTGGGCACAGCCCAAAGCCTTTTTGCGTTGTCCAACACTGGTCGCTCAGCTGATCAGTGGCGCTTTGTGGGGCAACTCTACCCGTTTGTTTCGCTGCCACAAGCGAACGTGCGTGCAAAAACGGAATGGATTCTGGATAACAGAGAGGATGAGAGAGATCTACGCACCAATACTATGACGAAGGCGGCGGCGGGAGACAGAAAGGCGCCAAGTTCCCCCCCCCGGGCGCCAACAAGAGCGAAGCTGACTTGATGGTGTCCCAAAGCCTTTGTGATATTGGCACAGCTGATGGCGCGGTGTCGCCGATGTAAGTCTGATTTGGGTGAGTAGTGTGGCACGCAGAGTCCCACTCCTGGATTAAAAAAGCTTTAATTCTAGGCACTGACCCGACTACTTGCGGAGCACTTGGAAAGCATGAACATATATGTATGTACATTTGTATATGCACATACATATTCACATAAGCACTGTATGCACAAGCGTAACATGAGCTAGAGCCAGGCCAGCGTGTGACCGCTGACCAAGCACTTTGATGCATGCGCTCCAACAGTATGTATGTATGTACTGACACTCTCCCTCTCTTTTGTAGCTGTCGCATATATATGTAAAATTAGCCTAAGCAAAAGAATATTTTGGAATAAAGAATCAATTCTAAAACTCCAGTCAACCGACACAGACGTGTCTTTTATTATTATATATATATATTCTACAACCCAATGGAACCCGGTCAAAGGAGTTTTTACAGAATGAAATACTGAGGGATTATATAAACAAAAGTTGTGTTGTATACATGGACGATATTTTGATATTTTCAACAACACTTGAGGAACATAAGATTGCTCTAGAAAACATTTTCAAAATACTTAGAAATCATAACTTAAAAATTCAACCAGACAAATGTTCCTTCATGAAACAATATACTGAATATTTAGGACACATTCTCACAAAGCAAGGGATTAAACCCAATCCACATAAAATAGAAGCAATAAAAGCAATGCAGCTACCTAAAACAGAAAAGCAATTGAAAGGATTTCTTGGTATGACAGGATTTTACAGAAAATTTATTAAGGACTATTCCAAAATAGCTTACCCAATGATCAGATATTTACAAAAGGCACATAAATTAATACAAATGACCCACAGTTTATAGATGCCTTTGAAAACCTTAAAACACTTATAAGCTCACATCCAATCTTAATATATCCAGAGTTTGATAAACCATTTACCATTACAACAGATGCCAGTGACTTCGCAATAGGTGCAGTATTGTCTCAACAAGGGCAACCAGTTGCATTCGTTTCAAGAACTCTAAATAAACACGAAAAAAACTACAGTACAATTGATAAACAATTTTTATCCATTATACATGCAGTAAACTATTTTAAACACTATTTGATAGGTAATAAATTCCAAATTATAACAGATCATGCTCCGATAAAATATCTAAACTCAAAATACAAAGGGAAAGAAATGACAGCAAGACACCAAAGATGGATTTTAAAATTACATGAATTCGATTATGACATAATATATTTGAAAGGAAAAGACAAT
Source organism: Drosophila paulistorum (assembly GCA_018152135.1). Classification (NCBI taxonomy): domain Eukaryota; kingdom Metazoa; phylum Arthropoda; class Insecta; order Diptera; family Drosophilidae; genus Drosophila; species Drosophila paulistorum. The sequence continues at coordinate 32,980 of JAECXG010000173.1, forward strand.
AAAGTAGCAGATTTTTTAAGTAAACAGGAAACAGCTGAACTAATAAACAAGAATAAAACAAATGAGTCAAACTTTGAGCTATCAGATACACAGCATTCAGCAGAGGAAGGAGGATTTACAAATTTCTATATAAAAGACGATATTGTAAACAAATATAAAACTCAGATAATAGTAACTTATACAACAACGGACACTATTAATATTCAGCATGGTAGAAAAATAATAGAAGTAAGCCCAGCAGAAACAGAAATTGAAATCGAAATCAAAATGCAAAATAATATAAATAAAGGAACAGTAGGAATTTTTTCAGAAGTTCCAGACTCAGAATATTATAAGATACAATGTATCTTAATGAACATTTTTTCACACTGTAATAATATAACATTTTTTAAATGTACTAAGAGAGCTCAGGAAATTTCAAGCGAGGAAGAGTTACACAAAGAAATAGCTATTTACCATACCAAAGATTCATTACATAGCGGAATAAATGAAGCTTTTAATTCGTTAAAGAACAAAATATATTTTCCAAAGCTAAGAGACCATATTCAGTTGATAATTTCAAATTGTAAAAAATGTAAGGAAATTAAATATGACAGAAAACCAATCAAACCTAAGTTTCAATTCACAGAAACACCGGATGTTAAAAATCAAATTATACATTTAGACATATTTCATATAAAACACAAATCGTTTGTTACAATCATAGACAAGCTCGCAAAATTCGCAGTCGCTTATAATATAACAGATAGAAACTGGAAAACTAAAATGGAAATTATGATTGAACACTTTGCCAAATTCAATAAGCTACATAAAATAATAATGGATAATGAATTTCGATCAGAACAGATAAAACAATACTTAAACCAAGAACAAATAGAAATCCATTATACAAAGCCAAATTCACATACAGGAAATGCAGACATAGAAAGACTACATTCTACTCTCATTGAAATAATAGCAGGAATAGATGATGATTTATCAATTTCATCCAAAATGCAATTAGCAATAACAGCTTATAATACCCGTTATCACTCTACAATAAAATGTACACCAAATTATGCAAAAAACATGGAAGATGAGGAAAAACTAAAAAACACTATTATCAAGCACAAAGAAAAAATTTTGAGCAAACAAAATAATACAAGAGAAGATTATGAGGAGGAAAGACAGGAAGGACCAATTAAAAACTATAAACGAGTTAGGCATAAGGATGAACCTTATTTTAGAATTACAACATTAAATAATATTCATCCATGTAATATAAAAAGACCGTCAAAGCAGGAAAAAATTAATTCCCAACAAAATACAGATTGACATCCTTGAAACAAAAATTTTTTTCTCTTATCCTCAGACTTTCATAATTTTTTACGTTATAATGTGTGTTCAAGGCAGATTACAAATTGAACCAATTCAATCAAATGCAGGATATGCACCTATACAAACTTATTCCACGGAAATAGTTAATGAAACAATAATTATACTACACATTATTAATATCGACCCTTTAAATAATATAATAAATCAAATGGAGACAAACATTAAAAATATTAACATCACAGGAAAAAAGGAGCTATTAGCCGAAATAAATCTAATTAGAGCTAAAATAAAATCCATAACCCCAAACAACAGAATAAAAAGAGGAATGTTAAATATTGTAGGAACAACATACAAATGGCTTTTTGGAATTATGGACGATGAAGATAGAACAGATATTTTAGACCACCTTAACAATATTGACCAAAACAACCATAATATTATACAAGACATGAACCAACAAATTGTTATAAATACACATTTTAATAAAACAATACACAACTTAGCAGAAACAATTAAACAAGACAGAACAATAATCAAGGACATACTTACAAGCATGGACAATCAAAATCAAGAAATAGCAATGAAAATACTTCATAATGACCAAATGGGGAAATTAAAAAATATAGAATTCAAAATAAATTATATTCAGAAAAACATAGCATCAGCAAAAAATAATATAATTGTACCAGAAATTTTATCAGAAGGGGAAATAAATAAATTTGACATTGATTTTTATAAATTAAAGCTAATCCGTATGGGCATTTTAAAATATAAGAATAATTGCATCATAATCGCAATTAAAATCCCAAAATCATTTATAACCATAGATATTAAGTTAATTATTCCTATACCAAATATTGATTATATACAAATAGACCAAGAAAATCAGTTAATTGTAGAAATAAATAATAAAACATTTACGTATGAACCCAACAAAATTTTAAAAGAATTAAAATTCAGTAAAAGTTGTACCATTAATAATAATTGCAAATTTATATTCAACAATATAACGAGTATCGAAGAAATTGACGATGATACAATTATAATCAAAAATGCCAAGAATACAAAAATATATCAAAATTGCGATAAAATAAATATTATACTTAAGGGAAGTAACTTAATTTAATTCGGTAACTGTAAAATTCAAATTCTAAATGAAATATTTTTTAACGAAAAAATAGAATTTCACGAAAAATTTTTTTATCCAACAGAACTATTGAATCAAACCTATAAAAACACAATTAACTTTGATCATCTAACAATAGATTATTTTGACAATTTAAAAGAAATCACAGAACTTAAATACGAAAAGAAAATGACAAATGGCATATTTTTAACACTTTTAATTATTATTATTATTATATGTTTATCCATTTATATACATATATACTGTAAAAAGAAAAATATAAACATTAATGTAAACAGAATTCAGGAGAATTCATACTCTCAGAGGGGAGGAGTTATGCCATTAGCAACACTTCCCATAACAGCCGACCCAAGAGGTCTACACTCCACATTAATGTAAACATAAACAATACCATTCCAGTAAACATAGAGTGTCACAAGATAAGTGACAGTTTCCCTAAACATAGAGTGTCACAAGAAAAGTGACCAGAAGAAAACATTATAAACACTTAGATGTAAGCCAAACCAGAATATGATTTGATTCAATAAAGCAGTCTTGATTTAACACTCAACCAGAACAGACTCAATCTTAATTCGCACGAAGCTGAAGTAAGCCATGACTACGCAGCCTTCGCTGCTAGCTTTGCGCGGGCTACCGAGGAAAAAGCTCAGGGTCCCTTTGAACAAAAAAACCAAAATTTCCGAAACAATGCTAATCAGAATAAGACCTCGGAAAATAGTCAAGGGGCATTCAAGAAGACCCCACATTATACTAGGGTTCAGGAAAAACCTAATAATAAAGGGAAGCAACCACAAAATTCTGGGGCTCAGGCGTCCTCAACACCAGAACCCATGGAGGTTGACTCCTCTTCAAAGTATAGGCAACCAACCAGGTATTCGGGAAACAAGTCCACAAAGTCTGGATTCGGGTCGAAAAAGAATCAACAGATCCATTTCACGTCTCAGAATCCCCCTGGGGAAGAAGCCTACGAGACACAAGCAGAGGCGAGCGTTCTGGCAGCTTGTGATGACCTGTCAGATAATGAAGAATCTTGTAATTTTTTAGGGAACACTCCCTTCTACCGTTCATCACGAGAACAGTAGGAGGAAAAACAATTAAATTACTTATCGATACGGGGGTCTCAAAAAATTATATTCGTCCAATGGAGGGACAAAATTTCATCACCCCCGCAGAAAAACCATTTAATGTCAGATCCATACATAGGACTTCAAAGGTAACGGAAAAATGTCCAATACATATTTTCGGCCTTAAAGCACATTTCTTCTTGATAAATATCCCAGAAGATTTCGACGGCATAATTGGTTTCGACCTTTTAAAAAAGGTCGGAGCAACTATCAATCTGTTAAACAACCAAATAGTTACAAAAAATGGATCTGAAGCCATTAATTTTACCCGTTGCCCACAAGTAAATTTCATTTATATCGACGATCCAGACGTCCCGGCTGCGGTACTTAAGTCTTTCAACAAGATGATGGACGAAAGAGTAGGAGCGTTTGCAGACCCTGATGAGGCTCTGCCATACAACATAAATACTGTAGCAACTATTCGAACAAATGGGGAGCCGGTATACACCAGAGTATACCCACTCCCAATGGGCGTTACGGACTTTGTCAACGCAGAAGTTAAACAACTTCTAGCCCACGGCATAATTCGACCCTCAGAATCTCCCTACAATAATCCGACCTGGGTGGTCGACAAAAAGGGACAGATGAAAACGGCTTCCATAAAAAGAGGCTAGTAATTGACTTTAGGAAACTAAATCAAAATACTAAAGATGACAAGTACCCTATTCCAATGATTTCAACAATCTTGTCGAACATGGGAAAGGCCCAATATTTTACAACATTGGACCTTAAATCGGGATTTCACCAAATAATACTAGCAGAAAAAGACAGGGAGAAAACTGCTTTTTCTGTCAATAATGGGAAATATGAATTCTGCAGACTTCCCTTCGGTCTCAAAAATGCACCCAGTATTTTCCAGAGGGCCATCGATGACGTCCTTAGGGAAAAGATAAGTACAACATGCTACGTCTATATAGACGATGTTATTGTTTTTTTCCGAAACAAAAGAAGACCATGTTAGGGACATTGAATGGGTCCTTAAAAGCCTTCAGGACGCGGGGATGCCAGTATCACAGGAAAAATCAAAATTTTTTTAAAAAAGTGTGGAGTATCTGGGATTTATCGTATCTAGGGACGGTATCACAACCTCACTCGAAAAAGTTCAGGCAATCAAAAATTTTCCAATGCCAAGTACCCTTCTTGATCTCAGATCACTTCTCGGCCTTGCCAGTTATTATCGCTGCTTCATAAAAGACTTCGCGAAAATCGCAGGTCCTCTTACGGATATTTTAAAGGGCGATAATGGAAAAGTCAGCAAAAACATGTCTCGAAAAATAAAAATCGACTTTACTTCAGAACAATTGCGGACATTCACCAAGCTAAAAGATATTTTAGCATCAGAAGAAGTTTTTTTAGCCTACCCAGATTATCGACAACCATTCGATCTTACCACAGACGCATCTGGTGATGGGCTGTCCTTTCACAAAAAGGCAGACCAATTACCCTGATATCCCGTAAATTACGTAATAACGAAAGAAATTTTGCGACTAACGAAAGAGAGCTTCTGGCCATAGTGTGGTCACTAAAAAACTTGAGAAACTACCTTTACGGGGTAAGTGACCTAAATATATTTACCGACCATCAGCCATTAACCTTCGCCGTATCAGACAAAAATTCGAATGCAAAACTAATACGCTGGAAAGCATATATTGATGGACATGGCGCAAAAATAATTTATAAGCCAGGAAAGGAAAATTTTGTAGCAGACGCTCTTTCGCGTCAGAACATTAACGCTCTCGAAGCACCAAAATCAGAATCCGATAGGGCAACCTGCCATAGTGAAGAGTCTCTGTCCTACACTATTGATGTATCTGATAAGACCTTAAATTGTTTTCAAAATCAGATCGTGATTGAGGAAGCAGAGTTCTCTTCAGTAAGGACATTCGTTATCTTCCAGAGTAAGTCCAGGCACATAATACGCACATCAAACCCTGATTCACTCTTGCAGACACTGCAAGATGTAGTAAATGCTGAAATGGTAAATGCAATACATTGCGAACTGCCAACTCTTGCTCTCATTCAGCACAAATGGGTTGTATTGTATCCGGCAACAAAATTCTGGTACTGTAAACACATCGTTACAGATGTACCAGACAAGTCGGAACAAAAAGAAATTGTATTGACCGAACATAACAGGACGTACCGTGCAGCCCAGGAAAACATGAAACAAATTTTGCAAGACTATTTTTTCCCGAACATGGGAAAATTGACCACAGAAATTGCAGCCAATTGCAAGATCTGCTCTGTCGCAAAATACGACAGGCATCCTAAAAAACATGAGTTGGGTACCACACCAGTACCAGCTTACGCAGGAGAACTCTTACACATTGACGTTTTTTCCACAGATAAAAGATTCTTTCTGACTTGCATAGATAAGTTTTCTAAATTTGCGATAGTCCAACCTATAGCATCGAGAGCCATAGTTGACGTAAAGCCGGCCATTCTACAATTAGTCAATTACTTTGGTAACGTTAAGACAATATATTGCGATAATGAAAGATCGATAAACTCTGAAACAATAAGGTCCCTCCTATTAAACGAGTTTGAAATACAAATCGTCAACGCCCCACCCCCACACAGTACATCTAATGGCCAAGTCGAAAGATTCCACAGCACGTTACTTGAGATCGCACGGTGCGACAAAATAACAGCTCAGGCTAGCGACACTATCGATGTTATACTACTAGCAACAGTAAATTATAACAGGTCAATCCATTCAGTCTTGAACAAAAATCCAATCGAAGCAGTTCGTGAAACTACGGTAGAAGAGGGATTGCAAATTGCCAAAAAGATAAAAGACGCTCAGAACAAACAAATGGAACAGAAAAACAGAACTAGAATAGACAAAAAGTACCAACGGGGTGACAAAGTCTTGGTAAAGTCAAACAAACGCCTTGGTAACAAACTTACTCCTTTGTACAAGGAAGGAATCGTAGAGGCTGACCTAGGAACTAAAGTTCTTATAAAGGGAAGGGAGGAGGTAAGGACAATTTAAAATAGAACCTCTAAAAATGGTTTTTCTAAAATTAGGTTTGCACACTTCTACAACTACTAGAGTAATAAGACTATTTTATAATATCAGAAATTAGAGAACGGACTTTATACTGATACTGATAATACTAAGGACACACGCGACAATGACCATGAAAATTACAAACTATACCAAAGCAGACTTCATACAGATACTGGACGGAGACGTGACAGTTTGGAAAGAGTACAGCTACCTCGGACATACGACAAACATTACCTCATACAGGACATACGCGGACGAGACCAGGGAAACTATTAAATTCTTTAAGGAAGATCATATTAAATAAATTATTTTGACAGATATTAGGTAAATCGACACGCTAATAGAAACGATGACGGTTCATCATAGAGGCGCTAGAAGCCTAAATATTTTAGGCACTGCATTGAAAGTAGTGGCCGGAACTCCTGATTTTGACGACTGGGAACAGATCAAGTTTAAACAAGAGCAATTAATAGAGTCAGAAAATAAGCAAGTCAAGATCAACAACAAATTACAGGAAAAACTAAATGCAATAACGAATTCCATAAACCAAATAAGTAAAACAGAAAATGTCAATCACGAACACTTTTATGAAACCATCCTAGCAAAAAACAGAATAGTCATTTCAGACCTTGAAAATTTAATTCTAACAACCACTTTGGCAAAAGCGAATTTATTGAACCCAATAATCCTCGATGACTTGGATGTCAATGAAATGACCAACAAAAATCTCACAAATATTAGTGTGTCAGATTTATTAGATGTAGGTAGTATTAAGATTTTTCAAAATTTTAACATTTTATACTTTTTAATCAAATATCCTCACCAAGAATCTGTCTGTAAGAAAATCAGCCTTTACCCGGTAAAGCGGGATAACATAATTTTAAATTTTAATAACAGAAACGTAGTTGCTGATTGTGTTACGGAGCTATTCTCAGTCGAGGGTTGCCAATTGGCGGTAAACACAACATTCTGCAAAAGATCGCCCACGAATGGCTGCAGCAACGAAAAAAGGGTGAACGGCACCTACCTGGTGACATTCACCGACAAGATCACCATCAACCAAACGTTTGTCAACAAGTATGGTGTGCTCAGAAAGAAGCCAATGGTGTCAGCCGAGTCACAAATCAACATTACGAGGTACCGGGAGCACTTAAGCCTGCCTTTCCTCCACGAACTGAGCATAAACAATCTCCGGCATATAACCGGACTACGCTCAAAAATAATATCGGGCCCTGAATTGAGCAGCAGTGTCACTATTGGGATAGTCGCAATTTGGTTCGCAATCTATCTGGCCATTCGCAGACTCCAGAGACGCAACTTAGTAACAACTCTTCAAAAGTCTCTTGACCTACAGAAGTCAGGGGACGGCCTCCACTTAAGCGAGGGAGGAGTTAGCATGGACAAAGGAATATAGCTAATACTGCATTTGGCAGTGGCCACGATCGCTGGGTCAGCGATCCCACGGTCTGGGTAATATGAGCCGGCCCGCAAGACGTTGACCGCTGCTAGCGGCACGAGGCGCAGTGTCAGCATTCCGATGGCCAATGCTTAAGGTTCTTGGGTAGTTTATTTAATAATGTTCAGTCAGTTATAATCCCAACTCCAAGCGCACAAAACTGTGGCTTGCAATTTATCACATATATATAGAAATATAAATAAACATTTATATAACTTTTATAAAAAATAAATGTATTAAAATAGATAATAAGACATTCTGCGAGCAAACCTCAAACAACGATTTCCCCACCAACAACGATTGCCTTAGGAATATTATCGAAGGTAAAGCAACCCCATGCGACCTAATTCAAACGGGAAATTTCACCAACATCTTTGAACCTGAAAATGGGATGATCTTTGCCTTTAATACAAAGAACCTTCTACTAGAATCCACTTGCGGAAATTCGACCGTCATTTCTGGATCCCATATAATAAAATATTCAAATTGCTCGATTAGCATAAATAACATGCAATATGATAACACGGATTATAATAACACTGAACACCTGGATATCCTACTACCTCCCATTCAGAGGATCATCGAAAATAAGACAATTGAAGTACTAAGCCTGGAAAAAATCCACCTGGACGCAATACAAACCAACACAAGATTCCTTCAAAACAACCAAGAAGTAAAAAAACATATGGCCACCTTATATGCTATTTCGGGATGCCTGCTAATAGTCGGCCTTCTTTTTTGGAAGCTGCGGAAACAGAAAAGTAATTACTATCCACAAATACAATCACCGTTACCTATCTTCACTCCGACCATCCCACCATTATGGCCGTCGCTCCAGTTTGAGGGGGGAGGAGGTACCACAGCAGACACCACACCCCCACCAAAACCCCTGGTGGGGTTTGACCCCCGCTACTGGTCAACAAAGTATTTCACTATTGAGCAACCGATTCTAAGAGATTGCACTCGACCAGTCTGCAATGCCAACATCCGGCCGATTGCAACCTCAGCACTTTTCAACATATACATACTTTAGCATATACAAGCCTTTGCGTGGGCGACAAACTATAAGGCTAAGCATAATTGTATACATAACCATACATACATACAGGAAAACCTAAGCTTCAACTTGCAAAGAATAAAACCCTCACTTCACTTGATTTTTAACAACCAAAGAACAAAGTCGCATTTATTCAAAAAATAATAAAACTCCAACAGCAGGCAACCGGACTCAAGAAGACCGGATCCAACCCAATAAAGGACACATCTGTATTCCCCCCTTGCTCACGGGAGGTAACTCGCGCGTGGTTTAGGCCGTGGTTTAGGCGGTAGTTTAGGGTGTGGTTTAGGGCGTGAATTAGGGCATGGTTTAGGGCGTGGTTTAGGGCAGCCTTGAGTGCAGTCATGAGATCTCAGACTTGAAGGCATAGTGTGTGCGCGTCTATATGTATGCTGTATGGCAACAGTGCCACTGTGGTTCCGCCCATAGGCCAAAATTCGAAAACATCATCACAAAATATTGAAAAACCAGAGGGCCGGGGCTAACTTCGACCACGTCAAAGTTTGTATACCCTTGCAAGTTTTTTAGTAACTCTTTTATCTAAACTAACTGTTTTATCTAAAAAAGGTAATGTTTGCGAAAGAACGGCGTTCAATCTTAGCATAGGATATAACGAACTTTCTGATGAAAGTCACTGTTTTCCACCGATCGTTCCTATGGGAGCTATATGATATAGTTACCCGATCTTTACCAAATTCGGCACAGACATTAACAGATATATTTAACTGTCAAATGTTTAATTTGAAAGCAAAGGCATTAAAAGTAACGAAGTTATTGACAAAAGTCACTGTTTTCGACGGATCGTTCCTATGGGAGGTGTATTATATAGTCACCCGATCTTGACCAAATTTGGCACAGTCGTTTATAGTTACAATAAACTTACTTATATTAAATTTCACGACAATTGCTTAAAAAGTAACGAAGTTATCGAGAAAAGTCACTGTTCGTGACTTTGACGTTTGTATGGGAGCTATATGATATAGTGGTCCGATCCGGCTGAATCTGAGATATACAAACCCTGCAGTATATACAAGCCTACATGCAATTTCAAATTTCAGCTCTGTAGCTCTAACGGTCTAGGAGGAGTTCGCATCGATCCAGACGGACGGACGGACATAGCTATTTGAACTCGTCTCGTCGTGCTGATCAAGAATATATATACTTTATATGGTCGGAGATGCTTCGTTCTATGCGTTGCACACTTCTGACCAAAATTAATATACCCTTTTTGCAAGGGTATAAAAATGCACACTATTTATCTCATAAATGTCCATTCTCAACTCTTCTCAGTGCAAACTGGTTTTTGCTGAAATTCTAACGGTTCTTTCTAAAAATAGAACCAAAAGCTTGAACACGTGTTCATATTTTACGCACAGCTGCACGCTTAACGGCATTAATCTGTAGCAAAGTGAACTTGCAATTTTTGTGGTAAACGATTGAGTGCTCCTAAATTAATTATTTAAAATGGAGTTTCAAGTTAAAGGAATTTACTTTTTACTAAAAAATAATAAATCTGAATTATTTTTTTTAACTCCAGTATAATTATTGTTTAAAGAAACCTTTATGTTTGTACCGTTTTTGTGAATGTTTTTTATGTTTATTTCACATTATTTATCTGTGTTTTAAGATAATAAAAGTGTTTAAGTTACTTGCCGAAATTCGCCGATGTGCTTGCAATCTTTAATATACTAAATAACTCTATTTTTAAATAATTTCAATTATTTTTTAATATATGTTCTTAATTTTTTATTTTGGAAGGCGATACGAAACACTGTGTGATTACACGCCTGCATGTATTTCATTATGGTGCACAAAAATAGGTACTAAAACCGAAAAACAACAACAATTAATCAGTTCTGTGCAACTTGAAATTGAGAAGGAGGGCTACGAAGCTGACTTAAGCCAATTAATGAAATCAATTGGTTTCATATGCAAGAAGCTTGAAGCGTTTTGGACATATTACAACCGCAAAAAATCATCCGTTCTCCAATATAAATGCGCTTGGTTGAATGAAAATGTGTCAATTTTAGTAAATTCATCTAAGCCAACATCGGAAAGTGCTCAGCGTGGCCGTCCTAAACTCGGTTTTTCCGAATCTTCAGCGAGAACAAAGCGACGACGTATAGCTCAGCTGAACGAGATCCATGAATCTGCTGTTTCTGCTTTGCGCAATGATAATCAAACGCAAAATTTATTGACGGCTTAGAGGACAAAAGCTTATTTGTTACCTCATATGTACCTTTGCAACTCATTTCAACAGTTGACCAAAAAATTTTTTGGAAAAACCCCAGGCCTTCGTCAACACGTTACTGCAGGCCAGTTCGATTCCAGATTAAAAAAGAAACGAGCGAAGTGTCACTGGCAGAAGAAAAATATTTTAAGGATAAAATCAAACTTTTAAAGCCGACGGAACTATCTATCAACAAAAGAAATATTAACGTTAAACATAGTTTACAACTGACAATGGTGGATGGAAAGGTCTGCAATGCTTTAAGCGAGTCGTCTTCTGCCAAGTGCTATATATGTGGTGCCAATCCAACACAGATGAATAACTTGGCCGTTTGCTTAAATAAAGTCGCTTTGAAGAAATATTTTGAATTTGGTCTTTCGCCTCTTCATGCAAAAATACGTTTTTTTGAATACTTTTTGCATATATCCTATAAGTCCGTCATTAAAATGTGGCAAGCTAGAGGAAATGAACAAAAACAAAAAGTCATGGAAAGAAAAATCAAAATTCAAAAGGATTTTCGTGAAAAAGTTGGTTTAATTGTAGACAAGCCCAGAGATGGAGGTAGAGGCTCATCAAACGACGGAAATACGGCAAGAACATTTTTTTCCAATCCAAGGTTGGCTTCCGAAATAACAGGAATAAATGAGAATCTCATCTATCGGTGTGCCACCATACTTCAAGCTCTATTATCGGGGTATAAAATGAATGCCGACAAATTTAACGCATATGCCCTCGATACTGCCAAGGATGTCATCAAAGAGTATCCGTGGTACTATATGCCAGCTACGGTGCATAAAGTTCTTATTCATGGATCTGCAATAATAGAACACGCAATTGTTTCTATTGGAGAGCTTTCGAAAGAAGCTGCAGAATCAAATAATAAAGAATTAAAAAAATTTAGACTTAATCACAGCCGGAAAATGTCACGGGTTATTACAAACACAGATATAATACATTCACTCCTTTTACGGTCCGACCCATTTATAACCGGTCAGAGAAATGTTCCAAAAAAAGATAACTCAAAGTTACTTGACTCTGTATATAGCTTATTAGAGGATTCGTTATAAATATTTTTAAAAATAATTATAAGTTTTGCTTCAATTTCATAGAACTAAATTTTTATCTTTTTTGATTAATTTATTTATTTGGTTATGGGTGGGATATGGGGCTTAGCTGGCGTGCGCTCCAATAAATCACCTTCATCTTTTTGCCACTAAATTTAAATATTTTTTGTAAGCCTTTGTGAAAATTTTAACATCCTACCATCACTAGAAGTATTTTTGGCCGCGGCTCCATATAAGCGGATCACTGCAGTGATAAGACTCACGGGTCAGCCTTACAAGGCTTAACTGGAATAGTGTATGTATGTGTAGGTATGTGTATAGCGAACGCTTGCAGAGAAAATGTTTACATGTTGCGTTGAGGCGTCTTGCAATTTTTTGAATAAAAAGCGCTACAGAAAATGCAACTCAATAACAGTTGTAAAATTGCTTCAAGATGTCCGGACACTTTTATTCAGTCAATGATGTGGACGTCAATAGAGCTCCACTCGGTTCATTGGATCTGGTCTATGATGAGGTTGCAGGACTAATGGCTATACAAAACTCTGATTTTTATCATAATATTGACAATGGATATTTGCACGAGCAGTTCGATCAAATGAAGGTGGAGTGGCGTTACAACCCCCAATTGCGTGAATGGATGGGTGTTTTTATTAATGGACTAATTATGGATAGCTTTAATGATATTTTTATGAAAAAATTTAATGTAAGTTTTGAAAACTTTGAACTTCGCCATCGAGAAGTAGAATTTAACAAAGTTAGAATGTTTGCTAAATATATATGTAATTAACAATGACCGTGATACAGTGTGCAATAAAAATTTTGCCATTGTTGATGTATACACTAAACACGTCAATAATGTTTTAACAAAAAAAAATTGTCATTATTGATATTTCCATTAATAATGTTTATATATATATAGTAATATATCCGCCTCTCCATCCACCCACATAACTTCGCCCCTTTCTTAAGTCTACAAAACGGATGTTTACTGCAACCGAGACTAAACAAAACTTTATAAACAAATCTGTCCCCCAAAAATCTTCCAGCGTGAGAATTCAACATTATAAACAAATCTGTCCCCAAAAAATCTTCCAAGCGTGAGAACGCTTAGTAGGCGAAATCAATAAGCCAATCAAAGTCCAGATCAAGATATCATCCGATCAAAAGCTCCCACTACTAACATAAAGCTTTCTAACCGAACTTTCAACATAATTGTAAACATCAAAAGCTTTCTAACCGAACTGTAAACATAATTGTATGAATAATGATAAGTTAGTTCTTAAGACGCATTCTTTAAATAAAGACCGTTTCTTTCGAGTTCGATAGATCCAATATTTTTTTTTTTTTCACTTATAAAGGAAATGGATTTATAATTGGCGCAGTCGGTAGGATAAAACGAAATATATTTAGTGCGTGCAAAACCTGTGTATAAGCGACCGTTACGGATATCTAATCTAAGGTTGCCTAATAAACCAGACCTTTTGTGTACCATTAAATAATTAAATGTGCGAAACTTGTGTCAAGCCACCGTTATAGATATTAAATCTGAGGTTGGCCCGTGATCGAGACTTTTTGTGCAAAAAAAAAATTCAAATAATAAGGAGCCGTAAGCAATTAAGGCCCAAAGCCCCCGAAAATTTTTTTTTTCGTTTTATCCGCAAAAGAACCTTTCGTGCAGTCAAAAGCGCGACATCGAATCCTGGAGTTTAAGTACAGTGTTGGAGGAAATAATAAAAACAACAACCTTCTTTGATTGTGAACTCTTTGTTTTCCAACGTTGGACAAATTATCCGAGATGTCCCTAGAAGAAACACACCTGAACCAGGCACTCACTATGCTTAGACAGTTGCCCAATTTCGATGGTGACGCTTCGACCTTGAGCACGTTTATACGGAGAGTTGATTATAATTTACAACTGTACCGGACGAGGGACGTCCGCCAACACAGTTTGATGTACGGCACTATAGAGATGCAGCTCACTGGAGAAGCACAACGGACATCACAACTATCGCAAGCCAACAATTGGACCGAGTTGCGGGCTGCCCTCATCAGCGAATATAAGGTGCAAACGCCTTATGAAGAACTACTACGACGGCTTTACCACACTTTTTTTGGAGGAAACCTTCGTAAGTTTATTGAAGATTTAGAACATAAGTCATTCATTATAATAAATAAGTTAGCATTAGAAGGCAACGCGGCCAACACCGTATTATACACAAATGCCATGAATAACACAATCAAAGATGTTATTATCAAAAGATTACCAGACAAGCTTTACATGACATTAGCAAAATTTGATATTTCTACAGTGTCTAATTTGAAGCAAGTAGCTCAGAGAGAAGGCCAATATGAAAATAGTTCCACCGAGAAACCCAAAACTAATAATCAGAGTACTTCAGGAAACTCAAACTACAGATCAAACCAAAATAATTCAGGGCAAACCTATTGTAGGCAAAGCAACCAATACAATAATTCAAATCCTACTCCCCAAAATAATCAACAGCTTCGAGAAGAATTTCAACAAAATCTTAATCAGGGCAGACAGGGAAATCCACTTAATCATCAGATTCAGAATCAACCCCAGAATCAAAATCCCGTGGTAAATCAACCTACTAAAAGGCAAAGAGAAAGTACCAGTGGTCAGAATAGAATGGACTGGTCCGAAAATTTTCATCAATCAGCCTCGGATCAGACAGTTCAAACAGAACCAATGAACCAAACAGATCAACCGAGTACGTCCAATCAAACCCCTATATCCAACTAAAAATCAATAACATCCCCTTAAAGTGTGTCATAGATACAGGCTCTTCAATAAATATTATCAACAAAAATTATTTCAATTTTCCAGAAACCTCAGAAAATTTAAATGTTCAAACAATAAAAGGAATAATAGAGCTTAATAAAAGCGTATCTTTTGCACCAAGCAAACTTTGCCCCAACCATCAAAAATTTTATTGCCATACATTTTCATCAACATACGACATACTATTAGGTAGAAAATATCTCAAAGCATGTCAAGCCGTTATAAACTATGAAGAAAATAGTGTGACACTATCAAATCATAAATTTTATTTCAAATTCACTAATAAAGAAGAAGGAAAAGAAAAATCAATACCTTATCCTCCCCCAGAGTTCAAATATGAGGCGTTCACAGAAGAAATAAATAACAGTATCGAGGAAAAAAACCAATTTAGACTCGATCACTTAAATTCAGAAGAAGTAGAAAAGTTAAAGAAAATATTGCATGAATTTAGCGATATCCAGTATAGGAAAGGTGAAAATTTGACCTTTACTAGTACCATAAAGCATAACATCAGAACCAAGCACGAGGACCCAATATACAAACACCCATACAAATACCCACAAATCTTTGACGAAGAAGTCAATAAACAAATTAATGAAATGATAGAACAAGGAATCATACGAAAATCAAAATCACCCTATTGTTCTCCAATCTGGATTGTACCCAAAAAAGAGGACGCATCCAAGGAAAAAAAGTTCCGTTTAGTAATTGACTATCGTAGTCTAAATGAGATCACTATCGATGACAAGTTCCCAATACCGGTAATGGATGAAATATTAGACAAACTTGGAAAATGTCAATATTTCACAACCATTGACCTCGCCAAAGGATTCCATCAAATCCAAATGGATCCCAAATCAATCGAAAAAACCGCATTTTCCACTAAACATGGTCATTACGAATACACACGAATGCCATTTGGGCTGAAAAATGCACCAGCCACGTTCCAAAGGTGTATGAATAATTTACTAGAAGACCTAATCTATAAAGATTGTTTAGTCTACTTAGACAATATAATTGTTTATTCCACCTCATTAGAAGAACATTTGGCATCACTAAAAAGAGTCTTTGCAAAATTGCGCAACGCTAATCTAAAACTACAATTAGATAAATGCGAATTCTTGAAAAAGGAAACAGAATTTTTAGGTCACGTCATAACTACAGAAGGCATCAAACCAAACCCAGATAAAGTCAAAGCAATTCAAAAATTTCCGATTCCTAAAACCCCAAAAGAAATAAAATCATTCTTAGGATTATGCGGATTCTTCCGCAAATTCATACCAAACTTTGCACATATTGCAAAACCTTTAACTCTTGGGTTAAAGAAAGCAGCCAAAATAAACATAGACGACCCAGATTATATTTCATCCTTCGAAAAACTAAAATGTCTCCTTATGAACGATCCCATACTTGCATATCCCGATTTCAAAAAACCATTCTTTCTAACCACAGACGCTAGCAATATAGCTTTAGGTGCGTTCATCTCACAGGACCATAGACCTATTTCTTATGCTAGTAGAACACTCAATGAACATGAACTTAATTATTCAGCCATAGAAAAGGAACTACTATCTATGGTATGGGCAACCAAATATTTTAGACCATACCTCTTCGGCAGACCTTTTGAGATCCTAAGTGATCATAAACCCCTTGTATGGTTGGAAAATATCAAAGAACCTAACATGAAACTACAGAGATGGAAGATAAAACTAAACGAATTCGATTATAAAATAAAGTACTTACCAGGAAAAGAAAATTACGTGGCAGACGCCCTATCTAGAATAAAACTAGATGAAAATCTTTTAGGTGAAGAAACAAGTAGTTCTAGAGCCACAGTACATAGTGCTCAAGAAGATAATGAAAACCTAATAGCCATTTCAGAAAAACCTCTAAATTTCTACAACCGTCAAATAGAATTCACTAAATGCAATGAAAATAAAATTAATGTTTCTCACTATTTTCACAAAACTAAGATAGAAATATCATATGTGGAAATGACCAATCAGTTTGCTAAAGAAATTATCAAAAAATATTTATGCTCAAAAAACAATGCACTTTACATCGAAAACGACTTAGATTTTCAAACACTCCAAGAAGCTTATCTTGAAATAATTAGTCCGGACAGCCAAACAAAAACTTTAAGAACCACTTACAAATTAAAAGACATTCCTACTTATGCAGAATTCAAAGAAATTATACTAAAGAACCATAAATCACTACTTCATCCAGGTATCACTAAAACTCAAAACTGGTTTAAAGAGAAATACTATTATCCAGACTATCAAAAACTAATTCAAAACTTCATTAATGAATGCCATATATGCAATTTATCGAAATCAGAAAATCGAAATACTAAATTAACCTTTGAAACCACCCCAGAGATATTTAACACTAGAGAAAAATACGTGATGGATTTCTATTTAATCGACAACCAACAATTTTTATCTTGCATAGATATTTACTCAAAGTACGCGACTTTAGTCGAAGTTAAAAGTCGAGATTGGCTTGAAACAAAAAGGGCAATCATAAAAATTTTTAACGATATGGGTAAACCCTCAGAAATCAAAGCAGATAAGGACTCAGCCTTTATTTGTATAGCACTTCAAAATTGGCTACAATCAGAAAACGTTAATATAAGTATAACATCGAGCAAAAATGGCGTTTCAGACGTGGAAAGATTTCACAGAACCGTAAACGAAAAACTAAGAATTATTAATGCAGAATCTAGCATAGAAGACAAACAAACTAAATTTGAAACTATCCTTTACACATATAACCATAAGACTAAACATCTAACGACAAACAGAACACCAGCGGATATCTTTATTTACGCAGGCACACCTCTTTATAATACGCAAGCTAATAAAGTAAAACAAATTGATAAACTAAATGAAATTAGGCACGATTTTGAGATAAATACAAAATATAAACAAGCCCCCTTAGTTAGATCAAAAACGACAACACCCTTTAAGAAAACAGGAGAAGTTACCCAAGTTGACGACAAACATTATATTGAAACAAACCGAGGTAGACAAACAACACACTACAAATCAAAATTTAAAAAGAAAAAGAAAACTCATCAAAGTAAATATACTAATTAATTTCAGAAATCCCAACATTACTATTTTTACTCTTATCAATGGTACACTCAACGCATAATCAAAGTATTGAAATTAATCCCATAAAGGCACCTAATGGATATCTTGTATTCAAAACAGGAACCATGGATTTACCCTCAGATTTCGAATATCATTACCTAACTGTAAATTTAACCAACTTACAAAACACCTACAACAACCTAATAGAGCAGTCAGAACCATTTAAGAACAAGGTCCACATTCACTATTTAGTTGAAAAACTAAATCGCGAAATGAACGGCATAAAAATAATAAAGAGAAATAAGCGAGGACTTATTAACATAATAGGTACAGCACATAAATATCTTTTCGGCACTTTAGATCAAAATGATAAAGAAGAGCTTGAACAAAAAATTGATAGTCTATCAGCAAATAGCGCCCAAAATAATGAACTTAATCATATTATCGAAGCAGTCAACAAAAATATAGAACTCCTGAATAACCTTACTCTTAATCAAGATGCAGACAAAAAATTAAATCTACTAATGTTCAATTTAGAGCATTTTACAGAATACATAGAAGACATAGAACTAGGAATGCAGTTGACAAGATTAGGTATATTCAATCCAAAACTTTTAAATCATCAAGAAATATTTAACATAAATACAGAAAAACTTTTAAACATAAAAACATCTACTTGGTTAAAATCAGACACGAATGAAATATTCATAATTTCACATATACCCAGGAAAATATCTAAAACATCACTATTTAAAATTATAGCCTATCCAGACGAAAATAATAACACCTTGACAGAAAATATTCAAGAAACTTACTATATTCAAGACAATAAAATTTATGCAAAATCAACCAAAAAACAAGAAATAAATGAATGTATAATTGGCATTATTACACAAAAACCAGCAGAATGCAAATACACAAAAATATTTAAGACAAACCTAATTAGTTATGTAGAACCCAATATTATCGTAACTTGGAACTTGCCCAAAACAAATTTAAAACAAAATTGTAACCAGAACAAAATATTCATAGAAGGAAATAATATAATAAAAATATACGACTGTATTATGCAGCTAAATGAAATATCAATAGTAAACACATTACAAGATTATACCCAAAACATTTACGTAACCAACAATGTAACGAAACTAGAACCAATCTCTTACATCCACACTAAACAAATCATTTCTGAAAAAACTGCTTATAACAAAATATTCAACATAATAACTACAACAACACTTGTAATTACACTAATAAGTTTAACCTTATATCTTATCTATAAATTTAAGTCAATATCAAAAAAAATAATTATTACACAAATTAAGAATGAAACTTTTGTACAACCAATTGACTCAGCTTTTAACAATCCCGTTTTGCATGAACTTTTACCATCCCAAGAAATCTCACTTGCAACACCGCAAGCACTGCCAAGTCTATACCCTGTATTTCCCGCCTGAGCACACAACCGAGACTAAACAAAACTTTATAAACAAATCTGTCCCCCAAAAATCTTCCAGCGTGAGAATTCAACATTATAAACAAATCTGTCCCCAAAAAATCTTCCAAGCGTGAGAACGCTTAGTAGGCGAAATCAATAAGCCAATCAAAGTCCAGATCAAGATATCATCCGATCAAAAGCTCCCACTACTAACATAAAACTTTCTAACCGAACTTTCAACATAATTGTAAACATCAAAAGCTTTCTAACCGAACTGTAAACATAATTGTATGAATAATGATAAGTTAGTTCTTAAGACGCATTCTTTAAATAAAGACCGTTTCTTTCGAGTTCGATAGATCCAATATTTTCTTTTTTTTCACTTATAAAGGAAATGGATTTATAATTATATATATATAAGTTAGCATGGACAAAGGAATATAGCTAATACTGCATTTGGCAGTGGCCACGATCGCTGGGTCAGCGATCCCACGGTCTGGGTAATATGAGCCGGCCCGCAAGACGTTGACCGCTGCTAGCGGCACGAGGCGCAGTGTCAGCATTCCGATGGCCAATGCTTAGGGTTCTTGGGTAGTTTATTTAATAATGTTCAGTTAGTTATAATCCCAACTCCAAGCGCACAAAACTGTGGCTTGCAATAAATCAAATATAAAGATATATAAATAAACATTTATATAACTGGCGCCCAACTTACACTAAAAGTGCCCAAAAATTTAAAAAATTA
Source organism: Drosophila paulistorum (assembly GCA_018152135.1). Taxonomy (NCBI): domain Eukaryota; kingdom Metazoa; phylum Arthropoda; class Insecta; order Diptera; family Drosophilidae; genus Drosophila; species Drosophila paulistorum. The sequence continues at coordinate 53,472 of JAECXG010000173.1, forward strand.
AAAAAAAAAGTAAAAATAGAATTGAAATAAAAAACAAAAAACTCAAGAATTTAAAAATAATTCTAAATAACAAACTAAACGGTAACTAAAAGTGCCCGAAAAGTTTGAAAACAATTCTAAGTGAAAATAGAATTGAAATAAAAAACAAAAAAAATAATAATAAAAACTTCAAAAAGTTTAAACATTGTAGTGAACAAATCGTCACTACAAAAATAAAGAAAAATAAAAAACCAAAAAACAACAACATAGTCACGTCACTGGACTGGTGACGGCAGCGGCGAAGAAAAAATTGAAGACGAGAAGCAGCAACAACAAAACGGAAGGAAAACTCCAACAGAATACCGTCGGCCACAATCCAACAATAAGAGGGCAGAGAAATTTAGCAACAGGAAAATGAAAATGTAAGTGAGATTTTTGTTGTCTAAATAAATTACTCTTGGATTGTGCAAATATTTAATAAATCGCTTAGCATTAGAGGTGGTTCTTAAACTAAAACGTTGAAGTTGACATTCTCTGTTTTAATTGAATCAAAAGCAATTAACATTATTAAACGAAATATTTGTTCCCGTCTGTTCATGTGGAGAGATAACCGGAAAAATAGTGATAGTAGTGACGAAGAATTACTAAAGGTTATAAAAGGCAACGGTGAGCAAGTGAAAGATACGCACACCAATAATCAGAAAAATAGTGATAGTAGTGACGAAGAGTTGTTAAAGGTTATAAGAGGCAAAAGTGAGCAAGTGAAAGAAACACATAAAATGCCAACAACAGAGGAGGTGATGACAATAGTGCAAGTGGCAGTGCAGACTGCGCTTGATCACCAGGCTGCACAGATGCAGTCTACTTTCACACAACAGTTAAACCACGAAATGGAGTTTTTAAGGACTCAGCTAGAAAGTTTAAAACCAGTCGCACCGGAGGTTGAGGTTTATAGGGACGCCGAAATCATCCCAGGAATAGAATGTAAGGAACCATTAGATATTGTTAGATCCTTGCCAGATTTTGATGGCAACCAAAACGAATACATTTCATGGCGCTCCGCAGCTTCATTCGCATACGAACTATTTCGACCTTATAGGGGCAGTTCCGCCCACTACCAAGCAGTAGGCATAATCAGGAATAAGGTAAAAGGTGCCGCTAGTTCCACTCTAGCATCATACAATACGGTAAAAAATGTCGATGCGATCATAGCTCGACTAGACTTCACCTACGCTGACAAAACACCCATTCGCGTTATTCAACAAAAATTGGGAACCTTACGACAGGGGGAACAATCGCTGTCTCAGTATTATGACGAGGTGGAAAAAACACTGACCCTCCTCACTAATAAAACGATAATGACACATGAGGCAGCGTCAGCGAACGTACTTAACGAGCAGTTTAGGTCCGATGCGCTACACTCCTTTGTGTCGGGGCTTAAGAAATCTCTCAGGGCAGTAGTATTACCGGCAAAACCCAAAGACTTACCCACTGCGCTAGCATTAGCGCACGAAGCTGAAGTAAGCCATGACTACGCAGCCTTCGCTGCTAGCTTTGCGCGGGCTACCGAGGAAAAAGCTCAGGGTCCCTTTGAACAAAAGAACCGAAATTTCCGAAACAATGCTAATCAGAATAAGACCTCGGAAAATAGCCAAGGGGCATACAAGAAGACCCCACATTATACTAGGGTTCAGGAAAAACCAAATAATAAAGGGAAGCCACCACAAAATTCTGGGGCTAAGGCGTCCTCAACACCAGAACCCATGGAGGTTGACTCCTCTTCAAAGTATAGGCAACCAACCAGGTATTCGGGAAACAAGTCCACAAAGTCTGGATTCGGGTCGAAAAAGAATCAACAGATCCATTTCACGTCTCAGAATTCCCCTGGGGAAGAAGCCTACGAGGCACAAGCAGAGGCGAGCGTTCTGGCAGCTAGTGATGACCTGTCAGATAATGAAGAATCCTGTAATTTTTTAGGGAACACTCCCTTCTACCGTTCATCTCGAGAACAGTAGGAGGACAATTAAATTACTTATCGATACGGGGGCCTCAAAAAATTATATTCGTCCAATGGAGGGACTAAAATTCATCACCCCTGCAGAAAAACCATTTAATGTCAGATCCATACACGGGACCTCAAAGGTAACGGAAAAATGTCCAATACATATTTTCGGCCTTAAAGCACATTTCTTCTTGATAAATATCCCAGAAGATTTCGACGGCATAATTGGTTTCGACCTTTTAAAAAAAGTCGGAGCAACTATCAATCTGTTAAACAACCAAATAGTTACAAAAAATGGATCTGAAGCCATTAATTTTACCCGTTGCCCACAAGTAAATTTCATTTATATCGACGATGCAGACGTCCCGGCTGCGGTACTTAAGTCTTTCAACAAGATGATGGACGAAAGAGTAGGAGCGTTTGCAGACCCTGACGAGGCTCTGCCATACAACATAAATACTGTAGCAACTATTCGAACAAATGGGGAGCCGGTATACACCAGAGTATACCCACTCCCAATGGGCGTTACGGACTTTGTCAAAGCAGAAGTTAAACAACTTCTAGCCCACGGCATAATTCGACCCTCAGAATCTCCCTACAATAATCCGACCTGGGTGGTCGACAAAAAGGGACAGATGAAAACGGCTTCCATAAAAAGAGGCTAGTAATTGACTTTAGGAAACTAAATCAAAATACTAAAGATGACAAGTACCCTATTCCAATGATTTCAACAATCTTGTCGAACATGGGAAAGGCCCAATATTTTACAACATTGGACCTTAAATCGGGATTTCACCAAATAACACTAGCAGAAAAAGACAGGGAGAAAACTGCTTTTTCTGTCAATAAGGGGAAGTATGAATTCTGCAGACTTCCCTTCGGTCTCAAAAATGCACCCAGTATTTTCCAGAGGGCCATCGATGACGTCCTTAGGGAAAAGATAAGTACAAAATGCTACGTCTATATAGACGATGTTATTATTTTTTCCGAGACAAAAGAAGACCATGTTAGGGACATTGAATGGGTCCTTAAAAGCCTTCAGGACGCGGGGATGCGAGTATCACAGGAAAAATCAAAATTTTTTTAAAAAAGTGTGGAGTATCTGGGACTTATCGTATCTAGGGATGGTATCACAACCTCACCCGAATAGGTTCAGGCAATCAAAAATTTTCCAATGCCAAGTACCCTTTTTGATCTTAGATCATTTCTCGGCCTTGCCAGTTATTATCGCTGCTTCATAAAAGACTTCGCGAAAATCGCAGGTCCTCTTACGGATATTTTAAAGGGCGATAATGGAAAAGTCAGCAAAAACATGTCTCGAAAAATAAAAATCGACTTTACTTCAGAACAATTGCGGACATTCACCAAGCTAAAAGATATTTTAGCATCAGAAGAAGTTTTTTTAGCCTACCCAGATTATCGACAACCATTCGATCTTACCACAGACGCATCTGGTGATGGGCTAGGGGCTGTCCTTTCACAAAAAGGCAGACCAATTACCCTGATATCCCGTAAATTACGTAATAACGAAAGAAATTTTGCGACTAACGAAAGAGAGCTTCTGGCCATAGTGTGGTCACTAAAAAACTTGAGAAACTACCTTTACGGGGTAAGTGACCTAAATATATTTACCGACCATCAGCCATTAACCTTCGCCGTATCAGACAAAAATTCGAATGCAAAACTAATACGCTGGAAAGCATATATTGATGGACATGGCGCAAAAATAATTTATAAGCCAGGAAAGGAAAATTTCGTAGCAGACGCCCTTTCGCGTCAGAACATTAACGCTCTCGAAGCACCAGACTCAGAATCCGATAGGGCAACCTGCCATAGTGAAGAGTCTCTGTCCTACATTATTGATGTATCCGATAAGCCCTTAAATTGTTTTCGAAACCAGATAGTGATTGAAGAAGCAGATTTCCCTTCGGTAAGGACATTCGTCCTCTTCCAGAGTAAGTCCAGGCACATAATACGCACATCATTACTGGACGGAGACGTGACAGTTTGGAAAGAGTACAGCTACCTCGGACATACGACAAACGTCCGCGTATGTCCTGTACGAGGTAATGTTTGTCGTATGTCCGAGGTAGCTGTACTCTTTCCAAACTGTCACGTCTCCGTCCAGTATCTGTATGAAGTCTGCTTTGGTATAGTCCGTAATTTTCATGGTCATTGTCGCGTGTGTCCTCAGTATTATCAGTATCAGTATAAAGTCCGTTCTGTAATTTCCAGGGAAAACTATTAAATTCTTTAAGGAAGATCATATTAAAAGAATTATTTTGACAGATATTAGGAAAATCGACACGCTAATAGAAACGATGACGGTTCATCATAGAGGCGCTAGAAGCCTAAATATTTTAGGCACTGCATTGAAAGTAGTGGCCGGAACTCCTGATTTTGACGACTGGGAACAGATCAAGTTTAAACAAGAGCAATTAATAGAGTCAGAAAATAAGCAAGTCAAGATCAACAACAAATTACAGGAAAAACTAAATGCAATAACGAATTCCATAAACCAAATAAGTAAAACAGAAAATGTCAATCACGAACACTTTTATGAAACCATCCTAGCGAAAAATAGAATGGTCATTTCAGACCTTGAAAATTTAATTCTAACAACCACTTTGGCAAAAGCGAATTTATTGAACCCAATAATCCTCGATGACTTGGATGTCAATGAAATGACCAACAAAAATCTCACAAATATTAGTGTGTCAGATTTATTAGATGTAGGTAGTATTAAGGTTTTTCAAAATTTTAACATTTTATACTTTTTAATCAAATATCCTCACCCAGAATCTGTCTGTAAGAAAATCAGCCTTTACCCGGTAAAGCGGGATAACATAATTTTAGATTTTAATAACAGAAACGTAGTTGCTGATTGTGGTACGGAGCTATTCTCAGTCGAGGGTTGCCAATTGGCGGTAACCACAACATTCTGCAAAAGATCGCCCACGAATGGCTGCACGCAACAATTAGTAGCCGGAACTCAAGCCCATTGCAGCTCCAGACCAGGTCACGTGGAACCTTTAATAGGTGTAGATGAGGGAGTGGTTATCATCAACGACGCCACCATGGACATCATAGACGAAGTCGGCAACGAAAAAAGGGTAAACGGCACCTACCTGGTGACATTCACCGACAAGATCACCATCAACCAAACAACGTTTGTCAACAAGTATGATGTGCTCAGAAAGAAGCCAATGGTGTCAGCCGAGTCACAAATCAACATTACGAGGTACCGGGAGCACTTAAGCCTGCCTTTCCTCCACGAACTGAGCATAAACAATCTCCGGCATATAACCGGACTACGCTCAAAAATAATATCGGGCCCTGTATTGAGCAGCAGTATCACTATTGGGATAGTCGCAATTTGGTTCGCAATCTATCTGGCCATTCGCAGACTCCAGAGACGCAACTTAGTAACAACTCTTCAAAAGTCTCTTGACCTACAGAAGTCCGGGGACGGCCTCCACTTAAGCGAGGGAGGAGTTAGCATGGACAAAGGAATATAGCTAATACTGCATTTGGCAGTGGCCACGATCGCTGGGTCAGCGATCCCACGGTCTGGGTAATATGAGCCGGCCCGCAAGACGTTGACCGCTGCTAGCGGCACGAGGCGCAGTGTCAGCATTCCGATGGCCAATGCTTAGGGTTCTCGGGTAGTTTATTTAATAATGTTCAGTTAGTTATAATCCCAACTCCAAGCGCACAAAACTGTGGCTTGCAATAAATCAAATATAAATAAATATAAATAAACATTTATATAACTTATATATATATATATATATATTATTATAAAAAATAAATGTTAATGTTTTAAGTATAAGTATATATATTTATATATAAGTATATAAAAGCATCAAGGCTTTTCCAATTGCAATTGAATTTTTCAGTTCTAAACTTAGAGACTTTGTAGCGCAAATAATAGTACGATTTTGAAATCAAAATGGAGCTTTAATATAAAAATCCTTATAGCCGATTAATAAACAGTGGAAAAAATATACTCCAAAATTGCTTTAATAAAAAGTAATTCACAGAAATTTGGTTTTTTTAAATATTGTATAAAATTGTTTTATTACAAAAAAAAAAAAAAAACGAAAATATAAAAAATATAAATGTTATACAAAACTGTGTTTTTATTGTTGATTAGAATAAATAACATCATAGTCAACCATTTCTAAAATGGCTTGACCATCAAGTCTTTTTTTTCAAAAATACTTAAGCCATATTTCAAAGCAGTTAGGAGATCATCATCCGTAAGTCCGTGGTATTGATAAGGGGGATTGAAAAGATTATGTTCCAATTCCAGTTCTAAAATATTTTCATTTAATTCAAATGAAAAGTGCCGTCTAAAATTTATAATTTTATATTGACGGTAGAACCTTAGCTCTTGCATCTCGATTAGAGTCTTCCCATTTTGAAGGTTGAACTTGCGCACTAGATCCCTAATCCTACCGTCAGTGCTACAGTTCTCCGATGGTATGACTGTACCGTACGAAACAATATGAATTCTTAGTGAAGCATCCATTATCCTCATTCCAGGATAACCCTTCATGACTTTTTGTTTGTTCCAGCATTGTTCCACTTTTATTTAAAATCAAAATATTTCTAAACAATGAAAATGATTTGTTTAATATTTTATAGTTTTATTGTTATTAATAAATATTTTCTTTGTTGTATTACCCGCAATTAAACAGTTTTTTAATTATTATTATTATTATTATTATTACTATTATTATTAGTATTATTATTATTTAGCAAACATTGTATTATAACTTGAGTTAATTAATAGTTCCTTATCATTGAGCTGTTGCATCACATTTTTCACAGAACACGAATTTTGATAATAAATTTCAATGATTTGTAAACGCTGTTCGGGCGTAAGTCTTTCCATGATGAAATGGCAAACTAAACTGAGCATTTTTCACTTTCACAGCTGTCATGAACATCATGCGGTATGTCAGTGTTGCCAACGTGAAAAACCAAAAGCGTAAAAAAACACCCGTTACCAGGATTCGATGGTAAAGCAGAAAACCTAACAAGTTTTCTCGATGCTTTGGAAATTATAGAATCAATAAAAGGCGAACATGAACAATTAGCTATTTCAATGATAAAAACAAAGCTTAAATGTGTTGTCCGTCGGAAATGAGACAACTGCATTTCGGATAAGTCCCCATGTCGTTCGATTTCTTGGTGTATCCGAGCCCCTATGATAGATTCAAGGACCTTTCCCGCGATATCTATCAGGCAGATGGGCCGGTATGAGGATGCCTCGCCCGATGGTTTGTCCGGCTTAGGGAGAAGCAATAAGTTTTGCCGTTTCCAAATACTTCAGGAACAAGTGAGACCGCCGAACCGAGAGCTCTGTTCGGGAGAGCGTCTGGGCCAGGGGCCTTGTTCGTTCTCATCCTGCGGACTATGGAAATTACTTTCTCGCATTAACACTCCTTTAATCTATCCGCGCTGTGACGAAGTGGATTGTCGCGCAAAGCGTCCTCGCAGTTGGGAAACAGAGTCGTCACGATCCGCTCTAGGAACAGTGGGTCGCGGGGGGTATCGAGTGGGTCCGAACGCAGTCTTTTGACTATCCTTTGGTACGCCTTGCCCCAAGGGTCCTGCTAGGCCGTATCGCATAGCGCTAGAAAGGCTTCTCTCTTGCTTGAGCTGATTTCTTTCTTCAGAAGTCTCCTACGGAGTTGGTACTGGCTTTTTGAAGGCTCGAACTGAGCGGTTCCTCTGGACCTTTGGTAAAGCGATGCAAAAGCCTCCAACAGGATACGTCCCCGCGCATCAGTTCTCGAACAGCCCCAGTCAATTACCCAGGCATAAAAGTCGCCCGCAATAACAACTCGTGGCCAGCCTCTGGCGTCCTCTACGAGGTCATCCAAGACCTCATCAAAGCGTGTAATTTGTAAACTGGGTGGCAAGTAGCAGCTATACAGTACCAGATCATTCACCTTGGCTCTGCTGAAATGTTGGAAGGACCCTGTGTCTTGCAGCGGGGTTGATGTCCCACATGACCATATTGCGGATCTCCTGTCGGCGTCAGTCACCCACTTGGATGACTCTCCTGTTGAGTAGGGCTCGCTTAGAAGAGCTACATCGATTGACTGCTCTCTGATCGTCTGTTGCAGTAGGTCCTGCGCCGCGATGCAGTGGTTAAAGTTCAGATGCAGCATTTTCAGTGCTGACGAAGTCATTTGAGCGGCTTTAGGGTCTTAGAGTCGCCCCTTGCTGTGCATAGGCGGCTGCCTACTAGGTGATTTCTTGGACTCAGGCCTTGTCCAGCACATAGGTAGCAGTTGGCATCCTTTGAAGGACAGTTGGCTGCTATATGGCCTGCTTCGCCGCATTTGAAGCAGCAACGTGACCTGTCCTCCATGCTGGAACATCTTGCGGCTATATGGCCAACGGTAAGACACTTAAAGCACCTCAGTGGTCGTTCTTCGAGTGCTTTAATGGGGCAATTTCCCCACCCTATCATCACAGAACCCAGATCTGTGAGCTTCTGGATTACCGCCTCTGGGGCCCTGACAATTGCCGTCTGGTAATTCCGCAGGCCCGGCCGTAGGCTGTTAACGGTGAGCGCGTTTTCTTCGACTTTTGCCTGTGAGGCTAGCGCTGTCAGTAGCTCCTCCCGAGTCGCCGCTGCATCTAGGTTATAGATCGCTACAGCCCTTTTTCTGTTGGAGAGGCCTTACTCCAACCGTGTCACCTAGTACCAAGGCAATATTTTCTCCAAATGACTTGATGTCAGTTGCAGGGTCTTTCCGGAGCTCCAGAATCAGCGCGTCGTTTGCAGTACGTCGAATTCTGGAGACGTGCTTGCAGACTTGTAGCAGTTTGCCATCCGTGCGCCTGGTCACCATCTCGAGTACTTGGCTATAACTAAGCCCGCCGCTGGCCTCGATTAGAATTGCATCCGGTCTGTGCTTGATTCTAGGTTTGGCCTGCAAAGAGGAGGCTCCACGTCGAGGCTTTGCGGGGCCGACTGTTTTCCAGCCTTGGTTGTCCTCGGTTGTCCCATGATCCACTGTTGTATGGCGTGTGTGTGTGTGCGCGCGTGGTTTAGGTCGTGGTTTAGGGCGTAGTTTAGGGAGTGGATTGGGTGTGGTTTAGGGCGTGGTTTAGGGCAGCCTTGAGTGCAGTCATGAGATCTCAGACTTGAAGGCATAGTGTGTGCGCGTCTATATGTATGCTGTATGGCAACAGTGCCACTGTGGTTCCGCCCATAGGCCAAAATTCGAAAACATCATCACAAAATATTGAAATAAAATGCACACTATTTATCTCATAAATGTCCATTCTTAACTAGTGCAAACTGGTTTTTGCTGAAATTCTAACGGTTCTTTCTAAAAATAGAACCAAAAGCTTGAACACGTGTTCATATTTTACGCACAGCTGCACGCTTAACGGCATTAATCTGTAGCAAAGTGAACTTGCAATTTTTGTGGTAAACGATTGAGTGCTCCTAAATTAATTATTTAAAATGGAGTTTCAAGTTAAAGGAATTTACTTTTTACTAAAAAATAATAAATCTGAATTATTTTTTTTAACTCCAGTATAATTATTGTTTAAAGAAACCTTTATGTTTGTACCGTTTTTGTGAATGTTTTTTATGTTTATTTCACATTATTTATCTGTGTTTTAAGATAATAAAAGTGTTTAAGTTACTTGCCGAAATTCGCCGATGTGCTTGCAATCTTTAATATACTAAATAACTCTATTTTTAAATAATTTCAATTATTTTTTAATATATGTTCTTAATTTTTTATTTTGGAAGGCGATACGAAACACTGTGTGATTACACGCCTGCATGTATTTCATTATGGTGCACAAAAATAGGTACTAAAACCGAAAAACAACAACAATTAATCAGTTCTGTGCAACTTGAAATTGAGAAGGAGGGCTACGAAGCTGACTTAAGCCAATTAATGAAATCAATTGGTTTCATATGCAAGAAGCTTGAAGCGTTTTGGACATATTACAACCGCAAAAAATCATCCGTTCTCCAATATAAATGCGCTTGGTTGAATGAAAATGTGTCAATTTTAGTAAATTCATCTAAGCCAACATCGGAAAGTGCTCAGCGTGGCCGTCCTAAACTCGGTTTTTCCGAATCTTCAGCGAGAACAAAGCGACGACGTATAGCTCAGCTGAACGAGATCCATGAATCTGCTGTTTCTGCTTTGCGCAATGATAATCAAACGCAAAATTTATTGACGGCTTAGAGGACAAAAGCTTATTTGTTACCTCATATGTACCTTTGCAACTCATTTCAACAGTTGACCAAAAAATTTTTTGGAAAAACCCCAGGCCTTCGTCAACACGTTACTGCAGGCCAGTTCGATTCCAGATTAAAAAAGAAACGAGCGAAGTGTCACTGGCAGAAGAAAAATATTTTAAGGATAAAATCAAACTTTTAAAGCCGACGGAACTATCTATCAACAAAAGAAATATTAACGTTAAACATAGTTTACAACTGACAATGGTGGATGGAAAGGTCTGCAATGCTTTAAGCGAGTCGTCTTCTGCCAAGTGCTATATATGTGGTGCCAATCCAACACAGATGAATAACTTGGCCGTTTGCTTAAATAAAGTCGCTTTGAAGAAATATTTTGAATTTGGTCTTTCGCCTCTTCATGCAAAAATACGTTTTTTTGAATACTTTTTGCATATATCCTATAAGTCCGTCATTAAAATGTGGCAAGCTAGAGGAAATGAACAAAAACAAAAAGTCATGGAAAGAAAAATCAAAATTCAAAAGGATTTTCGTGAAAAAGTTGGTTTAATTGTAGACAAGCCCAGAGATGGAGGTAGAGGCTCATCAAACGACGGAAATACGGCAAGAACATTTTTTTCCAATCCAAGGTTGGCTTCCGAAATAACAGGAATAAATGAGAATCTCATCTATCGGTGTGCCACCATACTTCAAGCTCTATTATCGGGGTATAAAATGAATGCCGACAAATTTAACGCATATGCCCTCGATACTGCCAAGGATGTCATCAAAGAGTATCCGTGGTACTATATGCCAGCTACGGTGCATAAAGTTCTTATTCATGGATCTGCAATAATAGAACACGCAATTGTTTCTATTGGAGAGCTTTCGAAAGAAGCTGCAGAATCAAATAATAAAGAATTAAAAAAATTTAGACTTAATCACAGCCGGAAAATGTCACGGGTTATTACAAACACAGATATAATACATTCACTCCTTTTACGGTCCGACCCATTTATAACCGGTCAGAGAAATGTTCCAAAAAAAGATAACTCAAAGTTACTTGACTCTGTATATAGCTTATTAGAGGATTCGTTATAAATATTTTTAAAAATAATTATAAGTTTTGCTTCAATTTCATAGAACTAAATTTTTATCTTTTTTGATTAATTTATTTATTTGGTTATGGGTGGGATATGGGGCTTAGCTGGCGTGCGCTCCAATAAATCACCTTCATCTTTTTGCCACTAAATTTAAATATTTTTTGTAAGCCTTTGTGAAAATTTTAACATCCTACCATCACTAGAAGTATTTTTGGCCGCGGCTCCATATAAGCGGATCACTGCAGTGATAAGACTCACGGGTCAGCCTTACAAGGCTTAACTGGAATAGTGTATGTAAGTTAACACACGACCAGGCATAGCCCCAAGACAATGTCCAAAAGTAGAGGGTATCGACAAGTGCACCCTTTCTCATTGCAATAGTTGCAAGGTCAGCGTTGTTGCACCAGCAAAATATCGGAATAGTGAGAGCCCCTGCTAACAAAACGTTCATCATGAGGGTCCCCAACGTAACGCGATGCCAAGCGGATGCGTAATGTGCTGAGCCAGCACCAACGTCGCGAGAGGCGGAGCCAATGGCTAAGGCCTGCTATGCAGAACTTGGGGAATGGTTAAGTTTTAGTTTAGAAACTCACTTCAATGCATTTGGTGGCAAGCAACAAATTGTAAACCTCAAACCATTAATAAATAATTCAATAAATGTAAAACTTAATTACTATATTCAGTAACGTATTGAATTCCTATTTGGCGCCCAACGGGTTTGATAACTCACTCCCGAAAGTTTCTCGTTTGAATAACTCAAACAGAAAAAAAAGCTAACCAAAACCAATAATATAAAAAAATGTTTAATTAATCTTGTCAAACAAAGGGATAAAATTAAAATAAGTCGAAGTTAAAGTGTAATTAAAGCCATCTAAAATACGAATTAAACTAAAGTTTAATTAAAATTTAAATAAAGCCAAAATAAAAAGCGTGAAACACAAAATCAACACAAGGAAAATTTGCATAATTAGCAAAATGTACTGGTGAGTCGACTGTTCAATCAAAATTTTTTATATGTTTTTGCAATCCAAAGAACCACGCGGGTCAATCACAATACCGCCCTTGCCCAAATCACAAAATAAATCGGCCCATTTACTCCTTAAGAACATTCAAACCCAACTCTCGTATTGTCTTCTTTCTTGCCAAGTGAGCTAATTTCATCTGTCTCTATATCATAAGTTCGGCACGCCGAATGAGCTGGACAAAATATAGACAGGAGAAGGAAAGTGACTCGGACGCAGAGATCCGCGAAAGCGGTTGTCTTTCCAGCCAGGCCCAAAGACTTGCCCTCAGCCTTGGCGTTGGCCAGAGAGGCGGAGTCAAGCATAGAAAGAAGCATTTTCGCCGCAAATTATGCTCGATCAGTTGAAGAGAAGGCACTAAGGGCTGATGGCCCAAAGCTTTCACAAAACAAACAGTATGACAGGCCACGAAATAAAGACGGCCACGATGCGAGTGTGGCCAACCCACACTATACCAAAAGTCAGGGCTCAGCCAAGCACAACAAAAATTGGCAGGGGCAACCCAGGAATCATAATGGGTAGCAGTCTCAGCAACCGGAGCCTATGGATGTCGACCCTTCATTGTCCAGATACAAACAGCCCACTTATCATAACAATTCGGGCGGCGAGCGGGCGGGAACGTCAGCAGCAAATCAGAAAAACCGGCACGCCTCTGACAGAGTCTCCGGACAAAAGCGGCAAAGAGTCAATAACCTAGTGCAGGAATTGCCGTCAGCAGAGCAGTATGAGAACAAGGCAGGCCCAGAGGTTAAAGAATTAGAAGATGAGTACGAAAATGAAAGTGAGGCAGACTCAGTCAATTTTTTAGGGAACGGTCCCACCTGCTGTTCATCGAGAGACAGCTGGCGGGGAAAACATTAAGAATCTTGATAGATTGTGGAGCAGCCAAAAACTATGTTATTAGATCGGAAATGTCAGTTGCAAGTTTTCGGTAAACCAGGGACCTTTTTCTTATTCCCTATATTAGGAAGCTTTGATGCCATCATTGGCCATGACTTTCTAAAGGAAGTCAAAGCAAAAATCGATTTCTCAGCAGGAACGATAAAAGTTGGTCCAGACGTGGAACAACTCAAAAGGCACGTGTGCCGCGACGTCAACTTCACTAACGTGAGTGAAATAGTGGTACCCGAAGCAGTGAAGGAGAATTTTAGAAAAATAATGCTCAAAAACTCGAAAGCGTTCTCCACGAACGGCGAAACTTTGCCTTTTAATACTTCAGTGGTCGCCACCATACGCACCGCTGACGAAACACCCATTTTCACAAGATTGTATAATCACCCGATGGGGGTGACGAATTTTGTAAACAACGAAATAAAAGAGTTGTTAAGAAATGGGATAATAAGACCCTCGAAATCACCGTATAATAGCCCCACGTGGATAGTGGACAAAAAAAGGTTATGACGAGGGGGGAACAAGAAAAAACGAATGGTCATTGATTTCAGGAAACTGAATGAAAATACCACGTCAAACACATCGACTGGGTTTTAAAAAAACTTAGCGGGGCTAATATGAAGATCGCCAAGGAAAATACTAACTTTTTTAAAGAAAGTGTGGAATTCCTGAGTTTCATCGTGTCAAGAGGCGGGGCTAAGTCTGATCCTGAAAAGGTCAAGGCCATAGAACATTTCCCAGAACTTGAAAATCTCTTCTCGCTTCGCTCGTTCTTGGGCCTCGCAAGTTATTACAGGTGCTTTATTCGGGGTTTTGCCGACATAGCAAAGCCACTGACTAACATCTTAAAAGGAGAAAACGGCACGGTAAGCAAACACATGTCAAAGAAGATACAAGTCAAATTCGACACTGTGCAACGTGCCGCCTTTGAAAAATTACGAAGTATCCTAGCCTCTGAAGACGTCATGCTAGTATACCCGGACTTTAAAAAACCGTTCGACTTGACAACCGACGCGTCAGCGGACGGCATCGACGCGGTCCTGTCACAAGGTGGTAAACCTAATCACAATGATTTCTAGGGCATTAAAAGACCCCGAGATGAATTACGCCACAAACGAACGAGAACTCCTAGCAATAAAGTGGGCATTAGAAAAACTAAGGCAATATCTTTATGGCACTAAGGATATTAACATTTACACCGACCACCAGCCTTTGACCTTTGCAGCTTCAGATAGAAACCCTAACGCAAAGATCAAAAGATGGAAAGCGTTCATTGACGAACACAACGCCAACATATTTTACAAGCCAGGGAAAGAAAACCATGTGGCGGACGCGTTGTCCAGGCAAGTCGTAAATGCAATAGAAGCAGAAGAGCCGTCGGACGCCGCCACGGTCCATAGCGAACTGTCGCTCACGTACACGATCGAGACGACAGACAAGCCCCTAAATTGCTTTAGAAACCAGTTGATTCTGGAAGAAGCAGAGTCCCCAACCAAACAAACCTTTGTCCTATTTGGCGAAAAGCGTCGACACAAGCTACGTTTCGCTGACGCAGCTGAGTTGCTTCATGAATTAAAGCAAATAATAAATCCTGATGTAGTTAACGCAATACATTGCGACCTACACACTTTGGCTGCAATTCAGAACGATCTCGTCAGACATTTTCCGGCAACGAAGTTTTGGCATTGCAAGAATCTCGTTACAGACATTTTCAACACGAATGAGAGAAGGGAAATAATGACGGCAGAACATAATCGCGCGAGTTAGCATCTTGGTCAACTCGTGTTCGAGGAAAGAGAGTTACTTTTCTCTGTAACTCTATTTACTAATTTTATTATAAAATCAAAACATCCGTCTTGTTTGACGTTCAACACACAATTATTCTTTTTATACCATACACCCATAGGGTGAAATGGTATATTAAAGTCGCCAAAATGTATGTAACAGGCAGAAGGAAGCTTTTCCGACCCCATAAAGTATATATATTCTTGATCAGTATCAACAGCCGAGTCGATCTAGCCATGTCCGTCTGTCCGTCCGTCCGTCCGTCCGTCCGTCTGTCCGTCCGTCCGTCTGTCCGTCCGTATGAACGCCTAGATCTCGGAGACTATAAGAGATAGAGCCACTAAATTTGGAATGTAGGCTCGTGTAGTATGTAGAGTGATCGAGTTTGTTTTAAATTTTTGCCACGCCCCTTTCCGCCCCCGCAATTTGAAAAACTCGATTATCATCCGTAATTTTTTACCTTGTGCATTAAAATTTGGCACACTTGAATTTGATACTAATACCCAGCAATATACCAAATTTGATCAAAATCGGACAAAAAATAGGCAAGTTATGCATAAAACCGTTTTTCCATAAGGCCAGAGTTGGCCGTTGCCGTGTGGGGCGCTAGGGTGCTCATATGCATGAGTGAGCGAGATACTAAGATATGCTTGTAAAAAGCATGTGAAGAGAACTTTTTTAAAATAGGCAAATGCGTTTGTTATTACAAATTTGAAATATTTGTTTTACTGGTGTATGGTATACCTAAGTCGGCGAGACGACTTACTTACTTCATTTTATTCGGCGACAATGCCGTTCTCTCCTTCAGATAATTAATCATATATGTATGTATGTATATATGTATATATGTATGTATGTATGTATATATGTATGTATGTATATGTGTAAGTGTCCATATATGTATGTATGGAAATATGTATGTGTGTAAATGTGTATGTACGTATATATGTAAGTGGGTATATATGTATGTATGGATATATGTATGTGTGTAAATATGTATGTACGTATATATGTACATATGTGTTATTTGTTGCCCTTTTTTGATGTGTTGTCCATGGTTTGTGTAGATGAAGGTGAATTCGTTGGTGTGGTGACCGGGTAGGTAACTCCTCCCCCACTGGATTGAAGTGAGGGCCATAGCGGTGGTCTGAACGAAATTAGTAGCGACTGGTGGTGGTTTGAGAACAATTGATCCTCTTCAAAGGATTAAAATATAGTTGCGCTTTGATTGCTTCCAGGTGAGGTTGTCTATGCTAGGTTTTAAGTCTATTTAACACCAACAAACAAACTCCCTTTCTGGTTCCAGAATTTCCGGTTGTTCTGTCCATTGATGATTTCTTGTAGATAATTTGTATCCCACGTTGGGGCAAAAAAAATAATTTTATCTTTAAGAGGCTTAATACTAAATCTATTATAAATAACATGTTTAGGTATTTTCAGATATTTAGTCTTGTCATTGGCAATGGTATAATGAATGAATTTATAGTCTTTAATGAACATTGAACATTGGGATAATTTTAAGCAAAAATAAAAAAATTATAAAGTATTCTTTAAATGGTTATACATAACATCAATGCTAAGGCCAATTCTATTTAAATATTGAAGGACATGGATTTCGTTGTGTTCAGTGCTTAATTCCTTATAGATTTTATTTTTATAGCTTTTATTATTATTATTATTTTTTTTTATTATTTTTTTTTTTTAAATTACTTATAATATTCTGTTTGTTATTATCGGTTGATCGGTAATGTTTGAGAATCTTATAATTATTTTATTATTAACGTTTCATTGGTGATTGACATTGTTTATTCATTTGTTCATGCTTCTTTCAATTTCCCTAAATTCCTTTCTTTTTTTTTTTTTATTCTTTTTGTGTAATAAGTATGTTGTTGTTTACAATAATTAGGTATGTATGTATGAAAAATCGTATTTAATAATTTTTTGTTTGCTTGTGTTTTTGTATTTTATATTATATATTTGTATACCTGGTTTTTTTGCTAAGGCTTTCTTGTCAATCGTTTTATTTTTGACTTGTGAATTTTTTGCTTTTTCTTTGTAATAAATGTGACCCCCTTATCTTTAGTGACAATATGTTTTGAAAAGCGAGGAGTCAATTTATTTCTTCTATTTTCTTTTCTGAATACTGTCTCGTCAGTTTCCACTTCTGGTGGATCCTTCCTTTCTTCGTTTAGTTTTAAAGTTCGTTTTTTATTTTGATCAGATATTTGTTGAGCAATCTTGGGGTATATTTTTTTTGATAAAGGTCTAAGTCTTGTAAATAATCGTGTTCGTTAGTAAATTTTAATGTTTTTTGAAACAGGTGGGTTCGACCCGAGAATAATTCAAAGGGTGTGAAATTAGTTGCAGAGTGTATAGCATTGTTGTAAGTGATCAATGCTTCAGCGAGGATATCGTCATGTATTGTGGGAGTTTTTTCAGTTTTCCTCTTTTCCATTATTAGTCTGTAAATTTCTGTTAAAGACGAATGAAATCGTTCAACAGGGGCGTTACTTGAAGACTATTGAAAAGATGTGACATGTCTGGTGATATTGTATTGAGTGCAAAAATCAATGAAAAGGTTTCCTGCGAACTCTGCACCCTGGTCGCAAACAATCTTTTTAGGTATACACATGAGTGCACATAAAATGTCTGATTGATTTTACTATATTTAGGCTATCT
Source organism: Drosophila paulistorum (assembly GCA_018152135.1). Classification (NCBI taxonomy): domain Eukaryota; kingdom Metazoa; phylum Arthropoda; class Insecta; order Diptera; family Drosophilidae; genus Drosophila; species Drosophila paulistorum. Next base: position 71,160 of record JAECXG010000173.1, read on the forward strand.
CTTGCTGGTATAGTGTACCCAGCAGCAAATTTTGAAAACTTGTCTATTATTGTTAAAACATTTTGATGGTTAATGGTGTACAAATCGATATGAATTATGTCTAATGGGAGTTTTGGAACCTCTGTTTCCTGATAGGGAACTTTTTGCGGATGTCTATCGTATTTCAGGGTTTGGCATAAGTCACAATTGTTTATTGTTTTTGTAATTTTTTGCTTCATATGTGGAAAATATATTGTTCTTTTTAAATGGGCTAGAGTTTCATCAATTCCCCTGTGATTATTATAATAGTGATAGTGTCTAATTTCTTTTTCTTGTTCATCCTGTGTGGTACGTTCTTCCAAAAACTCTGTGCATCTAACAAGTTTATAGAGTGTACTGTTTGAAAAAAACTGTGAAAAAACCTCTTGTACTATTTTGAATATTGTGTCAGTGGTAAAAATTGCACAAGTTTTATTTGGTTTTAAAATAGTTTTCAAAATTCTAATCACGACTTTTTTATTAAAAACGGGTTCTGATATAATGCGACGAAGTTTGTTTTTAAATGGGCTTTCGATTTTTATGTTAGAAACTGGATCTTTGTTAAGGATAATTTGGATATTAAAATCGTTTAAACATTTTTCCGAAATTGCTATAAGTTGTGAAATGTTCTCCAGGCCTGAATGTACGGTTTCCTCACATGTCGCCTCGACTGATTCTTGGTCATTTAAGTTGATATCAAGTGTTGTTCTGCTCAAGGCGTCAGCAATCACGTTTTGAGACCCCTTTTTATATATAACTTCGTAATCGTACTCTAAAAGTCTGAGCTTCCATCTCACCAATTTGGAATTTGGTTCCTTGAAACTCATAAGCCATGTCAGGGGCTTATGGTCAGTGACAATTTTAAATTTTTGACCAAAAAGATACGGTCTAAAATACTTAATTGCCCAAATTATGGCAAGCATCTCTTTTTCGACGGTAGAGTAGTTCGCCTCGGTGTCCGTTAGTGTTCTGCTAGCGAATGAAACTGGCTTGTCCGATCCCAAGTTTCCTTGAGATAAAACAGCCCCTAAAGCGACATTACTTGCATCTGTAGTAAGTATAAACGGTTTATCGAAATCAGGGTATATTAGGATCGGGTCATTACATAACAAGGTTTTACAATATTCGAAAGTTTTGATAAAGTCCTCGTCAACAGTAACCTTTGATTTTCCCTTCAGTTGTTTAGTTAGTGGTTTTGTTATTTTAGCAAAATCTTTAATAAACTTTCTATAATAACCCATGACACCTAAGAATGATTTAATTTGTTTCTGTGTAGTAGGCAAAGGGAATTTCTTTATTGTCTCAATCTTTGTCGGGTTTGGCTTTACCCCTTCGGGGGTAACAATGTGGCCCAGATATTCGATTTCCTTTTTCAGGAATTCAGACTTATCCGGTTGTAATTTTAAATTTGCATTTCTAATTTTCTTGAAGACTTTTTTTTAAATGTTGGATATGTTCCTGTAAGGATGGGGAGAAAACAATGATGTCATCCATATATGCAAGACAACAGGTTCCAAATAAGTCACCGAATAAGGAATCTATTACCCTTTGAAAAGTTGCAGGTGCATTAGTCAGGCCAAAGGGCATTCTGATAAACTCGTAATGTCCTCCCTCCGCCGAAAATGCTGTTTTCTGGATGTCGTCCTTGTGCATCTCTATCTGGTGGTAACCACTGGCTAAATCCAGTATTGAAAAATATTTCGATTTCCCAATTCTATCCAAGACATCGTTTATTATTGGCATAGGGTACTTGTCTTTTATGGTTTTCTCATTTAGCTTTCTAAAATCTACAACTAGACGCCACTTTCTTTTTCCTGAGGCATCGGCTTTTTTTTGGCACAAGCCAAACCGGTGCACTCAAGGGGAGTGACTATGTCTTATTATTTCATTATCGAGTAATTTTTTTAATTGTTCCTTTACCTCAATTCTTTCATGGAACCCATACCTATAGGGTCTTGTATAAATCGGGATATCATCTTTAGTCAAAATCTTATGTTTGACTTCGTTTGTAAATGATAGTTGCTTACTGTCATCATAAAAGATGTCAGAAAATTCAACACAAATGTCTTTTAATAGTTGGATTTCTTCTGAGTTGATATGTGCAGTTCTAATTACTTTGTTAAAATCAAATGAGCTTAAATCTGTTTCATTATCATTTTGGAAAGCGATGTTTACTTCTATATGCTGACTTTTGGAATATGAATTTACTTGAAGTGGTTGGTCAAAACATATACTTTTATGTGAGTCGGAGTAATTTGTTATTTCGACCCAACTGAAGTTATTTTCTGCTGAATATAATCCGTTTGAAATAAAAAGGTCATTATCTAGTTGTATTTCCTGACAAAGAAAAGTTCCTTCTTTAAGGTTAACAGGGATCTTGATTAGTTTCCAGGTTGAATGCTCAATCTCTAGCTTTTCTCCTGCTAAATTTTCTTTTGTGAGTATTGGGAGTTTAGCATTTTGTGTGATCAACACGAAATTTTCTAAGTCTACTTTTGCTTTCAATGTTTTTAGTAAATCGACTCCTATAAGGCCATCGAAAAATGAATGGAATTTAAATAATAAAAATTTTAGTGTACCATTTTGGTTAAATTCATTAAACATGTTTAGTAAACATGCTGAATATAGTGCATGTGTATTTATAATTGTTTTTATAATTCTTGGCTCGGTTAGTTTAATGTGTTGTTCACTTGGAACAAATTGAGGGTCAATAAAAAAAGTAGTAGACCCTGTGTCGATCAAAAGGTTTAACTTTTTACCAAATGGGAATTGAATTTGAACATATGGTAAAATCGAGCCATGTGTGTGCTTGGTTATGTAGCCTGCTTGGATGTTGAGGCTACATACTGAAAATTTTGGTCATCATTAATGTTGTGCAACTCATCTCTTTTTTTTATTTGATTACTGTTGTTTGTGTTGGATTTTGCAGACTGGTTAGAGAAGTTGGAATTTCTAGTTTGGGTACTATAGTTTCCCCAATTTTTCTGTCTCTGTCGGTCACTTTGTTGCTCATTGTCGTACTTTTTTTGTTTAAATGGTCTTTGATTGTTGTTACTGTAATTATTTGTTTTTCCCTCTTGAGACCAATTTCTCTCCCTTTTTTGTAGGTTTCGGGGCTCAAACGATTCCGAGTTTCGACCATTATACGTTGTTCTTTCAATGCTCTGATTTATTCGCCTAGCTTCTCTTTGACTAGTATAAACTTCCTTTTCCGCAATTGCTATTTCATATGCTGTAACGATATCCGTGGGGTCTCTGCCTCGAACTATTGAACCTAAAGGTCCACGAAGTCCCTTCAGAAAAGTGGTTAGACATTGGTTAAGAAACAATTCTTTCTTTGTTTGTATGATAGTTGGATTGGTATCCTTTTGGTCAATGATGTTTAGTAGAGCTCTTTGAATATTTGTGATTTTTTTCGTATAATATCTCTACCGGATGGCTTTGCAGTGTTAATATTCCAAGTTCGGCTATTAGATTATACTCGGTTCTTTTATCGACAAAGTGTTTAATTAAGGTATCTTTAATTTCATTCCAATTAAGTCGCACATTTGATTGATACAAGACTTCATGAGCTTTACCCTGAATTTTGTTCCTGATTGCTCTCAAAATCATGATCCCTGCAGGTGTCTGATCTGCTCCTTTAATAAGCATTAAAAACTCCTCAACATTGGTAATGAATTCTTTTAGTCCATCTTTATTTCCCTCATATACAGGCATAGACTGAATCAATTGTAATAAATCGGATATCTTAAACCCACCCAATGGCTCCTGTGTTTGTGGGCCAGTGGGTTGGGCTGGAGGAATTTCCTGATCTAAAGGCATT
>JAECXG010000173.1:77500-315990 GCA_018152135.1 Drosophila paulistorum
TATGTATATATGTATGTATGTATGTATATATGTATGTATGTATATGTGTAAGTGTCCATATATGTATGTATGGAAATATGTATGTGTGTAAATGTGTATGTACATATGTATATATGTAAGTGGGTATATATGTATGTATGGATATATGTATGTGTGTAAATATGTATGTACGTATATATGTACATATGTGTTATTTGTTGCCCTTTTTTGATGTGTTGTCCATGGTTTGTGTAGATGAAGGTGAATTCGTTGGTGTGGTGACCGGGTAGGAAACTCGCGCACAGGGCAGCACAGGAAAACGTTAGGCAAGTTCTACAAGACTATTTTTTTCCCAAATTGACAAAACTCGCCAATGAAATTGTCGCGAATTGTAAAACGTGCACCAGGGGCAAGTACGTCCGACACCCCATACGCCAAGAACTGGGTGTGACGCCAATTCCAGCACAAGTGGGCGAAGATTTACATATAGACATCCTTTCAACCGACAGAAAATATTTTCTCACTTGCGTTGACAAGTTGTCAAAGTTCGCAATAGTGCAGCCAATCGCATCTCGAACTATCGAGGACGTTAAAACACCCCTGTTACAAATAACGAACATCTTCCAACGAGCAACAACGGTTTCGAACAGTTTCGGGGTGAACGTAGTAAATGCTCTCCCACTTCACAGCACATCTAATGGGCAGGTAGAACGCTTTCATAGCACACTGCTGGAAATAGCCAGATGCCAGAAGCAACACGGTCGAGCTTATTTTACGCGCCACAAGGGAATATAACAGATCAGTACATTCGGTAACAAAAAAGAGGCCCGTAGACGTCGCGTTACCCTTAGACCCTGACTTACACCTAGAAATTGCGCACAAGGTGCAAGATGCGCAGGACAATTTAATCAACCGCGTTAACCCTGGTAGGCGCAATAGAGTTTTCGATGTAGGAGAGAAAGTGTGGGTAAAGAACAATCGAAGACTAGGAAATAAACTGACTCCACTATACACGGAGGAAACTATTGAAGCGGACCTCGGGACGTCGGTCTTAATAAGGGGGAGGAGTGTCCATATGGACAGCATTAGATAAGCAAAAAAATAGTTAAGAGCCCATTCGTTTATATTTTATCTTTTACTTTCTTTACAGGCCCATCTGGGGGGTAATGTTAGTGTTTACTGCTGCGAGGGCCCGTATAAATGGTTACTCTCACGCAGACTATATTCCAATAGTAGAGGGTGAGGTAATTATATGGGACAGCTTCAAATATTTAAGACATACAATTAACGTGACCAAATATTATGAAATCATTGATGAAACTAAAAAGTTGTCCGAGTTCTTGCCACTTTCGCACATGCGAACGCTGTTGCAGTCCGATTGGGGTCATCTGGAAACCCTGCTGTCCGTGTTAAATGTCCACCATAGAACTGCCAGGAGCTTGAACTTTTTGGGGTCAGCGCTGAAAATAATATCCGGCACGCCGGACCATGATGACATGGAACAATCAAGACTAATCGAAGCAGAATTGATCCATGCCAGCAACCAGCAGAGGGCCATAAACCATCGAACCACGGCCCAACTAAATGAACTGACCGACCGAGTAAATAAGTTAATAAAGAACGTCCGTAAGGAGGCGGTTGATACAGCGCATTTGTATGAAACACTGCTGCATAAGGGGAGCATAGCCCATTGTAAGACACGCCCAAGCCACCTTCCCCCCATAGATGAGGTAGAAGAGGGTTTCGTCATCGTCAACAACAGAGCGGCCGAGGTAATAGTGGATGGGGCCGCCCCGCAAAAGATCAACGGCACGTTCCTAATCACATTCGAAAGAGGGGCATCGATCAACGACACCAAAATGATCAACCGAAATGGCATTCCCAAACGTTCTCCGGGTGTTGCCGCAGCTCCGCTAATAAATATCACCGGTCACAATGATGTACTCAGCCTAGCCTACTTGCGCCGGCTGAACAACGAGAACACCGCGCACATCAGCGAAGTGGCCATAACGATCAATAAAAAACCTTTGGCCATATTTGCCGCAGGGGTTGGAACGCTGTTGTTTGGCGGAGTGCTGATCTGCCTGGGCTGGTTGCGCCGCAATAAGGAGCCGGGGATTCTTCGGTTGGCCGTGGGCAGTTTCAAGAAGAAGTAGACGGCCCTTAACTTAAAGGGGGGCCAGTTAACACACGACCAGGCATACCCCAAGACAATGTCCAAAAGTAGAGGGTATCGACAAGTGCACCCTTTCTCATTGCACTAGTTGCAAGGTCAGCGTTGTTGCACCAGCAAAATATCGGAATAGTGAGAGCCCCTGCTAACAAAACGTTCATCATGAGGGTCCCCAACGTAACGCGATGCCAAGCGGATGCGTAATGTGCTGAGCCAGCACCAACGTCGCGAGAGGCGCAGCCAATGGCTAAGGCCTGCTATGCAGAACTTGGGGAATGGTTAAGTTTTAGTTTAGAAACTCACTTCAATGCATTTGGTGGCAATATAATTCAATAAATGTAAAACTTAATTACTATATTGAGTAACGTATTGAATTCTTATTTTGTATGTGTAGGCATGTGTATAGCGAACGCTTGCAGAGAAAATGTTTACATGTTGCGTTGAGGCGTCTTGCAATTTTTTGAATAAAAAGCGCTACAGAAAATGCAACTCAATAACAGTTGTAAAATTGCTTCAAGATGTCCGGACACTTTTATTCAGTCAATGATGTGGACGTCAATAGAGCTCCACTCGGTTCATTGGATCTGGTCTATGATGAGGTTGCAGGACTAATGGCTATACAAAACTCTGATTTTTATCATAATATTGACAATGGATATTTGCACGAGCAGTTCGATCAAATGAACGTGGAGTGGCGTTACAACCCCCAATTGCGTGAATGGATGGGTGTTTTTATTAATGGACTAATTATGGATAGCTTTAATGATATTTTTATGAAAAAATTTAATGTAAGTTTTGAAAACTTTGAACTTCGCCATCGAGAAGTAGAATTTAACAAAGTTAGAATGTTTGCTAAATATATATGTAATTTACAATGACCGTGATACAGTGTGCAATAAAAATTTTGCCATTGTTGATGTATACACTAAACACGTCAATAATGTTTTAACAAAAAAAATTGTCATTATTGATATTTCCATTAATAATGTTTATATATACGTTAACACCATGAACTCTGCCCACAACATCAGGCCACTCCGTCCCTCACACAAACTGCCCCTCCCGCAAACTGCTGGCTCAGCATGGATTGCTGGCTCAGCAGAAAGGATGGGGAAAGAGAAATACCAACCGCTTGCGCAAGAGCCAAAGCGTTGACACCGGATACGCGTGCAACCGTTGGACGGTCACTCGCGCTGCGTCAGCAACTCAGGGCCAGCTAAGGAGCTTTGGCGCTTCTGGGCGGGAGCGTTAAGAATCATTCTAGTTACAACCATCAAGACAAGAAGAACTTTCAATCAATCTGCCTAAGCATAAAAATACTAACAATTGCACTGAGACACTTTATACTAAGAATATAATAAAAGGAATTATAATGTTTTCGAATTGTCCTGCATCTTTATTTGGGTAAATTGCATTTCCAATAAATCCTTAAGTAAACTTAAGGTAACTTTCGTGTAGCAATGCGAAAGTTAACTGGCGCCCGAGCAGGGACCGCCTCAAAAAACCCTATCGCGAGTGCATAACCGAGTGCCTGTGGAAACACCAAAGAATAATATAAAACAAAAGTGAAAAACCTATGAAAGAATAAAACAAAGCCTCTGGCAGCCGACTGACAAAGTGAAACTGCAGTGTAATTTTTTGAGTTAAAGTGAGTGAAAACTGAATGGCCTTAAAAATATTAAGTGGATGGCCACCGCCTGATAAGGGGGGCACGGGGTTCAAAACCCCGTTGAGGGATTACTATTCAGTAAGTCACTTAACTCAGTTACCAGTGGTTGTCAGTGCGGCTTGCCCGAGGGGCACTCGGTTGGTGCAAAGTGAACGGTGTCTGAGGCGGTTACCTAGAAAGAAGAAAAGAATAATAAAAAAATAAAATAAGAGTATCTGCATACTCAAACCACTGCGGCAACTATTGGTTGCGAGTGGCATTTTAGTTTAAGTAAACAAAAAATAAAAATCAAACCTTGCAGTTTAGCCGGCTCGAGGTCAATCTTCCAAAAGAAGATTATTTCAAAGGCAACACAAAAAGGTGAGCAGGTTGTCTGTATAGCTATTTCAAGAACTACCAAGTTCTATCATCAGCAGACTTTGCTAAAGAACTCCGGAATTGCAATAGCCATACCATGTCTTCAACGCTAGAACTGGTTGGGAATTGTAACAACCAAATGAAGCGAAAAAAGTTGGTAAAGCCTACAAAACCGAAGACCACCTTTTTGTGTATACCCTTAGGCGCTATGAAAAATTAGTGTAAGAGCTTCGCCTTACCAAACTAATATCACGACCTGTTATTTCATATACGGTATATTGTACCACATAGAAAAAGGGTTTTTTGGAATAAAAATTCCAAAGTAACGGCGTGCCTTCCGTTGGTGTTATCTGGTTAGATTACGACCTATTGAAATTTAAATCAAACCTTGCAGTTTAGCCGGCTCGAGGTCAATCTTCCAAAAGAAGATTATTTCAAAGGCAACACAAAAAGGTGAGCAGGTTGTCTGTATAGCTATTTCAAGAACTACCAAGTTCTATCATCAGCAGACTTTGCTAAAGAACTCCGGAATTGCAATAGCCATACCATGTCTTCAACGCTAGAACTGGTTGGGAATTGTAACAACCAACCTTTTTGTGTTGCCTTTGAAATAATCTTCTTTTGGAAGATTGACCTCGAGCCGGCTAAACTGCAAGGTTTGATTTAAATTTCAATAGGTCGTAATCTAACCAGATAACACCAACGGAAGGCACGCCGTTACTTTGGAATTTTTATTCCAAAAAAACCCTTTTTCTATGTGGTACAATATACCGTATATGAAATAACAGGTCGTGATATTAGTTTGGTAAGGCGAAGCTCTTACACTAATTTTTCATAGCGCCTAAGGGTATACACAAAAAGGTGGTCTTCGGTTTTGTAGGCTTTACCAACTTTTTTCGCTTCATTTGGTTGTTACAATTCCCAACCAGTTCTAGCGTTGAAGACATGGTATGGCTATTGCAATTCCGGAGTTCTTTAGCAAAGTCTGCTGATGATAGAACTTGGTAGTTCTTGAAATAGCTATACAGACAACCTGCTCACCTTTTTGTGTTGCCTTTGAAATAATCTTCTTTTGGAAGATTGACCTCGAGCCGGCTAAACTGCAAGGTTTGATTTAAATTTCAATAGGTCGTAATCTAACCAGATAACACCAACGGAAGGCACGCCGTTACTTTGGAATTTTTATTCCAAAAAAACCCTTTTTCTATGTGGTACAATATACCGTATATGAAATAACAGGTCGTGATATTAGTTTGGTAAGGCGAAGCTCTTACACTAATTTTTCATAGCGCCTAAGGGTATACACAAAAAGGTGGTCTTCGGTTTTGTAGGCTTTACCAACTTTTTTCGCTTCATTTGGTTGTTACAATTCCCAACCAGTTCTAGCGTTGAAGACATGGTATGGCTATTGCAATTCCGGAGTTCTTTAGCAAAGTCTGCTGATGATAGAACTTGGTAGTTCTTGAAATAGCTATACAGACAACCTGCTCACCTTTTTGTGTTGCCTTTGAAATAATCTTCTTTTGGAAGATTGACCTCGAGCCGGCTAAACTGCAAGGTTTGATTTAAATTTCAATAGGTCGTAATCTAACCAGATAAAAAAAATAAAAATGTGAACAAATTAGTTGTAAGAAAATGATTTTTCGCAGTGCGTGGGTATTGGCCGCTGGCTGTGTCTTCCACCGAAAGTGTCACCTTCAAACGGAGACGTGGAGCCACTCCTACCTAAGTAGGCCCTTAAGTGGGCTAAAAGGGAAAAAGGGAGCCTCCCCTTACTGACAAAGGGGGACACAGCAACAGGCAGCTCACGCGCGCAACAAAAACTAAAATGAAATAATGCTTGCTCAGCAATTAAAAAAAGAGAGAATGAGAACCAAAAGAAACAAAAGAAAAAGTGATCTCGAGAATTGAGTACCAATAAATAATGAACAAAACTCGCAACGCCGAGGGAAAAAATGCAAACTAAAACAAATTCAAAAAACTCTTTTTTAATGCTGACCCGAGTACATTAGAGCTATTAAGAAAAAAAAAAGAGAAAAAAACACAACAAAATCACTACAATGTACTAATTACTTTAAATCTCGTTAACAGAAAAACGCTGACCCTGTAAGGATCATCATTTCAATCAAAACAATACTAACAACAACTGGCCAGGTGAGTGAAGAGTGCCCAAATTTTAGAAAAACCTAAACTCATTCAATTATTCTATCAGGAAAATCTATTCCCTTTTCCAAAATTTTGTTTTCTTTTGCTTGTAATTGTTTTACTTGTAAACATTTTATCAAATAATAATAACAAATTAAAAAAGCCAAATTAAGAGATATCACGCTATTCTGCCCTATTTTACCGTATTGAATTGCAAATTTTCTTTTCTCCCTCAAAAAAATGGACGAGATGAAAGAGGCCATTTCCAAACTCAGACCCCGTAGTCGTAGCGGACAAGCCGCTATCCAAAGCCCTCACTGAATTTGACCTAAAGCAGATAGCAACTTTACCAGATTGCGTCAAGGAAATAAGGCCCTTTACGGGAGAAGCTGCCCAGTATCCAACCTGGATCAGGCAAGCTGAAGCCATAGTTCGAGATTATGAGGTAGAAAGAGATAAGTTGATATATAGAGCCGTCGTCCTCCACCTGAGGTCGAAAATAGAAGGCAGGGCAGACGAGATGCTGATCTCTAGCGATATAGCAGATGACGATTGGCCAGAAATCAGGAAGGTCCTTGCCTCAAACTATGAGGACAAAAGGGACATAGGGACTCTAGAATACCAGATGAGTATGCTAGTCCGCGGTGATGGGAACCTGGAGGGATATTATAACAATATCAACAGGCATCTCTCTTTGGTCGTAGCAAAACTCAGGAATGCAGGGCACGCTAAAGGAGTGCTTGAAGCTCTCATAGGCTCGTACCGCGAAAGAGCCTTGCGGGTCTTCATAAGAGGGCTCCCCCAAGAAATGGCGGGATTGATCACCGTAAATCGCCCTAGAACATTGTCAGAGGCATTTTCAATTGCCCAGGAGTTAGATAACGTCGTCTACACAAAGAACTTAGTTTCCTCGACCGCTCCCGTTAGGCCACCGTATCAACAACGGGCTGTTTATCGGCAGCAATATCCACCAAATAATTTCTCCCCAAGATTCAACAACCCCGTGACCTATGTAAATCATAGGACCGCGGCCCCACACCAGTCCCAGCCGGTAACAAGTGGCTACCGAAGCCAACAAATTACCAGGCCGGCCATCAAAATGGAACCGGCAACCTCAAGCCAGTCCAGGACTCGATTCCCAAACCAGGGAGTTGAATGGGGCGTCAAGAGAAGCCCCAGCGAGTCAACTAACCCCTTTAAAAAAGCACAGTATCTATTCCACGTGGAAGCACCAAACGTGTCCGAACCCAACGGAGTAGGCTGCACCCCAAGAGATAGTGAGGCTACTCCGAATAACGAACAGTTGTATGAAGAAATGCCGATGATCGCGGTTAACGAGCGAATTGAGGGTGCAGCCCAGGTGGGCACACCGCACCCCGATGACCTTGTGATCCAAGATCAAGTAAATTTTATGGGCATGGCCTCTCAAGCGTACCATACATAGAGTACGAAGATAGGAATGGGGTAGTGCGACAATTTCTCATCGATACTGGCGCAAACAGAAACTTTATTAGTCAGAAACTATCTGACGGGGCTTCGGCTCTGCAGACCCCATTCCTAGTGCAGTCAGCCGGAGGCCCTATTAAGGTATCAAAATCTACAACCGGCCCCTTTTTCGCCCCTTTGGGCAACAACACTCAACTCACATTCTACACACTACCGAACCTGAACAGCTTTGATGGTATTATCGGCGATGATACGTTAAGACATCTCAAGGCAAAAATTGACAGGGAGCTTGACACATTAACCATACAGCCCGGGGTGGCGATACCTCTCCTAAACCGCAGATCCACTCAACTCAATTTCCTCTTAGAGAAAGACCATCCGAAAGAAGTCGGGCCTACCCTGGAAGGCCTACTCAAAAACTTTTCATCCATCTTCGAACCTGTGGCTCCTGGTGGAGCCGTAGAGACCCAAATTAAAGCATCCATTCGCACCCGAACGGAGGATGCCGTTTTCACCAGATTCTACCCATATCCAGTCCATATGAGACAGGAAGTCGAAAACCAAGTTACGAAACTTCTACACGAGGGTATGATCCGGCCGTCGGAAAGCCCGTATAACTCTCCGGTATGGGTGGTTGAGAAGAAACCAAAGCCCAACGGGGAGAAACAATACCGCATGGTGATTGACTACAAAAGACTAAACGCGGTGACGGTCTCCGATAGATATTCAATCCCAGACATTACTTCCACGTTGGCTAGTTTAGGCAAGGCGAAGCTTTTTACTACCATCGACCTGACTTCGGGTTTCCACCAGATTCATATGAATCCCGCAGACATTCCCAAGACTGCTTTTTCAACCCTGAACGGAAAATACGAATTTCTTAGATTACCTTTCGGGCTTAAGAATTCCCCCGCCATCTTCCAAAGAATGATAGACGATGTACTCAGGGAGTACATCGGGAAAATATGCTTCGTGTACATTGATGACATAATTGTTTTCAGTTCATCCTACGAAGACCATTGGTTGAACTTAACTACAATACTTATCAGACTTCGTGATGTAGGCCTGCAAGTGAACCTCGAAAAAACTCACTTCCTGCAAAAACAAGTCGAATTCCTAGGTTATATCGTAACGGGGGATGGGATTAAAGTCAATGACAAAAAAGTCAATGCAATCCTAAAAATACAGCCTCCAAGAAATCTAAAGGAGCTTAAGTCTTTCTTACGCATGACCTCCTACTACAGGAAATTTATAAAAGATTACGCTAGAATTGCAAAACCGCTTACGAACCTGACGCGTGCGGGTGGTGCCCAAGTTAAATCTTCGCAATCAAAAAAAGTACTAATTACACTAGACGAGGAGGCAATGCAAGCTTTCCGCGATTCGAAAACGCTTCTCTCCTCATCAGAGGTGTTAGCCTTCCCTGACTTTTCAAAACCTTTCCATCTCACCACAGATGCGTCAAATGTCGCCCTCGGGGCCGTTCTATCACAGATTACCAAAAACAACGACAGGCCCATTACCTACCTCTCAAGGGCACTTAGTCGGACAGAAGAAAACTACGCCACAATCGAGAGAGAAATGTTAGCAATCATCTGGGCGCTGGACAGCCTCAGGACCTATTTATACGGGACTGCATCTTTAAAACTATACACTGACCACCAACCACTGATTTATGCCATGGGGAATAGCAATTTCAACGCCAAACTAAAGCGTTGAAAGTCTAGGATAGAGGAATACGACCATGAGTTAATCTATAAACCAGGGAAAGCGAATGTGGTAGCGGATGCGTTGTCAAGAATCTCGTACGATTCGCATGAAAAATACCAAATCAAATAAATTCGAATATCCTCGGCACCTTGGACAATGACACTGACTCATTGGCAACGGTGCACAGCGCACTACAAGACGCCTCTGATCTTGTCCCACATGTCGAGGTCCCCATCAATGCATTCAGGAATCAGATTGTCTTTGATCCTTCTCGTTCAGACTACGAATGCGTCTCACCGCATGCCGGCTTCACTCGGCACCTACTGCCCATCAGAACATTTACTACCGCAGAATTGGACACGATCCTGAAGGCCTACCTTAGCCCATCCCTAATAAACGGAATTAAAATCCCGGATACGCATCTGCAACTTCTACAAACGTGTTATCTCCAATCATTCACGAGCTACAAACTTCGCATCACGCAAAGGATGTTGACCGATTTGACTGATGACGACGCGATTTGCGGAGCCATCACTGAGGAACACCAGAGGGCTCACAGAAATTCCAATGAAATAAGAAATCAGAAATATCGTGGCAGCCTGTAAAACATGCAAGCTGCATAAATAAGACCGGCACCCCAATCAACCATTATTGGAACCTACCCCAATTCCAACATACCCGTGCGAAATCCTCCATATAGACATCTTCGCGTTGGAAATACAAAAATTTCTCAGCTGCATTGACAAATTTTCAAAGTTTGCCAAACTATTTCCCATAGAGTCAAAGTCAGCTCTCCACCTGCGTGAAACATTGGCGGAGGTGCTGCACTATTTCACGGCACCCAAAATCTTGGTAACAGACAATGAACGAGGGCTCCTTTGCCCCACAGTCCTCAATTACCTTAAATTGCTGGACATAGTCGTATATCATACTCCCACCCAACGGAGCGAGGTCAATGGGCAAGTGGAACGATTCCACTCGACATTCCTCGAAATCTATAGATGCCTCAAGTCCGAGTTCTCAACTCTTAAAGTATCCGAACTTGTACCCATGGCTGTTGATAGGTACAACAATTCAATCCACTCCGTTATCGGAAAAAGCCAGTCGATATTTTCCTAGACAGGACGCCTAGGATAAATTATCAAGGCTTGACAGATTTTAGGCGCAATACTCTAGAAGACATAAGCGGCCTCATACAATCCAAACAGGAGGCAGTTATCAGCAGGCGCAATAAAGGAAAGAAGAAGCAGGTAGAATTCAAACCAGGGGAAGAAGTCTTTGTTAGGAACAAACAAATTCAAGGGAAGGAGAAAAACTTATTCAATATTGAGGAAATACAAGAGGATAGAAGGGCCACAATAAGAACGAAATCAGGAAAAGTGTTCCACAAGGCTCACCTAAGATCTAAGACAAAAAATAAATAGATAGGAAATCGCCCCTCTCATGAACCCGTTTCCGTAAAAGACAAAAATATACAAAAATAAAAATACCAAAAAAAAATAGGATGCAAGCAAACATAAAAGCAACAAAAAAAAAAAAAACAAGAATTAAGAATTATAAAAAAATTAAGAAATCATTAAACAAAGCACTCTTCACGAACCAATACCAATACTTAGCTTTAAGAAAATTCATATTATAAGCATTACTAACTCTCTTCGTCTTCAAGGATGGCAATGGTGATGTTGCAGCAGGCAAGTGCTGCCCATTTCTTCAATTATGATTCTCCGGTAATTCCCCTTCAGCAGGGGTACGTCTGGCGGGTTAGCGGCGTGTTTCGGCTGATTCACGTCATAAATCTGCTGGAGTTCGAACAGGCGATCCAAACCACTCGGGAGGAATCCACACTGCTATCCGACCAGCGTACAAAGATGATAGCGGACCACTACTTGGATCAGGCTGAAGAGGATACTGGAAGATTACTTTCCACACCGGCCCGGAGACCTAGGGCCGTGGAATGGCTCGGTTCAGCATGGAAATGGGTTGCTGGCTCCCCAGATGCGGCCGACTGGAACGCGGCTCTGAAGACCCAGGATAGTCTTGTGGCGGGCAATAACCAGCAAGTCCGCATCAACGAAAAGCTTTTCGAGGCTACATACCGGACTCTGGAGGAACTGAATGGGATCATCGGCAAAGTCAACTCGATAGATGGAGACATCCTCGCCGCCACTGCTACGCTACATAAGGCCATGACTTTGGCAAAGCAAGTCCATGAGGTGACCAGAGCATGCCAATTAGCCAAGACGGGAGGAGTGAACTCGGACCTGCTAAACGGAAAGGAAGTAGACGATATCCTGAACGAGGTAATGGGACTCTCGTACCAAAACGCGGTCGAGGCCATTGAATTTTCCCGCCCAACGGTCATGTCCAATGGGACCTTCCTGCTCTACGTCCTAGCCATTCCTAAGGTGACGGACAGAAAGTATAAGTTACTTCACCTACTCCCCACAGTCCGTGAGGGTCAGAAACTCGTCTTGGATGCCAACCTGATAGCAGTGGATCCAACCGAAACCTACGAGGTTCTTGGAAATTGCCTCTCCATTGGCAATACAACAGTCTGTCAGGAAGAAAACCTGCGGAGGTTAAATGAGGAAGGCTGCATCCCTCGGCTCATCAAAGGCGGTAATGCACAATGCCATTACCTAAGGGACGCACAGGAATCAGTGACACTGACAGACGAGAGCACGGTGTTCCTCACTGGCTTTAATGGAACAGTGACCACCTCCTCGGGACAACGAAGACTCCAGGGCTCCTTTATTGTCAAACTTCAAAACGAAACAATAACCATCGGAAGGAAGACTTACTCGAGCCGATCTACTTCTACCCTTACCGCAATGCCCGCGGTTCTCTCCAACATAACAGCCTTAGGTTACACCCCGACGCTGCAATATGTTCACGAATTCTCTATGCAAAATCTGAAGAAACTATACGATGCATCGAGAAGGCTCCAGATATCTCTATTAACAGAGGCCATTGGAACTGCGTGTATCGGCATCGTATTGTTTATTGCCTGGAGAAAAATGACGTCCACAAGAGGCCTGGCGATACCGGAAAAGGCCAATCCGTCGCCTTCACCCTAATCTGCGGGACGCAGATCTCTGGAGGGGGGAGTTCACACCATGAACTCTGCCCACAACATCAGGCCACTCCGTCCCTCACACAAACTGCCCCTCCCGCAAACTGCTGGCTCAGCATGGATTGCTGGCTCAGCAGAAAGGATGGGGAAAGAGAAATACCAACCGCTTGCGCAAGAGCCAAAGCGGTGACACCGGATGCGCGTGCGACCGTTGGACGGTCACTCGCGCTGCGTCAGCAACTCAGGGCCAGCTAGGGAGCTTTGGCGCTTCTGGGCGGGAGCGTTAAGAATCATTCTAGTTACAACCATCAAGACAAGAAGAACTTTCAATCAATCTGCCTAAGCATAAAAATACTAACAATTGCACTGAGACACTTTATACTAAGAATATAATAAAAGGAATTATAATGTTTTCGAATTGTCCTGCATCTTTATTTGGGTAAATTGCATTTCCAATAAATCCTTAAGTAAACTTAAGGTAACTTTCGTGTAGCAATGCGAAAGTTAACTGGCGCCCGAGCAGGGACCGCCTCAAAAAAACCCTATCGCGAGTGCATAACCGAGTGCCTGTGGAAACACCAAAGAATAATATAAAACAAAAGTGAAAAACCTATGAAAGAATAAAACAAAGCCTCTGGCAGCCGACTGACAAAGTGAAACTGCAGTGTAATTTTTTTGAGTTAAAGTGAGTGAAAACTGAATGGCCTTAAAAATATTAAGTGGATGGCCACCGCCTGATAAGCGGGGGCACGGGGTTCAAAACCCCGTTGAGGGATTACTATTCAGTAAGTCACTTAACTCAGTTACCAGTGGTTGTCAGTGCGGCTTGCCCGAGGGGCACTCGGTTGGTGCAAAGTGAACGGTGTCTGAGGCGGTTACCTAGAAAGAAGAAAAGAATAATAAAAAAATAAAATAAGAGTATCTGCATACTCAAACCACTGCGGCAACTATTGGTTGCGAGTGGCATTTTAGTTTAAGTAAACAAAAAATAAAAATGTGAACAAATTAGTTGTAAGAAAATGATTTTTCGCAGTGCGTGGGTATTGGCCGCTGGCTGTGTCTTCCACCGAAAGTGTCACCTTCAAACGGAGACGTGGAGCCACTCCTACCTAAGTAGGCCCTTAAGTGGGCTAAAAGGGAAAAAGGGAGCCTCCCCTTACTGACAAAGGGGGACACAGCAACAGGCAGCTCACGCGCGCAACAAAAACTAAAATGAAATAATGCTTGCTCAGCAATTAAAAAAAGAGAGAATGAGAACCAAAAGAAACAAAAGAAAAAGTGATCTCGAGAATTGAGTACCAATAAATAATGAACAAAACTCGCAACGCCGAGGGAAAAAATGCAAACTAAAACAAATTCAAAAAACTCTTTTTTTAATGCTGACCCGAGTACATTAGAGCTATTAAGAAAAAAAAAAGAGAAAAAAACACAACAAAATCACTACAATGTACTAATTACTTTAAATCTCGTTAACAGAAAAACGCTGACCCTGTAAGGAGGGATTACTACACACACCACACCATCATTTCAATCAAAACAATACTAACAACAACTGGCCAGGTGAGTGAAGAGTGCCCAAATTTTAGAAAAACCTAAACTCATTCAATTATTCTATCAGGAAAATCTATTCCCTTTTCCAAAATTTTGTTTTCTTTTGCTTGTAATTGTTTTACTTGTAAACATTTTATCAAATAATAATAACAAATTAAAAAAGCCAAATTAAGAGATATCACGCTATTCTGCCCTATTTTACCGTATTGAATTGCAAATTTTCTTTTCTCCCTCAAAAAAATGGACGAGATGAAAGAGGCCATTTCCAAACTCAGACCCCGTAGTCGTAGCGGACAAGCCGCTATCCAAAGCCCTCACTGAATTTGACCTAAAGCAGATAGCAACTTTACCAGATTGCGTCAAGGAAATAAGGCCCTTTACGGGAGAAGCTGCCCAGTATCCAACCTGGATCAGGCAAGCTGAAGCCATAGTTCGAGATTATGAGGTAGAAAGAGATAAGTTGATATATAGAGCCGTCGTCCTCCACCTGAGGTCGAAAATAGAAGGCAGGGCAGACGAGATGCTGATCTCTAGCGATATAGCAGATGACGATTGGCCAGAAATCAGGAAGGTCCTTGCCTCAAACTATGAGGACAAAAGGGACATAGGGACTCTATAATACCAGATGAGTATGCTAGTCCGCGGTGATGGGAACCTGGAGGGATATTATAACAATATCAACAGGCATCTCTCTTTGGTCGTAGCAAAACTCAGGAATGCAGGGCACGCTAAAGGAGTGCTTGAAGCTCTCATAGGCTCGTACCGCGAAAGAGCCTTGCGGGTCTTCATAAGAGGGCTCCCCCAAGAAATGGCGGGATTGATCACCGTAAATCGCCCTAGAACATTGTCAGAGGCATTTTCAATTGCCCAGGAGTTAGATAACGTCGTCTACACAAAGAACTTAGTTTCCTCGACCGCTCCCGTTAGGCCACCGTATCAACAACGGGCTGTTTATCGGCAGCAATATCCACCAAATAATTTCTCCCCAAGATTCAACAACCCCGTGACCTATGTAAATCATAGGACCGCGGCCCCACACCAGTCCCAGCCGGTAACAAGTGGCTACCGAAGCCAACAAATTACCAGGCCGGCCATCAAAATGGAACCGGCAACCTCAAGCCAGTCCAGGACTCGATTCCCAAACCAGGGAGTTGAATGGGGCGTCAAGAGAAGCCCCAGCGAGTCAACTAACCCCTTTAAAAAAGCACAGTATCTATTCCACGTGGAAGCACCAAACGTGTCCGAACCCAACGGAGTAGGCTGCACCCCAAGAGATAGTGAGGCTACTCCGAATAACGAACAGTTGTATGAAGAAATGCCGATGATCGCGGTTAACGAGCGAATTGAGGGTGCAGCCCAGGTGGGCACACCGCACCCCGATGACCTTGTGATCCAAGATCAAGTAAATTTTATGGGCATGGCCTCTCAAGCGTACCATACATAGAGTACGAAGATAGGAATGGGGTAGTGCGACAATTTCTCATCGATACTGGCGCAAACAGAAACTTTATTAGTCAGAAACTATCTGACGGGGCTTCGGCTCTGCAGACCCCATTCCTAGTGCAGTCAGCCGGAGGCCCTATTAAGGTATAAAAATCTACAACCGGCCCCTTTTTCGCCCCTTTGGGCAACAACACTCAACTCACATTCTACACACTACCGAACCTGAACAGCTTTGATGGTATTATCGGCGATGATACGTTAAGACATCTCAAGGCAAAAATTGACAGGGAGCTTGACACATTAACCATACAGCCCGGGGTGGCGATACCTCTCCTAAACCGCAGATCCACTCAACTCAATTTCCTCTTAGAGAAAGACCATCCGAAAGAAGTCGGGCCTACCCTGGAAGGCCTACTCAAAAACTTTTCATCCATCTTCGAACCTGTGGCTCCTGGTGGAGCCGTAGAGACCCAAATTAAAGCATCCATCCGCACCCGAACGGAGGATGCCGTTTTCACCAGATTCTACCCATATCCAGTCCATATGAGACAGGAAGTCGAAAACCAAGTTACGAAACTTCTACACGAGGGTATGATCCGGCCGTCGGAAAGCCCGTATAACTCTCCGGTATGGGTGGTTGAGAAGAAACCAAAGCCCAACGGGGAGAAACAATACCGCATGGTGATTGACTACAAAAGACTAAACGCGGTGACGGTCTCCGATAGATATTCAATCCCAGACATTACTTCCACGTTGGCTAGTTTAGGCAAGGCGAAGCTTTTTACTACCATCGACCTGACTTCGGGTTTCCACCAGATTCATATGAATCCCGCAGACATTCCCAAGACTGCTTTTTCAACCCTGAACGGAAAATACGAATTTCTTAGATTACCTTTCGGGCTTAAGAATTCCCCCGCCAACTTCCAAAGAATGATAGACGATGTACTCAGGGAGTACATCGGGAAAATATGCTTCGTGTACATTGATGACATAATTGTTTTCAGTTCATCCTACGAAGACCATTGGTTGAACTTAACTACAATACTTACCAGACTTCGTGATGTAGGCCTGCAAGTGAACCTCGAAAAAACTCACTTCCTGCAAAAACAAGTCGAATTCCTAGGTTATATCGTAACGGGGGATGGGATTAAAGTCAATGACAAAAAAGTCAATGCAATCCTAAAAATACAGCCTCCAAGAAATCTAAAGGAGCTTAAGTCTTTCTTACGCATGACCTCCTACTACAGGAAATTTATAAAAGATTACGCTAGAATTGCAAAACCGCTTACGAACCTGACGCGTGCGGGTGGTGCCCAAGTTAAATCTTCGCAATCAAAAAAAGTACTAATTACACTAGACGAGGAGGCAATGCAAGCTTTCCGCGATTCGAAAACGCTTCTCTCCTCATCAGAGGTGTTAGCCTTCCCTGACTTTTCGAAACCTTTCCATCTCACCACAGATGCGTCAAATGTCGCCCTCGGGGCCGTTCTATCACAGATTACCAAAAACAACGACAGGCCCATTACCTACCTCTCAAGGGCACTTAGTCGGACAGAAGAAAACTACGCCACAATCGAGAGAGAAATGTTAGCAATCATCTGGGCGCTGGACAGCCTCAGGACCTATTTATACGGGACTGCATCTTTAAAACTATACACTGACCACCAACCACTGATTTATGCCATGGGGAATAGCAATTTCAACGCCAAACTAAAGCGTTGAAAGTCTAGGATAGAGGAATACGACCATGAGTTAATCTATAAGCCAGGGAAAGCGAATGTGGTAGCGGATGCGTTGTCAAGAATCTCGTACGATTCGCATGAAAAAATACCAAATCAAATAAATTCGAATATCCTCGGCACCTTGGACAATGACACTGACTCATTGGCAACGGTGCACAGCGCACTACAAGACGCCTCTGATCTTGTCCCACATGTCGAGGTCCCCATCAATGCATTCAGGAATCAGATTGTCTTTGATCCTTCTCGTTCAGACTACGAATGCGTCTCACCGCATGCCGGCTTCACTCGGCACCTACTGCCCATCAGAACATTTACTACCGCAGAATTGGACACGATCCTGAAGGCCTACCTTAGCCCATCCCTAATAAACGGAATTAAAATCCCGGATACGCATCTGCAACTTCTACAAACGTGTTATCTCCAATCATTCACGAGCTACAAACTTCGCATCACGCAAAGGATGTTGACCGATTTGACTGATGACGACGCGATTTGCGGAGCCATCACTGAGGAACACCAGAGGGCTCACAGAAATTCCAATGAAATAAGAAATCAGTAATATCGTGGCAGCCTGTAAAACATGCAAGCTGCATAAATAAGACCGGCACCCCAATCAACCATTATTGGAACCTACCCCAATTCCAACATACCCGTGCGAAATCCTCCATATAGACATCTTCGCGTTGGAAATACAAAAATTTCTCAGCTGCATTGACAAATTTTCAAAGTTTGCCAAACTATTTCCCATAGAGTCAAAGTCAGCTCTCCACCTGCGTGAAACATTGGCGGAGGTGCTGCACTATTTCACGGCACCCAAAATCTTGGTAACAGACAATGAACGAGGGCTCCTTTGCCCCACAGTCCTCAATTACCTTAAATTGCTGGACATAGTCGTATATCATACTCCCACCCAACGGAGCGAGGTCAATGGGCAAGTGGAACGATTCCACTCGACATTCCTCGAAATCTATAGATGCCTCAAGTCCGAGTTCTCAACTCTTAAAGTATCCGAACTTGTACCCATGGCTGTTGATAGGTACAACAATTCAATCCACTCCGTTATCGGAAAAAAGCCAGTCGATATTTTCCTAGACAGGACGCCTAGGATAAATTATCAAGGCTTGGCAGATTTTAGGCGCAATACTCTAGAAGACATAAGCGGCCTCATACAATCCAAACAGGAGGCAGTTATCAGCAGGCGCAATAAAGGAAAGAAGAAGCAGGTAGAATTCAAACCAGGGGAAGAAGTCTTTGTTAGGAACAAACAAATTCAAGGGAAGGAGAAAAACTTATTCAATATTGAGGAAATACAAGAGGATAGAAGGGCCACAATAAGAACGAAATCAGGAAAAGTGTTCCACAAGGCTCACCTAAGATCTAAGACAAAAAATAAATAGATAGGAAATCGCCCCTCTCATGAACCCGTTTCCGTAAAAGACAAAAATATACAAAAAATAAAAATACCAAAAAAAAAATAGGATGCAAGCAAACATAAAAGCAACAAAAAAAAAAAAAACAAGAATTAAGAATTATAAAAAAATTAAGAAATCATTAAACAAAGCACTCTTCACGAACCAATACCAATACTTAGCTTTAAGAAAATTCATATTATAAGCATTACTAACTCTCTTCGTCTTCAAGGATGGCAATGGTGATGTTGCAGCAGGCAAGTGCTGCCCATTTCTTCAATTATGATTCTCCGGTAATTCCCCTTCAGCAGGGGTACGTCTGGCGGGTTAGCGGCGTGTTTCGGCTGATTCACGTCATAAATCTGCTGGAGTTCGAACAGGCGATCCAAACCACTCGGGAGGAATCCACACTGCTATCCGACCAGTGTACAAGGATGATAGCGGACCACTACTTGGATCAGGCTGAAGAGGATACTGGAAGATTACTTTCCACACCGGCCCGGAGACCTAGGGCCGTGGAATGGCTCGGTTCAGCATGGAAATGGGTTGCTGGCTCCCCAGATGCGGCCGACTGGAACGCGGCTCTGAAGACCCAGGATAGTCTTGTGGCGGGCAATAACCAGCAAGTCCGCATCAACGAAAAGCTTTTCGAGGCTACATACCGGACTCTGGAGGAACTGAATGGGATCATCGGCAAAGTCAACTCGATAGATGGAGACATCCTCGCCGCCACTGCGACGCTACATAAGGCCATGACTTTGGCAAAGCAAGTCCATGAGGTGACCAGAGCATGCCAATTAGCCAAGACGGGAGGAGTGAACTCGGACCTGCTAAACGGAAAGGAAGTAGACGATATCCTGAACGAGGTAATGGGACTCTCGTACCAAAACGCGGTCGAGGCCATTGAATTTTCCCGCCCAACGGTCATGTCCAATGGGACCTTCCTGCTCTACGTCCTAGCCATTCCTAAGGTGACGGACAGAAAGTATAAGTTACTTCACCTACTCCCCACAGTCCGTGAGGGTCAGAAACTCGTCTTGGATGCCAACCTGATAGCAGTGGATCCAACCGAAACCTACGAGGTCCTTGGAAATTGCCTCTCCATTGGCAATACAACAGTCTGTCAGGAAGAAAACCTGCGGAGGTTAAATGAGGAAGGCTGCATCCCTCGGCTCATCAAAGGCGGTAATGCACAATGCCATTACCTAAGGGACGCACAGGAATCAGTGACACTGACAGACGAGAGCACGGTGTTCCTCACTGGCTTTAATGGAACAGTGACCACCTCCTCGGGACAACGAAGACTCCAGGGCTCCTTTATTGTCAAACTTCAAAACGAAACAATAACCATCGGAAGGAAGACTTACTCGAGCCGATCTACTTCTACCCTTACCGCAATGCCCGCGGTTCTCTCCAACATAACAGCCTTAGGTTACACCCCGACGCTGCAATATGTTCACGAATTCTCTATGCAAAATCTGAAGAAACTATACGATGCATCGAGAAGGCTCCAGATATCTCTAACAGAGGCCATTGGAACTGCGTGTATCGGCATCGTATTGTTTATTGCCTGGAGAAAAATGACGTCCACAAGAGGCCTGGCGATACCGGAAAAGGCCAATCCGTCGCCTTCACCCTAATCTGCGGGACGCAGATCTCTGGAGGGGGGAGTTCACACCATGAACTCTGCCCACAACATCAGGCCACTCCGTCCCTCACACAAACTGCCCCTCCCGCAAACTGCTGGCTCAGCATGGATTGCTGGCTCAGCAGAAAGGATGGGGAAAGAGAAATACCAACCGCTTGCGCAAGAGCCAAAGCGGTGACACCGGATGCGCGTGCGACCGTTGGACGGTCACTCGCGCTGCGTCAGCAACTCAGGGCCAGCTAGGGAGCTTTGGCGCTTCTGGGCGGGAGCGTTAAGAATCATTCTAGTTACAACCATCAAGACAAGAAGAACTTTCAATCAATCTGCCTAAGCATAAAAATACTAACAATTCCACTGAGACACTTTATACTAAGAATATAATAAAAGGAATTATAATGTTTTCGAATTGTCCTGCATCTTTATTTGGGTAAATTGCATTTCCAATAAATCCTTAAGTAAACTTAAGGTAACTTTCGTGTAGCAATGCGAAAGTTAACTTATATATATATATATATTATTATAAAAAATAAATGTTAATGTTTTAAGTATAAGTATATATATTTATATATAAGTATATAAAAGCATCAAGGCTTTTCCAATTGCAATTGAATTTTTCAGTTCTAAACTTAGAGACTTTGTAGCGCAAATAATAGTACGATTTTGAAATCAAAATGGAGCTTTAATATAAAAATCCTTATAGCCGATTAATAAACAGGGGAAAAAATATACTCCAAAATTGCTTTAATAAAAAGTAATTCACAGAAATTTGGTTTTTTTAAATATTGTATAAAAATGTTTTATTACAAAAAAAAAAAAAACGAAAATATAAAAAATATAAATGTTATACAAAACTGTGTTTTTATTGTTGATTAGAATAAATAACATCATAGTCAACGATTTCTAAAATGGCTTGACCATCAAGTCTTTTTTTCACAAATACTTAAACCATATTTCAAAGCAGTTAGGAGATCATCATCCGTAAGTCCGTGGTATTGATAAGGGAGATTGAAAAGATTATGTTCCAATTCCAGTTCTAAAATATTTTCATTTAATTCAAATGAAAAGTGCCGTCTAAAATTTATAATTTTATATTGACGGTAGAACCTTAGCTCTTGCATCTCGATTAGAGTCTTCCCATTTGGAAGGTTGAACTTGCGCACTAGATCCCTAATTTTACCGTCAGTGCTACAGTTCTCCGATGGTATGACTGTACCGTACGAAACAATATGAATTCTTAGTTCATTATCATCATTTTCTTCATTGTTATTGAAGCATCCATTATCCTCATTCCAGGATAACCCTCCATGACTTATTGTTTGTTCCAGCATTGTTCCACTTTTATTTAAAATCAAAATATTTATAAACAATGAAAATGATTTGTTTAATATTTTATAGTTTTATTGTTATTAATAAATATTTTCTTTGTTGTATTACCCGCAATTAAACAGTTTTCTAATTATTATTATTATTATTATTATTACTATTATTATTAGTATTATTATTATTTAGCAAACATTGTATTATAACTTGAGTTAATTAATAGTTCCTTATCATTGAGCTGTTGCATCAGCAGTTTCTTGTTATTGAGCTGTCAAATTCTTATCATTCAATATTGCAGGGTAATTATGTTGAATGCATCAATAATGATAAGGACTAATTACTTATTAAGCTATCATTTGCTTGTTATATACAATGTATTATGAATGATTAAAGCATCCGCTTATTTTCTTGCAATTCGCCTATTCCCTTTCAAGTCATACATTAATCCCATCATAAGAGAATATTATTTTCATTTTACATCGTATTTGGGTTCAATGAATTAAAATGATAAGACACTTGTGAATATTTTTTGCTTGACTTGCACTATTTTTTAAACATCAATATTGTAGTGTAATTATGTTAAGCGCATCAATAATGATAAGGACTAATTACTTATTAAGCTACACCCAGCGACAAAAAAAAACGCACTTTAAGGTTTTTGCAACTTTTGCCTTCTCTAGCTCGGGGTTTCCCCAAATTCAAATTGGTGACCCTCACTGAAAAGGCCAAAATTATTTCTTTGGCTCAGCAAAACGTGTCGAATCGTGAAATAACAGATAAAACTAATTTTAATGAAAGCTCAGTTCGAAGCTTTTTAAAAAAATATCGTGAGACGAAGGAATTGGGGAGGACGAAAGGATCAGGCAGAAAAAATTGCACAAATGAACGGGAGAATCGCGTTATTATGAGAACGAGCCTCCAGAATCGCTTCAAAAATGCCGTAGAAATTGCATCTGAAGTGCAGCAACGATTTGCGAAAGAAATTTCGGTTCGGACTATTCAACGTCGGCTCAAGGAGATGGGTTTAACAGCAAGGACACCAGCCAAAAAACCCCTTCTCAACCAGAAAATTAAGACAGCTCGCTAAAACTGGGCGAAAAATAAGCAAAATTGGGGTCAATTTGAATGGTCACGGATCATATTTTCTGATGAGTCCAGGTTTAATCTTACTGGACCCGATGGCTGCTTGAAAGTTCGGCGAAGAAACGGAGAGCGATATTCGGAAAATTGCTGTGTTGCCAATGTTAAGCATTCGCCTTATGTTATGATATGGGGATGCATTTCCAAATACAAAACAGATTAACTTATTATGCTTCAAGGGATGGTGAACGCAGAAAAGTACAAAGAAATAATTCTTAGTGGACTTGTGCCTAGCATTGAGTCGATTACTGAAAGAGAAAAAGAGCCCAAATTCCAGGTCGATTCTGCACCTTGTCATCGGGCGCGCTGTGTAACTGGTTTTTAAAAACTTAGTCATTCTGATTATTTTTTAATAAACTTTAACTATCCGCCAAGCACAGATATCAATTTTGAAGTCAGAACTAGGTATTGAGTCCTTAGATTGGCCAGGAAACAGTCCTAACCTTAATCCTATTAAAAATGTCTGGGCCCTTATGAGTACCAAAATACGAAAGCAAAAGCCAAAATCATTACAGGAATTAATGAAAACGATCGAAAAAGTGTGGTTGGAGGATATAACGGCGGAGTATCTGGAGACTTTGTACGAGTCCATGCCCAATAGGGTCAAGTGTGTTATAAAGGCCAAAGGTGGCACTGCCAAATATTGATAGCTTTATAATTTAATTTGAAAATTCAGAATGAAATATTTTGGACTATATTATAATTTATATTAACAGAAAATAGTTTAATTAATATGAAAAAATTTTGTTTTTGTTGAAAATTGTTTGTTTTTTTACTTAATAATTTTTATACCATACACCCATAGGGTGAAATGGTATATTAAAGTCGCCAAAATGTATGTAACAGGCAGAAGGAAGCTTTTCCGACCCCATAAAGTATATATATTCTTGATCAGTATCAACAGCCGAGTCGATATAGACATGTCCGTCCGTCCGTCTGTCCGTATGAACACGTAGATCTCAGAGACTATAAGAGCTAGAGTCACCAAATTTGGTACATAGACTAGTATATTACCTACGGTGGTGAAGTTTATTTCAAATTTTTGGCACGCCCCCATCCGCCCACGAAATTTAAACAAATTTGATTTTCTTAAAGACTATAATAGCTAAAGACATCAAATTTAGTATGATTAATCCTTTAGTAGGCGCGCACAAATTTGTTGCAAAAAAATTTTGCCACGCCCCCCTCCGCCCACGAAATTGAAACAAATTTGATTTTCTTAAAGACTATAATAGCTAGAGGCACCAAATTTGGTTTGTGTATTTGTTTAATAAATGCGCATATATTGTATATGCAACGATTTTGCCACGCCCCTTTCCGCCCCCGTAATTTGGAAAAACTCGATTATCTCACGTAATTTTCTACCTTTTGTAATCAAATTTGGCACACTTGAATTTGATACTAATACCCAGCAAAACATTAAATTTGATCAAAATCGGACAAAAAACAACCAAGTTATGCATATAAACGTTTTTCCATAAGGCCGTAGTTGGTCGTTGGCTGGTGGGGGCGCTAGGGTGCTCGTATACTTGAGTGAGGGAGATTCTAAGATATGCTTGTAATAAAAAGCATGTGAAAATGCATTTGTTTAATAAATTTAAAATATTTGCTTTACTGGTGTATGGTATACCTAAGTCGGCGAGACGACTTACTTACTTCATTTTACTTAAGAGGGCCAATTTACGGAAAAATAAATTAATTTGTGTGATTTCAGAAAAATTGTTATTCCTAATTGGATAAAAGACGTATACAAATTAAATTTTTATAAATGTATGTGGAATTGATTGATTAATCGAAAAAAAAATTAAATTAATGAATGCATTGATATTTAGATGAATCTCTAAGCGAAGAACGCACCAATTTGCAAAACGGCTGGTTGAGGCTTTTTATACCCTTGCAAAAAGGGTATATTAATTTTGGTCAGAAGTGTGCAACGCATAGAACGAAGCATCTCAGACCATACAAAGTATATATATTCTTGATCGGCACGACGAGACGAGTTCAAATAGCCATGTCGGTCCGTCCGTCTGGATCAACGCGAACTCCTCCGAGACCGTAAGAGCTACAGAGAAATTTTGCACGTAGGCTTGTATATACTGCAGGCGTTGTATATCTCGGATTCAGCCGGATCGGACCACTATATCATATAGCTCCCATACAAACGTCAAAGTCACGAACAGTGACTTTCTCAATAACTTCGTTATTTTATAAGCAATTGTCATAAAAGTTGCTATTCGTCAGTTTTGTGTTCTTATTAATAATTGTGCCAAATTTGATCAGGATCGGGTGACTATATCATATAGCTCCCATACAAACGGCAAAGTCACGAACAGTGACTTTCTCAATAACTTCATTAATTTTATAGCTATTGTCATTAAAGTTGGTATTTGTCAGTTTTGTGTTCTTATTAATAATTGTGCCAAATATGATCAAGATCATGTGACTATATCATATAGCTCCCATAGAAACGACCGGTGTAAAACAGTGACTTTGATCAATATCTTCGTTATTCCCTATGCTAAGATTAAAGGCCGTTCTTTCGCAGACATTAAACTTTTTGGATAAAACGTTTTTACACTTTGATGGCTATGGGTAAGGAAAGAATTACCAAAACAGTTGCAAGGGTATACAAACTTGGACGTGGTCGAAGTTAACCCCGGCCCTCTGGTTTTTTGTTTGCTTGTCATATACAATGTATTATGAATAATTGAATCATCCGCAGCGTCAGCGAACGTGCTTAACGAGCAGTTTAGGTCCGATGCGCTACACTCCTTTGTGTCGGGGCTTAAGAAATTCCTCAGGGCAGTAGTATTACCAGCAAAACCCGAAGACTTACCCACTGCGCTAGCATTAGCGCACGAAGCTGAAGTAAGCCATGACTACGCAGCCTTCGCTGCTAGCTTTGCGCGGGCTACCGAGGAAAAAGCTCAGGGTCCCTTTGAACAAAAGAACCAAAATTTACGAAACAATGCTAATCAGAATAAGACCTCGGAAAATAGCCAAGGGGCATTCAAGAAGACCCCACATTATACTAGGGTTCAGGAAGAACGAAATAATAAAGGGAAGCCACCACAAAATTCTGGGGCTCAGGCGTTCTCAACACCAGAACCCATGGAGGTTGACTCCTCTTCAAAGTATAGGCAACCAACCAGTTATTCGGGAAACAGGTCCACAAAGTTTGGATTCGGGTCGAAAAAGAATCAACAGATTCATTTCACGTCTCAGGATCCCCCTGGGGAAGAAGCCTACGAGGCACAAGCAGAGGCGAGCGTTCTGGCAGCTAGTGATGACCTGTCAGATAATGAAGAATCTTGTAATTTTTTAGGGAACACTCTCTTCTACCGTTCATCACGAGAACAGTAGGAGGACAATTAAATTACTTATCGATACGGGGGTCTCAAAAAATTATATTCGTCCAATGGAGGGACTAAAATTCATCATCCCCGCAGAAAAACCACTCAATGTCAGATCCATACATGGGATCTCAAAGGTAACGGAAAAATGTCCAATACATATTTTCGGCCTTAAAGCACATTTCTTCTTGATAAATACCCCAGAAGATTTCGACGGCATAATTGGTTTCGACCTTTTAAAAAAGGTCGGAGCAACTATCAATCTGTTAAACAACCAAATAGTTACAAAAAATGGATCTGAAGCCATTAATTTTACCCGTTGCCTACAAGTAAATTTCATTTATATCGACGATGCAGACGTCCCGGCTGCGGTACTAAAGTCTTTCAACAAGATGATGGACGAAAGAGTAGGAGCGTTTGCAGACCCTGATGAGGCTGTGCCATATAACATAATTCGACCCTCAGAATCTCCCTACAATAATCCGACCTGGGTGGTCGACAAAAAATGGAAAGATGAAAACGGCTTCCATAAAAAGAGGCTAGTAATTGACTTTAGGAAACTAAATCAAAATAATAAAGATGACAAGTACCCTATTCCAATGATTTCAACAATCTTGTCGAACATGGGAAAGGCCCAATATATTACAACATTGGACCTTAAATCGGAATTTCACCAAATAACACTAGCAGAAAAAGACAGGGAGAAAACTGCTTTTTCTGTCAATAATGGGAAATATGAATTCTGCAGACTTCCCTTCGGTCTCAAAAATGCACCCAGTATTTTCCAGAGGGCCATCGATGACGTTCTTAGGGAAAAGATAAGTACAACATGCTACGTCTATATAGACGATGTTATTATTTTTTTCCGAAACAAAAGAAGACCATGTTAGGAACATTGAATGGGTCCTTAAAAGCCTTCAGGACGCGGGGATGCGAGTATCACAGGAAAAATCAAATTTTTTTTAAAAAAGTGTGGAATATCTGGGATTTATCGTATCTAGGGACGGTATCACAACCTCACCCGAAAAAGTTCAGGCAATCAAAAATTTTCCAATGCCAAGTACCCTTCTTGATCTCAGATCACTTCTCGGCCTTGCCAGCTATTATCGCTGCTTCATAAAAGACTTCGCTAAAATCGCAGGTCCTCTTACAGATATTTTAAAAGGCGATACTGGAAAAGTTAGCAAAAACATGTCTCGAAAAATAACAATCGACTTTACTTCAGAACAATTGGCATCAGAAGAAGTTTTTTTAGCCTACCCAGATTATCGACAACCATTCGATCTTACCACAGACGCATCTGGTGATGGGCTGTCCTTTCACAAAAAGGCAGACCAATTACCCTACTATCCCGTAAATTACGTAATAACGAAAGAAATTTTTCGACTAACGAAAGAGAGCTTCTGGCCATAGTGTGGTCACTAAAAACCTGGAGAAACTACCTTTACGGGGTAAGTGACCTAAATATATTTACCGACCATCAGTCATTAACCTTCGCCGTATCAGACAAAAATTCGAATGCGAAACTAATACGCTGGAAAGCATATATTGATGGACATGGCGCAAAAATAATTTATAAGCCAGGAAAGGAAAATTTTGTAGCAGACGCTCTTTCGCGTCAGAACATTAACGCTCTCGAAGCACCAAAATCAGAATCCGATAGGGCAACCTGCCATAGTGAAGAGTCTCTGTCCTATACTATTGATGTATCTGATAAGACCTTAAATTGTTTTCAAAATCAGATCGTGATTGAGGAAGCAGAGTTCTCTTCAGTAAGGACATTCGTTCTCTTCCAGAGTAAGTCCAGGCACATAATACGCACATCAAACCCTGAATCACTCTTACAGACACTGCAAGACGTAATAAATGCTGAAGTGGTAAATGCAATATATTGCGAACTGCCAACTCTTGCTCTCATTCAGCACAAATTGGTTGAATTATATCCGGCAACAAAATTCTGGTACTGCAAACACATCGTTACAGATGTACCAGACAAGTCGGAACAAAAAGATATTGTAGTGACCGAACACAACAGGGCGCACCGTGCAGCCCAGGAAAACATGAAACAAATTCTGCAAGCCTTTTTTTTCCCGAACATGGGAAAATTGACCACAGAAATTGCAGCCAATTGCAAGATCTGCTCTGTCGCAAAATACGACAGGCATCCTAAAAAACATGAGTTGGGTACCACACCAGTACCAGCTTACGCAGGAGAACTCTTACACATTGACGTTTTTTCCACAGATAAAAGATTCTTTCTGACTTGCATAGATAAGTTTTCTAAATTTGCGATAGTCCAACCTATAGCATCGAGAGCCATAGTTGACGTAAAGCCGGCCATTCTACAATTAGTCAATTACTTTGGTAACGTTAAGACAATATATTGCGATAATGAAAGATCGATAAACTCTGAAACAATAAGGTCCCTCCTATTAAACGAGTTTGAAATACAAATCGTCAACGCCCCACCCCCACACAGTACATCTAATGGCCAAGTCGAAAGATTCCACAGCACGTTACTTGAGATCGCACGGTGCGACAAAATAACAGCTCAGGCTAGCGACACTATCGATGTTATACTACTAGCAACAGTAAATTATAACAGGTCAATCCATTCAGTCTTGAACAAAAATCCAATCGAAGCAGTTCGTGAAACTACGGTAGAAGAGGGATTGCAAATTGCCAAAAAGATAAAAGACGCTCAGAACAAACAAATGGAACAGAAAAACAGAACTAGAATAGACAAAAAGTACCAACGGGGTGACAAAGTCTTGGTAAAGTCAAACAAACGCCTTGGTAACAAACTTACTCCTTTGTACAAGGAAGGAATCGTAGAGGCTGACCTAGGAACTAAAGTTCTTATAAAGGGGAGGGAGGTCCATAACGACAATTTAAAATAGAACCTCTAAAAATTGTTTTTCTAAAATTAGGTTTGCACACTTCTACAACTACTAGAGTAATAAGACTATTTTATAATATCAGAAATTAGAGAACGGACCTTATACTGATACTGATAATACTAAGGACACACGCGACAATGACCATGAAAATTACAAACTATACCAAAGCAGACTTCATACAGATACTGGACGGAGACGTGACAGTTTGGAAAGAGTAAATAAATTATTTTGACAGATATTAGGTAAATCGACACGCTAATAGAAACGATGACGGTTCATCATAGAGGCGCTAGAAGCTTAAATATTTTAGGCACTGCATTAAAAGTAGTGGCCGGAACTCCTGATTTTGACGACTGGGAACAGATCAAGTTTAAACAAGAGCAATTAATAGAGTCAGAAAATAAGCAAGTCAAGATCAACAACAAATTACAGGAAAAACTAAATGCAATAACGAATTCCATAAACCAAATAAGTAAAACAGAAAATGTCAATCACGAACACTTTTATGAAACCATCCTAGCAAAAAACAGAATAGTCATTTCAGACCTTGAAAATTTAATTCTAACAACCACTTTGGCAAAAGCGAATTTATTGAACCCAATAATCCTCGATGACTTGGATGTCAATGAAATGACCAACAAAAATCTCACAAATATTAGTGTGTCAGATTTAGTAGATGTAGGTAGTATTTAGATTTTTCAAAATTTTAACATTTTATACTTTTTAATCAAATATCCTCACCAAGAATCTGTCTGTAAGAAAATCAGCCTTTACCCGGTAAAGCGGGATAACATAATTTTAAATTTTAATAACAGAAACGTAGTTGCTGATTGTGTTACGGAGCTATTCTCAGTCGAGGGTTGCCAATTGGCGGTAACCACAACATTCTGCAAAAGATCGTCCACGAATGGCTGCACGCAACAATTAGTAGCCGGAACTCAAGCCCATTGTAGCTCCAGACCAGGTCACCTGGAACCTTTAATAGTTGTGGACGAGGGAATGGTTGTCATCATCGACGCCACCGTGGCCATCATAGACGAAGTCGGCAACGAAAAAAGGGTGAACGGCACCTACCTGGTGACATTCACCGACAAGATCACCATCAACCAAACAACGTTTGTCAACAAGTATGATGTGCTCAGAAAGAAGCCAATGGTGTCAGCCGAGTCACAAATCAACATTACGAGGTACCGGGAACACTTAAGCCTGCCTTTCCTCCACGAACTGAGCATAAACAATCTCCGGCATATAACCGGACTACGCTCAAAAACAATATCGGGCCCTGTATTAAGCAGCAGTGTCACTATTGGGATAGTCGCAATTTGGTTCGCAATTTATCAGGCCATTCGCAGACTCCAGAGACGCAACTTAGTAACAACTCTTCAAAAGTCTCTTGACCTACAGAAGTCAGGGCGGCCTCCACTTAAGCGAGGGAGGAGTTAGCATGGACAAAGGAATATAGCTAATACTGCATTTGGCAGTGGCCACGATCGCTGGGTCAGCGATCCCGCGGTCTGGGACCCGCGAGACGTTGACCGCTGCTAGCGGCACGAGGCGCAGTGTCAGCATTCCGATGGCCAATGCTTAGGGTTCTTGGGTAGTTTATTTAATAATGTTCAGTTAGTTATAATTCCGACTCCAAGCACACAAAACTGTGGCTTGCAATAAATCAAATATAAATAAACATTTATATAACTTACATTTTGGCGACTTTAATATACCATTTCAACCTATGGGTGTATGGTATAAAAATAATTAATTAATTTAAGAATTTACTATTTCTTCAACAGATTACTACGATCGCAATTAACCTCACACTCTGCAAAAATATTTCTATGCAACATGTTTAAGATTAAACATCGTGGTCAGCTGAAATGGCTTCACCAAATCAGATTGACCAAAGAAATATACACAAACGAAACATAAACAAAAATATGTCATAAAGATTCATATGGCAAGTATTGCTCAAAAACAAACAAACATGCATCCGCACTCTGTCGACACTTAACACTTAAGACCAGAACGACGCATTATCAAGTCGCCAAGCGCTGAGCATGAAATATAAACAAATTCCAAACCCCGAAGACGTGGGGCATTAGAATAAGTATTTTTTAAGAACAATTGTCGCTTCTTAGAGTTTAAGAGTATTCCAATAAAATCAGTTCATATTTTGAATTCAACGAATGAAGACTGGGTTATTTTCCTTCTCTTCGGGAATCCCTATTCATTTTGGTCCTTCGAAAAGAAGGAACTCTGTAGTTTTCCCCCACCAGTGGTAAGAGACTCAGAGGATGAATCAGTACCTGTAAGTCTGAATTCTTATGCAAGTGTAAATGCTAAGATCAGCTAAAGGTTACAAAAAATAAAATAACTCTGTTCTCCCCCACCAGTGGTAAGAGACAGAGTATAAAACAAAAAAGCAAAATATTGCTTAATAAAAAAAAATAAAAAGTGCGTGCGACCGAGTTAGATAAAGGCAGTTTGGCTAGTCGAGCAACTGCAATAATTTCGGCGGCGTGGTGTGTGGCGTATTCGAAGCCCTAATATCGAAAAAAAAAAGTTAAAGTTAAAAGTGTATGTAGTTCCAAGTCGGCAACTACAAACAGCAGCAGAGCAACAAGATAGTTGACGAGAAAATCTGGTGCAAGGACCGGCACCGGTACCGCCTGAGCCCATAGGCCCTGGACAACAACAGCAGAGCAACGATAAAAAAGAAGTAGAATCATCACATGGCGGAATAGACACACATGGTCTGGAAAAAA
This sequence comes from Drosophila paulistorum, assembly GCA_018152135.1. Taxonomy (NCBI): domain Eukaryota; kingdom Metazoa; phylum Arthropoda; class Insecta; order Diptera; family Drosophilidae; genus Drosophila; species Drosophila paulistorum. The sequence continues at coordinate 109,321 of JAECXG010000173.1, forward strand.
AAAAAGGAAATCTGAGTGAGTAGAGGTGATGAGCAATGCCAAGACGTAGCGGAGTTAAAAATCGGCTAAAACAAGGGAAAGCCGAACTCCTTAAGCTACTGTTTGCCACCAACACAACAATTAGTTGGGCAAAGGCAAATAAATTGCAAGCTGAACTAGACAACATCGAGCTGATTCAGCAAAAATTAAAGTAAAAAGGCTCAACCTCTACAGAAATTTCGCCTAAAAATATAACAGTAATTAATACATACGAATCCCAAAAAGCAGAACCCAAGAAGAAAATACAGACCACACCAGAGAAGAAGTGCCCGGCAGACTGCCCTGGACCATTATATTCGCCATATTGCGAGTACACTTGTGTCAAGAGGACCTGCATCGGCGCCCCAACAGCCTGTGCGAAGACCAGCACCGGCACCGTCTATCGCGACAAGCTAGACCAGGGATGCAGTAGGACCGGTAGCGCTACAAAGAGCGCCCAACAATAAAATACATCATAAATTAAAATTGTTTGCAAAAAAGAAATATGTTACTCTGTTAAACTTGGCAATAATTGCGTTGCTCGGTCTAGAGTTTGGCCCGTAAAGCCATACGCCAAATAGACAGGAGATCACTGCGATGATCGAGTAGGGAAAGTAAAAATATAAAATTCATTAAAAAAAAAAAATTCAATTTATTTATAAGCAAGATGCCCGTTGAAGGGTCAATAATAATATAAAGATATATATAAAAAAAAAATACATTCTTATAAGTAAATACATAAAAAGAAAATTAAAAAAAAAAATCAATTGATTGTCAAACATACGCCATACAAAATGTTTCTTAACAAAACTGAAAAGTTGTTAGGGAAGCAGTTAGAGTTGCATAACAGGATAAGGCAGTTAGAAGCACTAGATCCCAGTAACATAACTAGCAAGGTGATCGAGGAAGTAAAAGAGATTAGGAATCGATGGTTACCTAATCATAACAAATTGCTACAACAAGGGAATTTCGATCATCAGTATTTCACAGATAAAATACATGAAGGAATGTTAAAGATAGTTGCCAAAATAATAGCTGCAGGAGAGTCAGAAAAACCAGGCACTAGTAAGTCGGTGTTAGTTGAAGCAGAAGGAAATATTTCAGAAATGTTTGAGGATAGCAAAGGAGATTCGCGAGGGAATGCGACCTCCAGTAATGAAAACGCTAGTGGTAATCAGGAGATATTTATGGATAAAGTCCGACAGCTCCATGAATATTTGGATAGGGTAACCAAAGATTTACGCACTATAGATAATTCAACAGGCAATGAGACATGCATAATATATATTAATAAGATCAATTATTTATGGGAGAAAGTACAGGCGTGCCAGGCTGCGTTGAAAGATGCAAAATTTAAAAATAGTATGGAGGATTTAGAATTCGATGTTCGGAATTCTGTATCAGTGTTAGAAATGAAAATAAACAAGAAGGAAAGTAAGATTGAGAATGTAACCGTGAGAGGCGAACTACCGGTATTGCCGAAAATACAGGTACCCACGTTTTCTGGGGAACCTAGAGAATGGGACCTGTTTGTGGAATTATTTGCGGAACTGATTGAAAAAAGAGAGGATCTAAGTCCTGCTCTTAAATTCCATTATTTAAAATCCGCGTTAAAGGGCGAAGCAAAGAGCATGGTAGCCCATCTATTGTCAGGTTCAGCTGACAATTATAGTGCCGCTTGGGAATTATTAAACAAGCGATATGAAAATAATCGGAGGGTATTTTCCGAGCAATTAAGTCGGATCGTTGATTTACCGATGATCAACAATGAATCCGCAAAAAGTGTAAAAGGAGTGATTGACATAATTAATGAATCAATACACTTAATGAAAATTAAAACAAATTTGTGCGATGAAGTTGACATAATATTTGCACAACTCCTACTAAGGAAATTTGACAGAGAGGCTTTACAATTGTATGAGAGTCAGATTAGAAAAACAAGGCAAATTCAAATGCTATCTGATGTCATGGAATACTTGGAGCAGAGATATTGCTCGCTAAATGCCATATGCAAAGAAGAGAAAAACCCGATAAAAACTGTTTTAAATTATACGGAAGTTGAAGATAAATGTCCGATTATGGCCCCCGACAGGACCTCACATTGGAGGTAAAGTGAAAATTGGGGAACAAAAAGTATATATCCCAGAGCCAGTACAAAATGAAAATATTCCAAAGGCAATGGGTCAATTAGATAATGATTATCTAAAAAATAATATCAAAATAGATTCCGGTAACAAATTGTCAGAAACTATAGTGCCAAAAAGGCAGATATGGCAAAATAATTATGAAAAGATAACATTTAATGGTAACCAGAATAACCAAAAATATTTTAGCAATCAGCGATATTTAAAAATGGTGGAGCGAAGATCACATTGGAACAATTCGAAAAGTGAAGGTAGTTATTTTTTAAATTCTCCATCTTATAAAAAGGCTAGAAGTCAGCACAGTAATGCACATCAGGAATGGATAGATATCCCGAAACAGAAACTGTTAGGTAAAATGCCAAATATTACAAAAAGAAGAGAAGTCAGTGACAATCGTAAAGGAACATTAGATTGACTAAGTTGAACGTCCATTATGTAACTGGTCATGCACCTCTAACAATAGTTATCTTACTAATGATAATATTAATAATAAGTTGCATAATAAGATAACTAACTAACTATAAAAATAAAATCCAAAACGTCGCATTTGGCGGCCCTTCGCAGAATGTTTAAGATTAAACATCGTGGTCAGCTGAAATGGCTTCACCAAATCAGATTGACCAAAGAAATATACACAAACGAAACATAAACAAAAATATGTCATAAAGATTCATATGGCAAGTATTGCTCAAAAACAAACAAACATGCATCCGCACTCTGTCGACACTTGACACTTAAGACCAGAACGACGCATTATCAAGTCGCCAAGCGCTGAGCATGAAATATAAACAAATTCCAAACCCCGAAGACGTGGGGCATTAGAATAAGTATTTTTTAAGAACAATTGTCGCTTCATATTTTCATATTCAACGAATGAAGACTGGGTTATTTTCCTTCTCTCCGGGAATCCCTATTCACAACATGTGCCTTCAACATTTTAATGACAAGGAGAAACTTGACTGACATACCCTCGAGTGTAACAAGGTTGTTACCGAGCTGCCTGGAATGGATGATCGTGTGTTGAAATTTACAAATTTCAAAAAACAACTATAGGTTCCCTTTGTAGTGTATGCTGACTTCGAATGCATTTTACAAAAAATCGATTGTAAGTACATAATTCAAATAATGTAAAATCAGTTCAAAAGCACATTCCATATGCATATAGTTACTATATGAAATGTTCTTTTGATTCTGATTTAGATATATTTAGAATATATAGTGGTGAAGACTGTACTTCACATTTTTTTAAAAGTTTAATGAACGATTGCGTAATGGTTTATATTAATTATATAAGTCCTATAATACCTCTGCAATCGTTATCAATTTCACAACTTGATGAATTTGAAAATGCTAAAAATTGCTACATATGTGGAAATATATTCACAGATGATAATAATAATAATAAAGTTAAAGACCATGATCACCTGACTGGTGAATTTAGAGGAGATAGCCATTCTGATTGTAATTTGAATTACAAATTACCAAAATTCATTCCAATTCTTTTTCACAATCTTTCCGCTTACGATTGTCATTTATTTATAAAAGAATCGTCTTCAGTTGACGGTGCAATAAATACAATACCGCCCAACAAAGAATTTTATATATCAGTCTCCAAACAAATTATGCTTAACAAAAATGAATGGCTTGAGCTTCGATTTCTAGATTCATTCAGATTCATGGCATCAGGTCTTGACAATTTAGCAAGCTATTTAACCGACAATCAGTTAAATACTATAAAAAAATTTTATACAATGAATGAAGAATTTGAATTAGTAAGAAGAAAGGGTGTATTCCCTTATGATTATTTAGACTCTGTTGAACGACTTAATGATACCCAGTTACCAGTCCGTGAAAAATTTTATAATAAATTAACTGCTGAATCATGTTGTAAAGAGAATTATAAATTTGCTCAAAAAGTATGGAATGATTTTAAATGTCAAACTTTATTTGATTATTTATCGTTATACTTAAAGACAGATGTCTTATTATTATGTGACATTTTTGAAAATTTCCGAAAAATTTGTATGCAAATTTATAATTTAGACCCATGCCAGTATTTTACAACACCTGGTTTGTCATGGGATGCTAAGCTAAAAACAACAGATATAGAATTATAATTATTGATCGATATTGACATGTATAATTTCATAATGAAAGGTACATATACGTGGCGGTATTGTCCAATGTGTAAAACGACACTCAATTGCAAAAAATAAATTTTTGAAAGAATACGATTATAACAAAGAATCAAATTATATTGTATATTTAGATGTAAATAATCTATACGGCTATGCTATGTCGCAGAGTCTTCCATATAAAAATTTTTAATTGGGAAGAAAATATTGATAATTTTGATATGAATATGCCAGAAGATTCTCCAATTGGTTCTATATTGGAGGTCGATTTGGAATATGATGAAAAATTACATGACAAGCATAATGATTTGCCATTTTGTGCTAAAAATAAAAAAAAAATGAAAATATGAACCAAAGTAAACTAATCTCCGATTTAACTAAAAAAAAGAATTATGTTATCCATTATAAGAATTTACAACAATGTCTTAAACATGGAATAATTTTAAAAAAAATTCATAGAATACTAAAATTCAAACAATCTGATTGGCTTAAAAAGTTTATCGATACCAATAATTACCATACAACATTGGCAAATAATGATTTTGAGAAAAATTTTTTTAAACTTTCAAATAACGCTGTTTATGGTAAGACAATGGAAAATGTTGATAAAAGAAAACATATTAAATTAGAAAGTGATTGGAAAAGCACTGGAAGAAAACTTGGTGCTGGAGCTCTCATTTCAAAATTTAATTTTCACAGCTGTTTGAAATTTAGTGATTCATTTTTTGCAATACAAATGAATAATTTTCATACTGTTTATAATAGACCTATTTATATTGGTTTTACTGTTTAGAATTATCAAAACATAAAATGTATAGTTTTCATTAGTCAGTAGTCAGTAAAGGAGTCAAAAAGAATGTTACTTCTAAATTGAGTCTAAGCGATTTCCGCGATTGTTTATACAAAAAACAAAAACAAATTCGAACAATGTATTTATTCAAATCAAAATTACATGATATATATACACAAGAATATACAAAAGTTACATTAAATTATTTAGATGATAAGCGATTTATAAAAGATAATAATGTAGACACCCTTGCAGGGGGTCATAAAAATTTAATGTAAACGAATATAAATGTATTTTAAATATTAATTTTTTAAATAAAAATTTTAAACATAAATGTCCGCAATTAGAAGTGTTAAATTTTTGTTAATTTTTATAATTATATTCTATTGGCGGTTTTAGATAATTAACTACTTCGATAGGTGGTTGCAAATCACCATAACTATCATAGTATTCTTTATAATTATTTTTTTTTAAATATGCTACCAAATGAATTCCACTACCGCTTTCATTATCCAAATTTATTATTCCGCATTCATTTATCAATGGTTTTTTCAGTAAACGATCACGCATAAAAACACCGCGAAAATGTTTAAGCTGTTTTCCATAGTTAATTAAATCAATGTCAGTTAGTGGCCTTTTGGGTAGCTTATTTAGTTTTTTAGATGAGGTTTATAAAATAAACCATAACCCCTTGTTTATGGCTTCCCTTTCCCATAGCAATTGATTCCATATAACGATTGTGACACGATGCCTCCGCTTGTTGCTCTTTTCCATTTTTAACATCATTAATTGCTTTAGCAATAGCCGATCCCCCAGTTGCGAGTCCACCAAGAGCTGATAATGCTGTTAGAACTGGAATTAGAGGTATGAATTCACCAATTTTTGGTATTGGTATCACCCTTGGAATTGCTTTATTTAAATTCTTCTTATACCCTTCGAAACTTGAGGGAATTGATTGTTGCGCAATTTTAATTGCTTCTGCTACATTTTATGGTTTTTTTTGTTTTAAAATATTTGTTGAATTCTTAACAATAGTTTTGAAAGCTTTTCTCGTGCAAATTCGTTTCTTCTTGCAAATTCGTTTTTTCGTCCCTTTAACACACCTTTTCTCTTACTTTTCATACCTAAGCCAAATTTAACTTTAGTTTTCATTGCATTTGTTACTAACCATGCATCAAAACGTTCTTTAAAACTACTATCTTTCGATTTTATACGCTCCCACGCTTTATTAGCTAATAATATGTCTGCTCGATGACGGTTTTCCAAATCTTTTGACTGTGAATATGCAGTGTCGTGTTCTCTACACGCTGAATCCAATAGATTTATTCCTTTAGGTTCAAAATCAAAACAAATATAGGCATTATTTATATCAGGTTTGTTATCAGGCATTAAAATGCGTTTCGTTAAGCAACATAGAGAAATTAAAATACGTAACATAGATGCAATGTGCGGTGAGAAAGATAAAAATGAACGATTTGTACACAGTTCACTGTTACCAAATTCTATTCGTGCCTTAATTGTAGGACCGTCTAATTGTGGCAAGACAAATGTTATGATAAGTTTAATAGAAAGTCCTAATGGTTTGAAATTTAAAAATATTTATATTTATTCAAAATCGTTATATCAACCCAAATATCAATATCTAATACAATTAATTAAACCAATAAAAGGAATGAATCTTTATTCATTTTCGGATAAGTAAAAAGTTTTGAGTCCAGATAAAGCAATGCCAATTTGTGACAAGCAAAATACAATAAGAGACTATTTTTGTCTGGGTCGAAATAAAAATATTGATTCTATCTATGTCAAACTTATACAAAAATACCAAAGCATTTAATACTTGATAATGCTAACTTACTTATAATATTTAAACAAGATGAAATGAATTTAAAACATATTTATAATGATCATGTCTTAGGTGATATGTCGTTTAAAAAATTTCTTAAGATTTGTAGCGAAAGCTGGAAAGATAATTATGGTTATCTTGTTGTTAGTAAAGATAATGATATTGCTAAAGGACGCTATAGAAAAGGATTCGATAATTTTATACAACTATAATAAGTGAACCACAAATCAGCTATGGATCAGCTATCGATCAGCTATGGATCAGTTCCTTTTTAGTTTTAAAGCACATAATTTTAGTTTTTATAGTAGTCTATGATTGTATTCTAAGCAAACAACATCAACAATGAATAAAATAAACAAAAAAGCTCGTGTTTTAAATGATCTTGTTCAAACAAGATCAATTTTAAACAATAAATTAAAAAGCATAAAATTAAATGAAATGGAGCAAAGTAATATGTTGGAAAATACTTTTAAACATAGTAAAAGTTAAACGGCGAAGAGTTCCAGGAAATGAAATTGATTATTTATCATCACAACAACAACAAAAACAACAACAAGATGACATCGAAAACTATCCTGATAGTAATACTTAGTTCCGATCAAGTTTTACAAGACTTTGAAAATTTGTTAGAAAACCAAGGAACAGAATATCCTGAAATACTATTAAGCTTAAATTCAAGCAATGATAGTATGAATAACACGAATCAAATGTTGCCAAAAGTATCTGGAATCTCCCGTAAACAAAATTTTAATGATTCTGATTCTAGTAGTCATGAATTAGCCAAAAAAATATATATTTCAAATCCTCAAGATGTTTATTCAAAAACAAGAGCTAAATAAAATCAAATACCAGGTTATCGATATCACAATATGAAACAAAGAATTCCTAATGTTGTTGATGATGATGATGATGATGAACATCAATAACTGTTTTTTTAAGAAAACCTAAATTACGAAAAAGCGCATTAAAAAGTTATGCGAAAAAACCAAGATTTATTATCTTACATGGAAACTTGAAGAAATTTGAATGGTCCACGAGGTTATAATATTAAATCAAAAATTTCTGAAAAAAATAATGATGATGATGATGATAATCATCAGAGATTAGTTGCTGTAGCAAAAGCTGAAACAAATTCAACTAGATTAAAGTTTTTAAAAAACTTAATGGTTTTACAAAAACAAAAAAATGTAGATAAATTGTATGGTTTAAATAAAAGAAAAAATGGTGAATGGTATTATGCTAACAGTAAAATAAGATTCGAAAATAATAAAATTATAATCGATAAAGAAAAAAAGGTGAAAATGACTCCTGGCATGTTTCAACTTTTGTTTCACATAAAACCAATAAGTTATTCAAAGAAAGACTTAAAAAATTATCACAAAATTTTATTATCAACAAATGCTCATAAACGAAACTTTCTTCCTAACACGCAAATCAAGGGTTCAAAATCATATACATATGTAAGTATCAGTATATCATACAAAAAACTATTAAAATCCAAGTTGACTCTACAAGGGAAAGGTTTACTTACAAAAACTATTTCAAATAAAGATAAAGGATATAGATATTGGGATGATCCTAATGAACTAGTAGAAAGATTACGTTTACTATTAGCATCAGAGAGCGCTGGTAACAATAATCATACAAACGAGATTGTATTCATATTTGAAGAGTTAAAAGAAACACATATAATAAGTCAGTCATATAAATAAATTTGGTGAAACCTCTGATCAAACAAATAAAATAGATGTAAACAATTTAAGAAAATATATTTATAAACAAAATAAATTTATGCAATATGATATCAATCAAATATCAAAAGAGGTTAATAGAATTAATGCACAAATAAATCAGTTGAATGATATACTTAACAAAGTTATTAGTAATGATGTACAGGGTATGCAAGAAGTGTTTAAAATATTTGCAGAATCATTTATCGATAAAAATATAAAGCCTTTAAAAGAAGAACTTAAAAAATTGGAAAATATATTATATAAAATAGTTACCACAAAGTTTAAAGATGATGATGTATTGAAATACGTAAGATAAAATTCCCGATTATTAAAGGATTTACGGAAAATTAAATAAAATATAAATGTGTATATATGTAGCATGTTGTGGAATAACATTAACAACAATACAAACATATTGTAGCAATTAGTTACAATATTTATGTGCGCAACATTCAAGTGCATTTGCCTCTTAAGTAACATGACCACCCATGAGTGCATGGTGCTGGACAATTGCTGTGTCGGCAAATATAACACGCGCGGCCGCTTTGGCCCAATATGCAATATGATACATCCTCACTCCACCGCTGCGACGGTACATAAACATACATACTCTTATGTAAACATTTATACATTTATACATAAGTATGTTTATACATAAGCATACCGCTCCTCTGCCTGCATGACCAGCAGCGCAGCTACGCGGTCTTAGCTATAGACGACAATTGTTATAGAATTAAGAATCATTCAATAAACCAAACTCAAACTGAAAACAACTGTTTGTGTCTTTCAATCGAAACCTTCAAAATAATATTAAAAGGCATCATATATCTTCGAAGATATTACATATATTTATTAATGTATTTGTAAGATGTCATTTATTTATGTTCTGTTCGATTAATTTTAGCTATCTACACATATGTCGCGGTCAGTATTTTTAAGTATCGATTGTTAGTAATAAGTATCGATTGTTAGTCATAAGTATCGAGTTAGTGAGAAGTCATCGATATGTGAAGTTTGAACTCTCTCTTCTCTTCCGGCGATGCAACGAGCAAGTTGCATTCGCGCAGAAAACCAAAATTAAATCTAAGAAATACAAACTAATCTTTATCATTTTTATTAAATAAATAGGTGTTTACAACTCAGAAGTGGGATTACTACCCGAATGGATAGATATTTCGGTACAAGGCAGGCCACACGCTCCGCGTCTAAGGTGGCCGCCTCCACGCCCGCCGCTGCCACTGACACCACTGCTGTGCCTGCAACCGCAGTACCGGTTGCCATTGTGCCCGCCGCTGCTGTACCCGCTGTTCAGGTGCCCACTGCTGTGCCCGTAACCGCAGCACCGGTTGCCATTGTGCCCGTCGCTGCTGTACCCGCTGTTCACGTGCCCACTGCTGTGCCCGTAACCGCAGCACCGGTTGCCATTGTGCCCGCCGCTGACGTGCCCACTGCTGTGCCCGCCGCTGCAGTACCGGTTGCCATTGTGCCGCCGCTGCTGTACCCGCTGTTCACATGCCCACTGCTGTGCCCGTAACCGCAGCACCGGTTGCCATTGTGCTCGCCGCTGACGTGCCCACTGCTGTGCCCGCCGCTGCAGTACCGGTTGCCATTGTGCCCGCCGCTGACGTGCCCACTGCTGTGCCTGCCGTTGCAGTACCGGTTGCTACTATACCCGCTGCTCACGTGCCCACTGCTGTGTCTGCCGCTGCAGTACCGGTTGGCACTGTGCCGGCAGCTGCTGTAACCGCTGCTGACGCGCCCACCGCTGTGCCTGCCGCCGCAGTATCTGTTGCCACTGTGCCGGCTGACATGCCCACTGCTGCGCCTGCCGCTGCAGTACCGAGAGCCGCTGTGCCGAATGCCGATATACTCGCCCCTGCCGGGCCAACTGCCGATATACTCGCCCCTGCCGGGCCAACTGCCGATATACTCGCCCCTGCCGGGCCAACTGCCGATATACTCGCCCCTGCCGGGCCAACTGCTGCCATACTCGCCCCAGCTGGGCCAACTGCTGACATACTCGCGCCTGCCGGGCCAACTGCTGACATGCTCGCCCCTGCTGAGCCCGCTGCTGCCACATTCGCCCCTGCCGGGCCCGCCGCTGCTGGGCCAACTGCTGACACACTCGCCCCTGCTGGGCCCGCTGCTGCCGCATCCGCCCCTGCTGGGCCAACTGCTGACATACTCGCCCCTGCCGGGCCAACTGCTGACATGCTCGCCCCTGCTGAGCCCGCTGCTGACACACTCGCCCCTGCCGGGCCAACTGCTGACATGCTCGCCCTTGCCGGGCCAACTGCTGCTATACTAGCCCCTGCTGGGCCTGCTGCTGACATGCTCGCTCCTGCCGGGCCAACTGCTGCTATACTAGCCCCTGCTGGGCCCGCTGCTGCCGCATCCGCCCCTGCTGGCCCCGCTCCTGCCGCATACGCCCCTGCTGGGCCAACTGCTGACATGCTCGCCCCTGCTGAGCGCGCTGCTGCCACATTCGCCCCTGCTGGGCCAACTGCTGACATACTCGCCCTTGCCGGGCCAACTGCTGCTATACTAGCCCCTGCTGGGCCTGCTGCTGCCGCATCCGCCCCTGCTGGGACAACTGCTGACATACTAGCCCCTGCCGGGCCAACTGCTGACACACTCGCCCCTGCCAGGCCAACTGCTGACATGCTCGCCCCTGCCGGGCCAACTGCTGCTATACTAGCCCATGCTGTGCTAACTGCTGCCACATTCGCCCCTGCCGGGCCCGCCGCTGCCGCATCCGCTCCTGCTGGGCCAACCGCTGCCACACTCGCCCCTGCTGGGCACGCCGCTGCCGCATCCGGCCCTGCTGGGCCAACTGCTGACATACTCGCGCCTGCCGGGCCAACCGCTGACATGCTCGCCCCTGCTGAGCCCGCTGCTGCCACATTCGCCCCTGCCGGGCCCGCCGCTGCTGGGCCAACTGCTGACACACTCGCCCCTGCTGGGCCCGCTGCTGCCGCATCCGCCCCTGCTGGGCCAACTGCTGACACACTCGCCCCTGCTGGGCCCGCTGCTGCCGCATCCGCCCCTGCTGGGCCAACTGCTGACATACTCGCCCCTGCCGGGCCAACTGCTGACATGCTCGCCCCTGCTGAGCCCGCTGCTGACACACTCGCCCCTGACAGGCCAACTGCTGACATGCTCGCCCCTGCCGGGCCAACTGCTGCTATACTAGCCCATGCTGTGCTAACTGCTGCCACATTCGCCCCTGCCGGGCCCGCCGCTGCCGCATCCGCTCCTGCTGGGCCAACCGCTGCCACACTCGCCCCTGCTGGGCCCGCCGCTGCCGCATCCGCCCCTGCTGGGCCAACTGCTGACATACTCGCCCCTGCCGGGCCAACCGCTGACATGCTCGCCCCTGCTGAGCCCGCTGCTGACACACTCGCCTCTGCCGGGCCAACTGCTGACATGCTCGCCACTGCCGGGCCAACTGCTGCTATACTAGCCCCTGCTGGGCCCGCTGCTGCCGCATCCGCCCCTGCTGGCCACGCTCCTGCCGCATCCGCCCCTGCTGGGCCAACTGCTGACATACTCGCCCCTGCCGGGCCAACTGCTGACATGCTCGCTCCTGCCGGGCCAACTGCTGCTATACTAGCCCCTGCTGGGCCCGCTGCTGCCGCATCCGCCCCTGCTGGCCCCGCTCCTGCCGCATCCGCCCCTGCTGGGCCAACTGCTGACATACTCGCCCCTGCCGGGCCAACTGCTGACATGCTCGCTCCTGCCGGGCCAACTGCTGCTATAGTAGCCCCTGCTGGGCCCGCTGCTGCCGCATCCGCCCCTGCTGGCCCCGCTCCTGCCGCATCCGCCCCTGCTGGGCCAACTGCTGTCATACTCGCCCCTGCCGGGCCAACTGCTGACATGCTCGCTCCTGCCGGGCCAACTGCTGCTATACTAGCCCCTGCTGGGCCCGCTGCTGCCGCATCCGCCCCTGCTGGCCCCGCTCCTGCCGCATCCGCCCCTGCTGGGCCAACTGCTGACACACTCGCCCCTGCCGGGCCAACTGCTGACATGCTCGCCCCTGCCGGGCCAACTGCTGCTATATTCGCCCGTGCTGTAATCACTGCCGCCGCACCCGCCCCTGCTGTGCCCACCGCTGCGGTGTCCGCCGCTTCCACGCCGGCCTCTGCAGTTCCCGCTGCTGTCTCGGCTGCCGCTTCCGAGCCTACCGCTGCCCGGCCCGCTGTACAGTCGGTGGCAATTCGAGCCACTGGCACCTCCGTTACTACTCCTGCTCTTCATCTGACGATGACGCCTGCTGCCCTGCTTGATGCCCTGCATGCCGCCATGCATACTGCCGGCCGCATCCTACTGACTCTGACGTTCCCTTGGCCGCTGACCAATGGGAAGACATGCCTGACGTAGTGCCCTCCATGCCGTCTCCCTCTACAGTCATCACGCCTGCTGTTTCTGCCGTTTCTTAGTTGCTGCTACTGCCGCCGCCACCACTGCCGCTGCTGATGAGGTGAGATTTAACCTGTATCAGTTATAACTGCCCGAAGAGTTTTATACGTCAATCTCTCTTCTCTTCCGGCGATGCAACGAGCAAGTTGCATTCGCGCAGAAAACCAAAATTAAATCTAAGAAATACAAACTAATCTTTATCATTTTTATTAAATAAATAGGTGTTTACATATTCATAAATAGCGTTACAAAAAGAATTTTTGAAGACTCACAAAGAAAACCAAAAAACCTACAAACAGATGATGGAAAAGAATTTTATAACACAAAATTTCGAAACTTTATGATAAGTAATAATATTAATCATTATTCAGTTTTATAAAACCGAGTATAATCGAACGATTTAATAGGACATTAAAAAATATGATGTGGAAGGAATTTAGCTATCAAGGAACTTATCGATGCATTAATATCTATAAGGAATTGGTTAATACCTTTAATAATACATATATATCACAGAACAATTAAAATGCCTCATGGATAAACTTATAAAACAAAGTTAAATATATATTTTTTTATCATTCAATTAAAAGATCTAAAGATGTCAATAACATTAACCTTAACGGGTAATACATCAGTACTTCAAGCAAATTATTTTCCACCTATTGAACTTCATGGAAATTATGTATGTGGTTTAATAAGCTTAGATATATATCATTCGATTCCCAACGTTGATAAAAAAAATAATCGATTTCATATTGGTAGCCATGAAATCAAAATTCCAATTGGCTCTTATGAAATCAACGATATTAATGAGTTTCTCACAGCTGAATACGAAGTCAAAACAAAAGCAGCTACAACTCAAGGGAATGATGTTGAAAAAATCAAAGTTCCAAATTTTTATATAAAACCTAATTATAATACCCTACAAAAGGTCATATTTAGTGAAAAAGATAAAATATATTTAGATAAAGAGTGTACAATTGGACCGCTTTTGGGATTTAGTTCAAAAATATTGGATGAAAATAAAAAACATGTTTCAGATAAGCCAATTGATATAACACAAATTAATAGAAAATGCATTCAATGCAACATTATAAATGGATCATATATAAATGATGACCAAGCACATATATTACATCAGTTTTCAATTGGTGTTAGTCCAGGATACAAAATAAGCGAAACACCACGGAATGTTATATATTTACCAGTAAATACATCACAAATCAATTCAATTATACTAAAAGTTGTTGATCAGAACGGAGAGTCTATAAATTTTCGTGGTGAAAAAATAACTATAAGATTACATTTGAAGCAAATAAAACAATGATAATATATAATAAACAGCAAACATTCAATCCTTAATCATTCATCGACTTGCAGTCAAACAAAACAAAGGATAGTTGCTCTTCAAAAACCAATAAAAAAACAGGAAAAGAAAAAAATCTTAAACCTTTAACGGAGAATAATAAAATTTTTTTAAGAGACTTAGGTTTTAGAATTTAAAATGACTCAAATACTTAATGTTCTGGAAAAACCTGTTATTGATAATTCAATAATTAAAAAAGAATATTACAGCTATTCACCCTACTTACAATCATATAAAAATAATGATGAAATTCGAATTGGAATCCAAAATCAAGATTTATATGTCTTACCAAGTGCAAGTTTCTTACATATTCAGGGGGTGATTGCAAAAAATGAACAGACACCTGCAACTGTTGCAAAATTTTTAAATAATTGTATGGCATACTTGTTTAGTGAAATACGTTATGAATTAAATGGAATAGAAATCGATCGAACACGTCATGTAGGTACAACAGCTGACATTATAAATTATGTATCGATTAAAAAATCGCAAAACGAAAAATATCTGAACGCGGGGAATAGATGATGCATTTGACATTGTGAATGGACAATTCAATTTTTGTGTGCCGTTAAATCTTTTACTTGGATTTGCTGAAGACTACAATAAGATAATACTCAACGGAAAACATGAACTCATTTTATTGCGTGATAAGAATTATGATAATGTTGTACAAATCGATGCGATAGAGAATCAATTTGCTTTAATTTCTAGTATTGTTTGGAAAATGCCTCATGTACAATTAGCTGATATCTATATATTACTTATTATATATTATATAATATATTATTACTTATCGACAAACAAACACCATTAATTATGTCCTTTAGAAGTTGGGATATGTACTATAATCCAACGCTACCTCAGAGTACATCATGCATTAATGTTAAATTAGCCGCTGAAACTGAACGACCAAGATATATTTTGATTGTATTTAAAAATAAGAAAGAATATACTCATTGTAATTTGGATGACATTAAGGTATTTTTAAATTTAGAAGTACATATATCCATATGATGGACTAAATCAAAAGTTTGAAACAAATAAATTTGGTTTTTTATATGATATGTATTCAAAATTTCAACAAAGCTATTATGGATTTGAATCAATGCCATTACTATCTCGAAAAGAATTTAAAAAATATCAAAGAAGCTAACTTCGGCAATGCCAAAGTTTATATACCCTTGCAGTCCTTAGCAATAATTTTTTTACATTTTGAAATTTCTTTCCTTTCAACTCAATTCATCAACACACAAACAAAACATTCAAATTATTTCTCTTTTTACTACAAATTTTTCTTCCATCATTCCGTAAGCAAAGCACAACACGCATACACATACAGATTCAAATTTTGGGATCTGAGATTTTATATAAAATTCTATTATATTGGTAAATTTCATGGGGATACTCCAATGTTTGCAAAAATTTTTGTTCCAGAGCTCTATGATATAGTAGTCCGATCCTGACAATTTTCAAACTTTATTATCTCCCGGCTAAAAGTAGCTCAAATATGAAATTTCATTCCGATAGCTCTTAAGATGCCAGCGTGAAGTAGATTTACACAGACGGACGGACGGACGGACATGGCTATATCGACTCAGCTTCTCATGCTGATCAAGAATATATATACTTTATGGGGTCGGAAACGTCTTCTTCCGTGAGTTACAAACATCTGACCAATTTTATAATACCCTCTGCAAGGGTATAATAAAGCACCTATTATCGTTTTAGATGTATCACACGAAACGAAACAATAAACCAGAGGGCCGGGGCTAACTTCGACCGCGTCAAAGTTTGTATACCCTTGCAAGTTTGTTAGTAACTCATTTATCTAAACTAATTGTTTTATCTAAAAAGGGTAATGTTTGCGAAAGAACGGCCTTCAATCTTAGCATAGGATATAACGAACTTTCTGATGAAAGTCACTGTTTTCCACCGATCCTTCCTATGGGAGCTATATGATATAGTTACCCGATCTTTACCAAATTCGGCACAGTCATTAACAGATATATTAAACTGACAAATGTTAAATTTGAAAGCAATCGCATCAAAAGTAACGAAGTTATTGACAAAAGTCACTGTTTTTGACCGATCGTTCCTATGGGAGCTATATGATATAGTCACCCGCTCTTGATCAAATTTGGCTCAGTGGTTTATAGTTATAATAAACTTACTTATATTAAATTTCACGACAATAGCTTAAAAAGTAACGAAGTTATTGAGAAAAGTCGCTGTTTGTGACTTTGCCGTTTGTATGGGAGCTATTTGATAGAGTCACCCGATCTTGATCAAATTTTGCACAATTATTAATAAGAACACAAAACTGTCCAATACCAACTTTTATGGCAATTGCTTATAAAATAACGAAGTTATTGAGAAAAGTCACTGTTCGTGACTTTGCCGTTTGTATGGGAGCTATAGGATATAGTGGTCCGATCCGACTGAATCCGAGATATACAAACCTTGCAGTATATACAAGCCTACGTGCAAAATTTCAGCTCTGTTAAATAAATTTACAATTAATGATGCAATAAGTTCATTTCGTGAAACCTTTTTAAAAAAAAGAAATAGATATAGGAGGTATTATAAATGCAACAGAACCATTTTATCGACTTTTTAATTTGAGATATAAAAATAGATCATTACCTATTCGTTGTAGATACATTAGCAATTATGTAATAAAACAATTGCAACTTAATTGTTATCAATATGTTGAAACTACAACCACTAATTATAGAATAACCATGTATTCTATGGTTAGTGCTTTTAATATAGGAGACTCAGATGAGTGCAAGTAATAAAAGATAAAGAGAAAAAAACCTTTAAGCATGGAATGGGAAGAATTACGTCTCCATATCCAAAGCATAAAGGAAAATTTTAAAAAATCATATAAATGTGTAACCCAGAATAAGAATATTCAGAAAGAAACTCTAAATAAAAACAAAAATTCTTGTTAATTCTTTCTATGAAGCACGAAAGTTAGTGCATGTCAATGAGACAAGATAGGTAAAACGAACTGGTCAAAGATGTCTAGCCTATTGATCAAGTTGCATGCAAACCTAATTACTATAAAAAAATACAATCTCGATATATTTGTACCTACCGTACTCAATTCACCTTTGAGCATAGATACATGTAAAAAAGAAACAGAGTTAGAAGGTGAAGAATCCGAAACAAGCGAGGAACAAATAAAGAAAAAAGATCTAAACGATCTAACAATTCCTGCGCTATTGACATTATCTGAGAAAGATAACGAAAAAGAACTAGAAACATTGTCTGAACAAGACAACGAATCAGACTTAGAATTTAACACTTTTAATGAAATTCTTTCTAATAACTTTATTTTTTATAGGCTTGATCGTGTTGGTCGTCGTGGCGGTGGAGTACTCATTGCTGCCGATTGATCTGCCCTTAGGTGTTGAGTTTATTTGCGTTGAAGTTACATGTTCTAACTTTAGCTTATATATTTCTTGTTCATATATTCCTCCAGCTTCTGATATAAGTTTCTGATGCTTTGCGAACTATTTTTAGTCGTCTTAAAGATCGTGATTTTCCTATAGTTTTAGGTAATTTTAACTTGCCTAATAATTCTTGGCTTGTTGATGATAATCTATCTTTCTTAATTCCTTCATCTCAACATGTTTTTCTTGATAGCCCGTTATATCAGTTGAATTTTCTTAACTCTTCTAAAAGAATCCTTGATCTTGTTTTTGTCTCGGATCCCACTGTTAGTGCTGTATCACAAACACAGCCCCTTGTGAAGCCTGAAGATCCTTATCACCCTACCATTGGATGTAACTATTTCTTACATTTCCGTTACTAATTCATTTAATAACATCACAAATTCTCGTCGTAGATGTTTTCGTAAAACAAATTTCAATCTTTTTAACAGCCTCATTTTCTCTTTTGATTGGTCATTTCTATTTGAGTGCTGTGATATAGATTGTGCAGTGAATTTTTTCTACTCTGCTCTTAACTCTCTAATTGATAAATGCGTTCCTTGTGTGAATGTCTCTACCGTCTCTTTGCTTTGCGAACTATTTTTAGTCGTCTTAAATATCGTGATTTTCTTATAGTTTTAAGTAATTTTAATGCTCTAATTTACTACCTTCCACCTTCAGACTTGACCAGACTGCTAATAATGATTCAGATATTGCAGATCTGTTTGCTAATTCTTTCAGTCGACTTATTCTACTACTGTTTCGGATCCCACACCCTATCCCTTCTCAATCGCACATTTAAATTGTATGTTTTTCCTAGTATTACTGAAGACTGTATTATCTCTAGCTTGTCATCTATGACGTCTTCCTTCGTACCCGGGCCTGATAATATACCTAGTTGCATCCTTAAAATGTGTTCAATTGCCCTATCTAAGCCTTTATCTCGGTTATTCTTTATATCGAGTGAGAGTTGTAGCTTTCCTGATATTTGGAAGGAGTCTTTTATTATTCCGCTTTTTAAAAAGGGTAGCAAATCGGATATTTCTAACTACCGGGGCATTGCTAAACTTTCGGCAATACCTAAGCTGTTTGAGAAAATTATTACGTCTTCCCTTCAACACCTATCCAGATCCACTATTTCTCCTTGTTAGTATGGCTTCATGAAAGGTCGTTCGTCGCATTCCAACCTTTTAGAATTGACTACCCTTGTACCATGGCTTTCGTAAAAAATGTCAAACTGATGTTATTTATACTGACTTTAGTAAGGCTTTCGATATGGTTGATCATTCTATGCGTCTCACGAAACTTAACATCATGGGTTTTTGCCCGAAACTATTGGCTTGGTTAAAATCGTATCTTATTGGTAGAACCGAAATGGTCTATTTTCTTTGCTCAATTTCTAAAAGTGTTTGAGTTATCTCAGGTGTCCCCCAAGGCAGTCATCTGGGCCCACTTTTATTTACCCTGTTTATAAATGATTTACTTTGGCTCTTTCACGCGTGCTCATGTTTGCGGATGACGTCAAGATTTGTTATTCCTATAATGATCCTTCTTTCCAA
Organism: Drosophila paulistorum; assembly: GCA_018152135.1. Lineage (NCBI taxonomy): Eukaryota > Metazoa > Arthropoda > Insecta > Diptera > Drosophilidae > Drosophila > Drosophila paulistorum. The sequence continues at coordinate 128,768 of JAECXG010000173.1, forward strand.
CAGTACTTGCAATCAGATCTCGATGCGCTCTGTGATTGGTGCCACGTTAATAAATTACACCTTAATGCCTCTAAGTGCTCTTTTATGACTTTCAGTCGTTTGTCGCCGTTCCTAGCTCATTACTCTATTAAGTCTGTTCTGTTAGATTGTGTACCATCATTCAAAGACTTAGGCGTTATGTTTGACCCAAAACTTTCATTTAATGTTCATATATCTTCAATTGTCAATAGAGCACGCAGTGTTCTTGGTTTCATAAATCGTTGGGCCAAAGAATTTGATGATCCATATGTGACAAAGGTTTTATACACTTCGTTAGTTTGCCCTACTCTAGAATATTGCTCGCCAGTGTTTTTTTTTTTTTTTTTTTTTTTTTTTGGGACTTGGTTAGTGGTCACCGCACCGCACTAAAACCTACCCTATGCTACTTATCCCTCTCGCGGAACCAACGCTGAAGTATTACTTCACGAGGGGGAGATGGCACGTATGCCTCGTCTAGAGTTTACCTAGAACTGAAGTTTTGGTTACGCTGACGTTCAGCGCGACGCAAGGATTGCATGATGACTGCTGCCATGTCGCTAACAGCTAGCCAATTGTTTTGCGAGCTAAGTAGGATATTAATAAAGTCATTGACTATAAGTGGCCTCCCAATGCCTAGGCTTAGCTCTTCCCGTTCAGCAGAATATATAGGACAGACAAATAGGACGTGTTCTGCGTCTTCTATATTCCCCGCACAGTGTGTGCAAAAGAGATGTGTCTCATGTTTAAACCTATGCAAGTAGGATTTAAAGCATCCATGTCCCGTCAGTAACTGTGTCAAATAGAAGTCAGTCTGGCCATGTTTGCGATTAAGCCATGGCCGAATGTCAGGGAGAAGGCGCCTTGTCCAGCTCCCATGGTTTGAGTCACGCCATCTGCGTTGCCAGTTAGTCAGAGTCGTCTCTTTTCTAACTGGCGGCGGATCTCTATTTCTAGCCTCGTTAGCCAAGAGGTCTAGTGACGCCATATTAGACAGCACCAGGGCGGCATCTTCGGAGACTGTCCTAAACGCGCTTATGGTCCTGAGTGCGCATGTTCGGTACGACGATCTGCAGTCCCGGCTGTAGGTTGGGGATGACATCGCTGGTGCCCATATGGACCTTACCACCGTCGAGATGAGCCATCTGCTCATGATGAGATGAGAGATTGTTTTATCATCTCAAATAAAAATTTAACAATAATATTCAAATTTTGTGTGTTTCATTTCAATTTTAAAAACCAAACGCTTAAAAAAACACCCGTTACCTCGCCCTTACATATCCGTCCGCGCTGTGCTGATTTTCCAGATGTGTCCTGCTGTTGCTCCAAATTGCCGCTCCATAACGATGGTTTTGCGTCCAGCTGTGGTCCTGCATATGGGCGTTACTGCCAGCCTCTACAAATAACGGGCAAGCTCTGCTGAGCGTGTTATGCGCCGTATTGCTCCGCTTATGTCGTGTGCAAAGTATGCACGCTGCTTTCTGGTCACATTGCTTTGAAGCGTGTTCCTTGCTACCGCAGTTGAAGCATAGCTTGGATGCGTCGTGCTTGCTTCTGCACCGAGCTGCTGTGTGCCCAAAATCCAGACACTTGTAGCACCGTCTCGGCTCAGTCTTCAGGCGTACTCGGCATATGCACATGCCTACTCGTATTTTGCCCGCCTGCAGTAGCTTGTTCGCCAGGTCCGGGTTCACCATCATTGTTGCGGTCTGTGTACCACTGTACGCTTTCCGCATCTTTGGGTGACATTCTGCCGGCAGATCCTCGTCGATCTGCAGTGTGGAATTCTGCGAGATCCTTTATTTCGACCATGGCCTTATCGCTGATCGCCTTGACATCAGCAGTGTCTCCAAGTGCTTGTTTCACTGCCTGCTGCAGTTTGGCAGTTGCTTCGTCCGCTGGCTTGGTCAACTGTAGGAGTAGTTCCCCGGCTGCAGTGCGTCGAACCGCACATACATTCTCCTTGAACTGCTGGATTCCGGCGTCTGTGTGGGCTGACTTCAGTACCATCGCGTAATTGGCTGGGTCCTTACACTTCACCATGATGACGTCCGGCCTCTTCTTTTTAATGGGTCTCGGCTTGCTTTTCACCTTGTGCCATTTACTTCCCTTGCCCGTTTGGGTGTCTCTTCTCCGCATCCAGCTGAGACGAGTATTCCTCGAGCGGCTGGCGGTGCCGAGTGAAGAGCCTGCGGCGGTGTCCTGGCGATCTTGCTTCCTTTGGCGAAATGATTGGCTCTGTTTGTGCACAAACCGTGCTTTTTGCTGCTGCTGCTTGTCGCTATGTCCGCTGCATCGGCCTCGTGTCTCAGGGGCCCTGTGGGTTTGTTGGTCCTCTTCTTGTAACCTGAAAAGATTGCTAGTCGGTAACTTAAGACTTACTCTGCCTATAGGGGATTTTGAAAATCGCACCTAAGCGAGCACCCAAAAGCACGCAACACTATGGAGTTTAATGTTGTGAGCTTATGTTAAGCCGCCAGCTGGTTTATCGGCTCTGTTATCGATCGAACGTTCACAACACTAGTTACCAGCTGATTAATTGCAATCGGCAAAGTAAAAAGCGCTAAGAAGTCAAACGATAAGGAAAATGCCAAAAATGCAATTTTCCCACCACAGGAGAAAGCGCGGGATATGGTTAACACCCCCGCCGACCCTCCCGGCGTGGCTACCAAACTAAGTCTGATGGGAAATAAATAATTTCTCCAACACAACGGATGCAGCCAGCTAGGCAGCCGATTGCAGTCCAGGTGAGTGGCCAGTCTCTTGACGACCCTTCCTAATCCTTCCCCTCTATATTCCAGGTATTGTACGTCGATTGTGTCCTTTTATTTTGCGGAGCGACTGGTAAACGCGACCGCACTTGAAAATACACATCTGCGTGTGTCAATTCCTCGCCAGTGTGGAACCCTCAATATGATGTTCACCAGCGTAGTATTGAATCGGTAGAAAAGCAATCCCTTAAGTTCGCGTTACGCAGTCTTAATTGGGACCCGAGTCTTCGCCTACCTTCTTATTCTGACAGACTTCTTCTTATTAATCTTCCTTCACTTCACAACTGTAGGCTCGTATTTGGAATTCTCTTTCTCCATAAACTAGTCAACGGCGAAGTCATTTCTACTAATTTACTGGATACGCTATATTTTTGTGTTCCCTCACGTCGGACCAGAAACTTTTTTCCTATTTACCTTAGTAGATGTCTGACTAACTACTCTCTTCACGAATCTTTTCGTCTTCTTTGCCAATTTTTTAACAACCTTTCTCACCTTATCTCTCCTCATCTCTCTGTCACTTCTCTTCGCGCTATCCTTTTTATTATCTACAGCGAAACCGCTGAAAATATTCTGGACTTGGATTGGCTGCAACTCATCCCTGACCACATTGGCTGGCACCTTGTGCAAATAAAACACCTCCACCTGCTCAGGGATGTTTAGGAATGATGTAAGTAAATCGTCTTGCCGACTTAGGTATACCATACACCAGTAAAACAAAAATTTCAAATTTATTAAACAAATGCATTTTCGCATGCTTTTTACAAGTATCTCGCTCACTCAAGCATACGAGCACCCTAGCGCCTCCACCAGACAACGGCCAACTCCGGCCTTATCGAAAAACGTTTACATATATGCATAACATGGCTATTTTTAGTCCGATTTAGTATATTGCTTAATATAAGTATCAAATTTAAGTGTGCCAAATTTGACTCCACAAGGTAAAAAATTACGGGAGATAATCGATTTTTTCAAATTTCGGGGCGGAAAGGGGCGTGAAAAATCCTTATACATACAAAACGTGCGCATTTACTAAGCAAATATACATCCCAAATATGGTGTCTCTAGCTACAATAGTTTTTGAGTTAATCGTTTTTTTTTTTAATTTGAATTTTTTGAATTCATACGGACGGACGGACATGGCTAGATCGACTCGGCTGTTGATACTAATCAAGAATATATATACTTTATGGGGTCGGAACAGGTTTCTTCTGCCTGTTACATACATTTTCGCGACTTTAATATACCATTTCACCGGGTGTATGGTATAAAAATGACCCCTCTTGATAGGGATTTTGGAAGAATGAAAAGGCATCCCATTGTCCAAGATATAATAGAGATTTTTAGGAGCGAATAAATCAACTCACCGCAAAACTCGATAAACTTGGTACAAATTAGGCTTACCTTAATATAACGGGAGAAGATTTCCCAGTTCAAGGAGGCTCTAGGTTACAGATGAGTTTCATTCTCACAGTACCATATGTATGCTGTTTTTCCAACGCAGCAGGCACACTTCGTTTCTACCTAATGGAGGAACGGAAGCAGTAAGCCAAACGAAAAACAAAGAAATTTTGTTTTTTTTTTTATAAAAAACTACATATGTACATCCATATTAATTAGTTAAATAAGCCTAGCCAGTTAGTTTAGAATATGGATGATATAGAAACGCAAAAACTGGAAAAATATTTACCTTTCCTTGATTTCCTGATACACTCAGGTGAAACAAATTACAAATACAAGGAAATAAGGTATTGGATAGCCAACAACTACAAATTTTAAAAAAATATTGAAGATCTTATGGAAAAATCCATAAAGATAGCTTATAATAGATTGTTTGCTAAGACTCCTTTAAGAAAAGACGTGACCGGATGGGTCCCCGAACTTTTCAAGGACTCAATCGCGCTGATAAACATATCAGAATCGAGTACAGAACCAATAGATTTAACAGACTCAGATGAAGAAATAATATATATAGAATAGTAAAACCATAGACATTTTCAAAAAAAAATTAAGTAAAATGGGTTCTCAAGAATCCAAAATAGAAATAGAAATTAATCTTAGTAGCCATAAAACTGGCTTTGAGAAATAGAATTCTACCCGCCTGGGTACACGAACTATTTGACCAACCCATAGAGACAATTTCTCTAAAAATTAAAACAAAAAGAGGATATTTTTAACAAACTATGATTACTTGGGATGATATAATAGGAAAAAATAGAAAATAAGTTAACACATCCGGTCAGACAAAGTCAACGACTGCAGTTCTGCACGATCAGCAAAACTGCAACAATGCTTAATGCCAATTATGCCAAACTCCACAATACGTTGCCGTCAACATTCCATGCGCCGTCGCGACGTTGAAACATAATCCATTCAGCATAATCGCTGACACAGCGATTATAGGTCAGGGCTAGCTTATGTTAAGAATATTTTGTCATTTATATTTCAGTACGGATTTGACCAATAAACGAACAAGTAATAATTCTATTTCGCTGATTTAACTTCGTGCAGAGATCACAAGTAAACAGTCCGAGTATATTAATTATTAACTGGCGCCCAACTGGCAGAACCTGCTCATCAAAGAAATCTCAAGCAAGGAGGCAACATCGTTGGATCGACATCGTTGGACTTGCAGACGGGATAAACAGACGAAAGAAGAGAGCTACAACAACATATAAAAACCATAGTTTTAAAGAAATGTGAGTAGAGTGCTTATTTAAAGTAAATACAAAAATTTAAACAAAAGTGTTTGTAAAGTGTCTTTGCGACAGAAAATTTTTGAATTAAATTGAAAATCTTATGAGTAAAGGAGAGGTATATGACTCAGAACTAGAGGAACTAATAAAATATATAAAAAACAAACTAGTGCCGGAAAAAACAAAAAATACAATGGCAATGACTGAAGAAAATCTGAAAGCGCTGCTCGAGTACGCAGTAAACAGTGCATTAGAAAGTCAAGCTCAATTATTTGAAAGAAGAATGGAGGAAATGAGAAACGAGTTTAGAAACGCAACAGTGTCCGTACCCAAGGTAGAAGTGTTTAAAGATGCAGAAATTATTGTAGGTATTAAATGTGACGAAACACTGGACATAATAAAATCAGTACCAGACTTTGAGGGAAAAATCGAGACTTATGTTTCGTGGCGGAAAGCCGCACACACTGCATATAAAATCCTGGGTATAATTAGGAATAAAATCAAAGGCCCTGCTGATATGGTATTGTCGTCATACGACACCCCACTAAATTTTAAAGCAATTATCAGTAGACTTGACTTTACATACGCCGATAAACGCCCCATCTATATAATCGAGCAAGAGTTGTCGGGTCTACGTCAGGGAACCCTGACAATAACCCAATATTATGAGGAAATTGAATAGAAATTAACACTACTCATAAACAAAACAATTATGACTTACGATTCTACTTTGGCTGCTTCTCTAAACGAAAAATACAGAGCAGATGCATTGAGAGTCTTCATTTCAGACACAAAGAAATCTCTCAGTGACATTCTATTTTCAGCAAGGCCAAAAGATTTGCCATCACCACTGGCACTTGCACAGGAAGTTGAATCTAATCATGAACGCTTCCAATTCGCTAGTAGTTTTGCTAGGAATAATGAAGAAAGAGCTCACCGTCAGGAACAGAGACAGCAAAGGCAGCCCACTGTAGAAAGTACCCCAAACCAAGTAAAAACTCCATTTTACAAACAAAAAACCCAAAACAATAGCCCGAATATAAAACAACAACCACCACAACCTATGGACGTTGACACTTCATCTCGGTTTAGGCAAACAACTCAATACCCAAACCAAGGTGTTTCCTACCAAAATCAGGTGCCAAAAAGAGCAAGTAGTGGAACAGCTAGAACTACCGGTCCCAAACAACAGAGAATTAATCATCTCTCACAAGATGAAAATTCTGAAGGTCAATCGGAACAGGAGTACCAAGCAGTAGCGGAGGCTGAGGTATCAGATTTAGAAGATGAGGATCAGATTCAAGAGGTCAATTTTTTAGAAATTGTTCCCTGTTACCGTTTGTAGAGCGAACGATAGCAGGTAGACAGATTAAATTACTTATAGACACAGGCGCTTCAAAAAACTATATAAAACCAAGCCTGAAACTTAAAAATGTAACTAAAGTTAAAGAAAAATTTTTAGTTAAGTCACTTCATGGCTTTAATGCCGTCCAAAAGAAATGTCTTATGCACCTTTTTAATACAACAACCACATTTTTTTTACTTCCTAGCTTATCAAGCTTTGATGGAATAATAGGACTTGATTAAAAAAAAAAAATTATCGCAAACCTAGATTTGAAAAATAACGTCTTAAAAACAAAAAATGGATCTAAAATAATTCAATATAAATAAAGCCCAAATGTTAACTTTACCGAATTAAAAAATATAAAAGTTCCGCAAGAAATTGAAAAAGAATTTAAGAAAATGTTACAAGAAAAAATAAATGTTTTCGCTGACCCTAACGAATCTCTTCCCTACAACACAAATATTGTCGCTACAATTCGAACAGAAGACGAAAAAGCAGTGTTCTCTAGACTTTACCCATACCCATTAGGAGTATCAGAGTTTGTCAATAACGAAACTAATGACATGCTGAGAAACAATATTATCAGACCATCTAATTCACCGTATAACAATCCGGTGTGGGTAGTAGATAAAAAGGGTCTAGACGAACAAGGAAATAGGAAAAAACGCCTTGTAATTGACTTTAGGAAACTTAATTCAAAAACTGTTGATGACAAATACCCTATACCGAACATTGTAGCTATTCTTTCAAACCTTGGTAAAGCCAAATATTTCACGACACTCGATCTGAAATCAGGATTTCACCAAATACTTCTTGCAGAAAAAGAAAAAGATTTTTAAAGAAAAGGTCGAGTATCTTGGATTTATGGTCTCCCGTGGCGGTATAACAACTAATCCCAGCAAAGTTGAAGCACTTAGCAAATTTCAACAGCCTTCCAACTTGTTCCAAATTAGATCATTCCTTGGTCTAGAGAGCTATTACAGATGATTTATAAAAAATTTTGCATCTATAGCCAAACCATTGACAGACATGCTAAAGGGTGATAATGGTAAAACAAGTGCAGGACAATCGAAAAAAATTCTTGTTAACCTTGATAAAAAGCAGATAGCCACCTTCGAGAAATTAAAGAATATCTTAAGCTCCGAAGATGTAATGCTCCTATACCCTGATTACCAGAAGCCATTCGATTTGACGACAGATGCTTCGTCCTCTGGCTTAGGCGCCGTTTTGTCACAAAACAAGAAGCCGATAACCATGATTTCCAGGACTTTAAGAGACAACGAATTAAATTTCGACACAAATGAACGTGAGCTACTTGCAATAGTGTGGGCTCTAAAGTCCCTAAGAAACTATTTGTACGGTGTAAAAAATTTAAGTATTTATACCGATCATCAGCCACTAACATTTGCAGTCTCAGACAAAAACACTAATGCAAAAATTAAGAGATGGAAATCCTTTATCGATGAGCACAACGCTCAAATTTTCTACAAGCCCGATAAAGAAAATTTGGTCGCCGATGCTCTATCAAAACAAAACGTTTACGCTCTCGAAGAAGATGCTCCATCAGACTTAGCCACTATGCATAGTGAGTTGTCATTGACATAGTGAGTTGTCATTGACATACACTATCGAGTATACTAATTATTGAAGAAAGCACTATAGCTTCTGAAAAAATTATTATCATGTTCGGACAAAAAACAAGACATATCATACACTTTTCGAATAGAGAAAACTTAATAGAAAACGTGTGTGATGCGGTTAAAAAAGAAGTAGTGAATGCAATCAAATGCGACCTGCCGATACTAGCATTTATACAAAACAAGCTAGTTGAGACTTTCCCTTCAACCAAATTTTGTCACTCAAATAAATTGGTCATCGATGTTCATGATAGGAATGAGCAAAAAGAAATCATAGTCGCAGAACATGGCAGAGCACATAGAGCAGCGCAAGAGAATGTAAAACAAATTCTCCAAGACTATTTTTTCCCAAAAATGACCCGTCTAGCAAACGAAGTAGTTGCAAATTGAGACTTGCAGCAAAGGAAAATATGACCGACACCCACAAAAACAGTACATTGGCGAAACGCCAGTACCTAATCAAGTAGGAGAAATTCTCCATATTGACATTTTTTCTACAGATAAAAAGTATTTTCTAACCTGTATTGATAAATTTTGTAAATTTGCCATTGTTCAGCCCATAGCTTCCAGAACGATAATAGATATCGAGTCCCCCATCTTACAGCTCATGAATTTCTACCCTAATACTAAAATTATCTACTGCGAAAACGAACCATCACTGAATTCAGAAACAATAATGTCTCTTTTAAAAAACCGGTTTAGTGTTGATATTGTAAATTCGCCACCATTACTTAGTACTTCAAATGGACAGGTAGAAAGATTTCACAGTACCCTTGCAGAAATTGCCAGATGCTTGAAATTAGAAAAACAATTAAATGACACTACTGATATTATACTTCAGGCAACAATAGAATACAATAAATCAATTCACTCAGTCGTTAATAAAAAAACCAATCGACATAATTCATGCATCCCCACCAGAATTTGAAGCAGAAATAAGAGAAAAAATATCTAAAGCGCACGATCTGCTACTGAAAAGACAAAACGCGGACAGAAGAAATAGAACCTTTCAAATAGGCGACAGGGTACTTATGAAATTAAATAAAAGACTTGGTAACAAGCTAACTCCTTTGTTTGAGGAAGTCATTGTGGAAGCCGATTTGGGGTCAACGGTTCTTATAAAGGGGAGGGAGGTACACAAGGATAACATAAGATAAGAAAAAATAATTATCCTTCCAGTACTTATTCTGCTCTGTATCCTATCTTTATTAGGGCTTGGATTCTTCGCCTTCTACTTCTGGTTGCAACAGCAGCTGGAGAGATTATTAATTACTCGAACTCGGACTATATTCCCATCCTGGACGGAAACGTAGTTATTTGGGAAAATTTTAAAATTTTAAGACATTCTTCTAATCTAACAATGTACTCGGAAATTGCCGAGGAAACAAATTCACTTATGAATTCACAATTCCCACAGTCTCATATGAGACAAATTCTTGAATCAGATTTAGGTCATATGTATTAGGACACTGCTAAAAACAGTTAACATTCACCATAGGCAAGCTAGGAGTATAAATATTTTAGGAACAGCTTTAAAGGTAGTAGCAGGAACTCCCGACTTTGATGACTTTGAAAATCTGAAATTTCACCAGTAAAACTAACTGACTCAATTGAACAGCAGGCAGTTATAAATACAAAAGTACAAGAAAAAATTAATAACTTAACAGAATCCGTAAATAAAATAATTAGATTTGCAAAAGAGACACAGATCGATATAAGGAACCTCTATCAAACATTACTCACAAGAAATAGAATTATAATCTCTGAACTCGAAACATTAATGTTGTCTATTACGCTCGCAAAGATTCAAATTATAAACCCAACAATTCTTGACTCTAATGACTTAAGTCAAATTTTAAATGAGCACTCTACAAATTTAACTATAACAGATTTAATTGAAATAGCCTATGTAAAAGTCTTTTTAGATCATAATATTGTACACTTTCTTATCAAGTACCCAAATCCTAGCGTAATATGTAAGAAAATAACCATATTCCCCGTTCAACATAATGAAACGATACTTGACCTCGAAGAAAAAAACAACGTCGCAGATTGTGGTAACAATATCTTAGCAATCGGAAACTGCACCGCTACTCTCACCTCTACATTCTGCAAACAGCTGAAATCAACAACTTGTGCGCAACAACTACATTCTGGAGGTATAGCACACTGTAAGACTTGTCCCAGCCATCTGCAGCCGCTGATGGTAATTGACGATGGTATCATCGTTATCAACGAAGCTACAGCTACAATACAGACGAATAGCAACACTGATAGAGTCATTCACGGCACACCTTTGATGAGGAAATCTACGTGAATGGGTCTCTCTTTGAAAATACCAAAAACATACTCAGGCGTCATCCAGGCCCAGCAATATCGACAACCCTAAACATAACTGGCCACCGAGAAATTTTAAGCATGCCCTATCTTCAGAGGCTGAACTTTGAGAATCTTCAATATATTGGAAACATCGAAAAAAAACTGGCAATATGGCCTATGATGTTTGCAGCATCCCTTGTCACTCTGGTCATCGGTCTCGTCGTCTTCAAGGTTCATCAAAAATGAAAAGAGAATAAACAACAAATCTCGATACGAGCTGTCATCGACACTTTGAGGAAAACCGAGGACGGCCTTCAAACTAGTGAGGGAGGAGTTAACACATCCGGTCAGACAAAGTCAACGACTGCAGTTCTGCACGACCAGCAAAGCTGCAACAATGTTTAATGAAACTCCACAATACGTTGCCGTCAACATTCCATGCGCCGTCGCGACGTTGAAACATAACCCATTCAGCATAATCGCTGACACAGCGATTATAGGTCAGGGCTAGCTTATGTTAAGAATATTTTGTCATTTATATTTTAGTACGGATTTGACCAATAAACCAAGAAGTATAATATAAATTATTAACTTATACGCACAAGAATTAACTAAATCGTGTAAGTGCCTCTCGCAGAATAGAGAAACATCCCAAGACACAGTAACCAAACACACGAAAATAATAACTGAGAATCTCCAAGCTATTAGAACAGTATTAACTGAACACTTTAGCAAACTAAAGACATGGCAAAAAACAGCCGCAAATGCGTTCTACAGTGATTGCAAACAAAAATCAATAACTGTGCTAAACAGACACAATGTTGAATTTAAACAAACACCTGATTTGGAAACTTCAATAGTGGGTATGAATGGCTGATGAAGAAATACATAGGTCAAGAAGAACCATCAGTGAGCTCTGATCAATTAAACATAAGTCTTAAAAAACCAGCAATTCCAAAAGGAAGCAACAAAATGACTCAAACAGTGGTAGAATTCATAAACACAGCCACCAGGCTGCTACCATACTTCGATGGTGATATTAAAAATCTACCAGGTTTCATTGGGGCGCTTCGCGTACTTGACACCATAAAAGAAACGCATGAAGCAGTAACCATCGAAATCATAAAATCAAAATTGAAAGGTCAAGCGGGTAATACTCTAAGCTCTGAAACAACGATTGATGAAGTAATACGAAAACTATCAACAATCTTCAAGGGTGAATCAGTGAATCAAAAATTAAAAATCTGCAGAGAAACCCTAATAACTGTGTTTCATACACAAAGGAGATTACTGAGTTGACCGACGCCCTTAAAGGCGCATATATTTCGGATGGTCTTCCAACTGAACAAGCAATAAAATACATTACCAAAGTGGCAGTAAATGCTATGGTAAGTCATACCAAAAGTCAAAGAGTCCAGATATTATTGGAATCAAGAAACTTTGATTCAGCTAATGAAAAAGGTTACACAGAAAGTTCCCAAAATAATACGATTTTTTATGTCCAGCATAATGACCGCGGGAGACGCCGCTATAACAATAATGGTAACTGGAGAAACAACTCGAAAATGAACAATAACAACTCGAATTGGAGCAATAACGATGCCCACAGAGCCCAACGAGGCCGAAATTATTCACGCTACCGAAGAGGCAGCCGTGGAGGTGGACACAATAATAGACAAAACACAAATAACCAACAGAATGGTTAAAACAACACAAATGTCCGAATTACCCAAAGCGACCAGGGAAACGGACAAGTTTCTCCAAATGCTCAGAATTAAAAAATAAAGTATACTCTATTAACCTAAGTCTTAATACGTACCATTTAAGAATGTTAAAACCAATAAGAAAATAACATTCTTAATTGACACCGGTGCAGATATTTCAATAATAAAAGAAAATTCTGATGTATTTCACGACATAAAAGTAAACAAAACTGTAGACATTCGAGGCATAGGAGAAGGAGTAATAAATTCCAAAGGCCTAGTCTCAATAGAATTGCAGACAAATAAATATATTATTCCATACGAATTTCATCTGCTTCATTCAGATTTCGCAATCCCATGCGATGGAATAATAGGATTAGATTTCATAAAAACTTTTAATTGCAAAATAGATTACAGCAATTCAGAAGATTGGTTTATACTTAGACCACAAACATTAAAGTACCCAATTTATGTTCCAATAACATTCAATTCTGGTAATAACTCAACACTTCTATCAGCAAGATCCCAAGTGGCACGCAAAATAGAACTATCTTCAGCAGAAGGTAACATTTTAATTCCGAATCAAGAAATTAAACCGGGCGTTTATGTTGCAAACACTATTGCAACAGCCCAAAGTACTTTTGTCCGATTCTTAAATACCACAGATAACTGCCAAATAGTAGGCTTTGACAATTTAAAATTTGAATCACTTTCGAACTACGATATAGTTCAAAATACCAAAGATTTAAGGAAAGAATCTGTAATTCATAAATTGAAGAAAAATTTCCCAACACTATTCAAAGACAAACTCGAAAAATTATGCACTGAGTATAGTGATGTGTTCGGACTTGACACCGAACCGATCACAACAAATAATTTTTATAAACAAAAATTAAGACTTAAGGATGATGAACCGGTATATGTGAAAAATTACCGGAGTCCGCATAGCCAAATAGACGAGATCCAGCGACAAGTTGGAAAGTTAATTGAACAGGGTATTGTTGAACCGTCTGTTTCGCCTTATGATAGCCCACTCTTACTAGTCCCAAAGAAAACACTTTCGGGATCTAAAGAAAAAAACTGGCGATTAGTAATTGACTATCGTGAAATAAACAAAAAATTGCTGTCAGATAAGTTTCCGCTCCCCAGAATTGATGATATTCTTAATCAATTGGGAAGAGCAAAATATTTTTCTTGCCTTGATTTAATGTCAGGTTTTCATCAAATTGAACTAGAAGAAAAATCAAGAGATATAACGTCTTTTTCAACGAGCAATGGCTCATATCGCTTCACGCGATTACCTTTCGGACTAAAAATAGCACCTAATTCATTTCAAAGAATGATGACAATAGCATTCTCAGGGCTTGAGCCCAGCCAAGCTTTTCTCTATATGGATGATTTAATCGTTATTGGTTGTTCTGAACAACATATGATTAAAAATTTAGTAGATGTTTTTAAACTTTGCAGAAAAAACAATCTAAAACTGCATCCAGAAAAATGCTCATTTTTTATGCATGAGGTGACATTCCTGGGTCACAAATGCACAGACAAAGGAATCTTGCCAGACGACACAAAATTTGACGTCATCAAGAATTATCCAGTCCCACATGATGCAGATAGTGCTAGACGTTTCGTTGCATTTTGCAATTATTATAGACGTTTCATAAAAAATTTCGCCGAATACTCCCGGCACATAACAAGATTATGTAAAAAGAATGTTCCATTCGAATGGACAGCAGAATGCGAAAATGCATTCCAATACTTAAAAGAAAAGCTCGTTCAACCTAATCTATTGCAATACCCAGATTTCAGCAAAGAATTTTGCATAATCACAGATGCAAGCAAACAAGCATGTGGAGCAGTTTTAACACAAAACTATAATGGACTCCAGCTTCCAGTTTCATATGCATCAAGAGCGTTCACTAAAGGTGAAAGCAACAAGAGTACTACAGAACAAGAGCTAGCAGCAATACATTGGGCAATAACACATTTTCGACCATATATATATGGAAAACACTTCACAGTGCGAACAGACCATAGACCATTAACATATTTATTCTCCATGGTCAACCCGAGTTCAAAACTAACACGCATGCGGCTAGAATTGGAAGAGTACGACTTTACAGTAGAATATTTGCGAGGTAAAGACAATTTTGTGGCAGACGCCTTATCGCGGATAACTATATCCGAATTAAAAGATATGAGTATAAAAGTCCTGAAAGTCACTACCAGGCAACAAAGTAGACAGAAAAACTGCGCAGTTAATAAAGAAGAACTTTTGCCAAGGCAAAAACTTCAAAATGCTTCTAGGCCCAACGTATACGAAGTCATCAATAATGACGAGGTACGAAAAAGTAGTGACCTTGCGAATAACAGAATCTAAATGTTCACTGAAACATGGAAAGAAAGTTATGGCAAGAATTGAAGTTAGCGATTTGTATACCAATGGAATTCTCGACTTAGGTCAGTTCTTCCAAAGGCTTGAAATGCAAGTCGGTATACTTGAAATCAGCCAACTAAAACTGGCACCGAGCGAAAAGATCTTTGAAATTATTTCAATAGATTCTTTTAAAAATATGGGCAATACTATATTGAAAACATTAAGAGTAGCGCTACTCCAGCGGGTGACCCTAATAGAAAATGAAAAAGAAAAAGAAGCAATACTGTCTACATATCATGATGATCCAATTCAAGGAGGTCATACTGGCATTACCAGAACGCTGGCAAAAATCAAAAGACACTACTATTGGAAAAATATGGGACGCCATATCAAAGAGTACATAAGGAGATGTCATAAATGCCAGGTGTCGAAAACGACGCCACATACGAAGACTCCCATGATAATAACAGAAACACCAGCGAAGGCTTTTGATAAGGTTATAGTGGACACAATAGGTCCACTACCAAAATCAGATAATGAAAATGAGTATATTGTCTAAGAGTGCAAGTAATGTAGCTAAAGCTATATTCGAAAATTGTATACTACAGTACGGTCCAATGAAAACACTCATTACGGACATGGGAACTGAGTATAAAAACCAAATTATAACAGATATATGCAAGTACATGAAGATTAAAAATCTGACATCTACAGCATACCACCACCAGACCTTAGGGACAATAGAACGAAGTCATAGAACATTCAATGAATATATTCGTTCATACATATCAGCAGATAAGTCCGATTGGGATGCTTGGATACAATATTTCACTTATTGTTACAATACAACACCCTCGGCAGTGCATGAATATTGTCCATACGAACTAGTATTTGGAAGACTACCAAATCAGTTCATAGATTTTAACAAAATAGATAGAATAGATCCAATATACAATTTAGACGACTACTCTAAGGAAATAAAGTTTAGAATAGAAATAGCATATAAAAGAGCTAGGATAATGTTAGAAAACCATAAGTTAAGTAATAAGAAATACTACGACAAACATATTTCCGATTTCAATTTAAACATAGAAGATAAGGTTTTATTAAGAAAAGAAATAGGTCATAAACTAGATGCTATATATATAGGGCCTTATAAGGTAGTGAGTATAGAAGAAAATGACAATATATTAATAGCAGATAATAAGAATAAAAACCAAAAGGTTCATAAAAACAGACTAAAACCATTTTCGGAATGATCAACCGTAAAAATAAAACATACATTTTATAATTATCATGATACTTAAGTCATTTTTACAAAAAAAAAAACAAAAATCTTTATGGATTCATCTATTATTGAAAACAAATTCACGCAATTTCGAAAAAACAAGAGAAAGAAAATTTGCCTAAAGAGACACAAACAAAAAAAAAAAACTGTCCTAAGATACACCTTTACTTTACCTTTTATTTTACCTTTCTATATAAATAATCATTACAATAACTCCATAATATTACGTTATTCTCTAAAAAGGGGAGGTGTAGTATATTCATACAAATAATCACTCAACACAATGAGCTCAACTTGTAACACTTTGTTGCAAGTATAAACAATTAAACATATACGCATTAAAATATAATTGTGCACTTGAGTATGTTCATATGTATACATTGAAGTATTCACATAAACATATTCAAGTAAACATACAATTAAGCATGAACATATATGTATGTACATTTGTATATGCACATACATATTCACATAAGCACTGTATGCACAAGCGTAACATGAGCTAGAGCCAGGCCAGCGTGTGACCGCTGACCAAGCACTTTGATGCATGCGCTCCAACAGTATGTATGTATGTACTGACACTCTCCCTCTCTTTTGTAGCTGTCGCATAAGTCGCAGCATAAGAATATATATATGTAAAATTAGCCTAAGCAAAAGAATAATTTGGAATAAAGAATGAATACAAAAACTCCAGTCAACCGACACAGACGTGTCTCTTATTATTATATTTTACAACCCAACGGAACCCGGTCAAAGGAGTTTTTACAACATCAGCCTTTACATATACATATATCGCATTCAGACAGAGAGTGATCACCATTACATTCGGTGCAATCTTTTGTATTTTTCTTATCCTTCTTTTGATATTCGCCAGTATTTGTTTGCATTACCAGTTTTGGATTGTGACGACAATCACCTTTTGAAGTGGGCCTGTTCGAAGTTGTCATTAATGTTACCTTCGCAATCGTTCTTGCTATACTATTTAACCAATTACTAAAATCCATCAAATTGGCGTTTGGATATATTTGAGATGAAAACTCTTGCCACTGCATGCGTTTTGACATTGGCATTTTTGAAACTAATTGATCCAGCAAAGATAGATTTTGCAGGTGTAATACTGCATTTGAAGATTGCAAAAATATGACCAAATTTTTTACCTTTGTGGCAAATGGAACCATCCTTTCTAGATTATTCTCTGGGATTTGGGGTATATCATTGACAATTTCTAGCTGACTTTTAATAAGCAACTCTGGTATTCCGTACATAAACTGTAGGTGCTCGATAATATGTGGCACGTTTGCCGGATTCACTAATAGCCCTTTTTACCTCCCTCTTTTGCCGCTCCCTTTAAGCTTTTCTGTAAACGTATTACATTTTCCAGTTGGGTATAACCATAAGCAGCGGAGGATTCTATGAACATTGTAATAAATACTGGCCAATCTTCTGCCCTACCACTAAATTCTGGCAGATCCATAATTCTGTGCCCCGACATATAATTATGTGGGTATTGTCCCTGATTAGCCTGACCAACCCGAACGCAACCCGTAACATTACCAGACTCACCCGTACCAACATTAATGGGGAAAGGTTCATAGACATCAGATATTCCGGTTGTAGTTTTAAATGGCATTTTGTTTTGTGTAGCACCGTCATCGGTAGCACCCGGTGTGCCACTCAAAGCATGCGGAGCGCCCATTATGGCTCCATGAAGTTGCGCACCGTCCAAGTTTGCAGCACCCTGTGTGCCGCCCAAAGCATGCGGAGCGCCCATTATGGCTCCATGACGTTGTGCACCGTCCCTATTTGCAGCACCCTGTGTGCCAACCAAAGCATGCGGAGCTCCCATTATGGCTCCATGACGTTGTGCACCGTCCAAGATAGCAGCACCCTGTGTGCCGCCCAAAGCATGCGGAGCTCCCATTATGGCTCCATGACGTTGTGCACCGTCCACATTTGCAGCACCCTGTGTGCCGCCCAAAGCATGAGTCTTCTCCAATTCTGAAATGCAGTCAGTTATAGATTCATTAGCGATTTTTAAATTAACTATTTCACTTTGCACTAAATGAATTTCTTGTATTTGTTGTTCTTGTCCATTGTGGATAGCTTCAATTTTTGAACTTTGTGACGCAATTTGTTCTTGCAATTGCGTCATCATTCTTTGCGCACTTTCCAATATATTCGTATTGTCTTCTCTGTCTTTTGGCGCTTTGCTTTTATTGGAAGCGTCTCTTTCTATCTCGCTCTCTCCCGCGGTAGACTCGTTTACCGCCGATTTCGGCGTTTCCATCGCGTCCATATTGATACGCTTTTTTCTCCCGCGCGATTTCATTTTATTGCTCATATTTCACATTTCTAGTCGATTCCGACACCATCAAAGCACTTTTACATATTATTTAAGTTAAAATAAAGAATGTTAACGTCAAGAATGTCTCGACCACGCGTTACTTTAACGCCCGAAAGTTTTACCGATACAAAAATAGAACATTTAGCACGAATTGATTTTAAACTTATTTATTACAAACTGAGTATAGAATATGATGATGGTGTTTCTTAGATACAACAAATTATAAAGTTTATCCATATATATTAAGCCCTAAGGCCCCTAGCCTCGAGCTTCGTTTCGTGCCAATTATCGGATGTTTATTTTAACGTATCGTTCCTGTGCAATTTTCTTCTATACTGACGCCTCGTCTCACTTCTTAGAGCTGGTTTCTGCCTCGATAAGTCAGGGTTGCATTCAGGTCGATACATACTAAGTCTAAAGGGAAAACGATCAGGGCTACCTAAATTCAGGGCATTGGCAGTAACGTACCGCCTTCACAACACAAGCAGTAAACATCCTCAGACGAGAAATAACAGCAGTAAAGATAGGAGTTTTTTCACACCTAAGCGACCATGAATTTTACCAATTTAAAAAAATATTGACAAAGGAATACACTTCCAATCCAAAAGTAAGGTTCGTAAAATGTACCAGGTTCGCTACAGACATAGAGTCTGAAGATGAGTTGCACACCCAAATAGCTCTGTTTCATAAAAACGAGAGTGGCCATTGCGGGATAGTTGCTACCTATCAGAAACTTAAACTTAAAATTTACCATCCCAATCTAAAAACACATATCCACAGAATAATAAATAATTGCGACGTTTGCAGTGGTGGGAAATATGATAGGAAACCCATTAAAAACAACTTCCATTCAACAGAAACACCCGAAACCTGCAACGAGATAATACATGTGGACACATATGTGAATTCAAAACAATCTTTCATAATATTCATTGATAAATTCTCAAAACACGCCACTTGCTTGTCACTGACCGATAGAAATAGTATCACAATAGTAGAACACATTCAACAGTTCTTGTCCATTAAAAGGAAAGTCCAGAAATTTGTCTTCGAGAACGAATTCAATAGCTTGAACGTCAGGGAACTCCTGGAAAAAGAAGGCATAGAATACCACTCAACAAAGCCAAATAGTCATACCGGCAATAGCGATGTCGAAAGACTTAATAATACATTGACAGAGATAATTCGTACACTAAATATAGAAGAGAAAAGACCTATAATTGAACAAATGGCCAGAGCTGTATACTTTTACAACAATACACACCACACCACCACAAAATCTACACCGTTCGAAGTACAAAACCATAAAGTCGATCACAAAGAATTATATGACAGAATGTCAGCACAAAAAGCTGAAAAAATAGCAAAGCTAAACAATAACAGGGAAACTTACATAGAAACCAGAACAGAAGGATTTATAAAAAATTACAAAAACTTAAGACACAAGGAAGAACTCAAATTTAGGAAAACAAAATTACAAAACATCCATACAACAAACATTAAAAGACCTACAAAATTTTCAGATAACGTTGACACACCTCATCATGTGCCTGTTGCCAACACTGTCGACGGCAATGATCAACATAACCCCGATCCAGGCTGAAAGCGGATTCATATCGCTGGGGGAAAGTACGGTGGAGCTGGTTAGCGAGTTCAAAATGGTCCTACATATAATAAGTCCAAAAGAAATATTAGAATTAACCAACATAATCCAGAATAATACGAAAATTCTGGTTAAGAAAGATAGGCATAGGCTAGATACAGAGATAGAAACTATAAAAATCAAAATAAGATCCATAACCCCAAATTCGCTAGCAAGACAAAAACGCGGCCTTATCAACGCAATAGGAAAAACTCAGAAGTGGCTCACCGGTCTCATGGATGATGACGATAGGGAAATCATTATGAATCATCTCCTTAATAACCAAGAAAACCAAAATAACATAATTAACAATATTAACAAACAAGTAAAAATAAATAACGACTTACAAAATTCTATTAACACACTTAAAGAAGTAATATTGGATGACAGGGAAAAAATAACCAAAACTCTTAACAACATTGAGACATATAATACCATGCTCAGAACAGACATAAGGTATCATGACCAGCTGTTGAAGTTTAAATTTTTGCATGATAAAGTAGACACCATCTTGGGCACAATAGCGTCAGCTAAATATAACCTCTTTCACCCCTCAATACTAACGAACGAAAAGTTTATACTCTATAATATAGATTTTTACAAAATTAAATTAATTCGCATGGGAGTCACGACCTAGGACACTAATATAATCATAGCAATCAAAATACCAACTAACATAATAACTACCACAGTATTCTTAATAACCCCACTAACTAATCAGAAAAACAAAAGAATCGACATGAGTCCCGAAAGAGTAATAACCAGAGGGCCGGGGTTAACTTCGACCACGTCGAAGTTTGTATACCCTTGCAACTGTTTTGGTAATTCTTTCCTTACCCATTGCCATCAAAGTGTAAAAACGTTTTATCCAAAAAGTCTAATGTCTGCGAAAGAACGGCCTTCAATCTTAGCATAGGATATAACGAACTTTTTGATGAGAGTCACTGTTTTCCACCGATCGTTTCTATGGGAGCTATATGATATAGTCACATGATCTTGATCATATTTGGCACAATTATTAATAAGAACACAAAACTGACAAATACCAACTTTTATGACAATTGCTGATAAAATAACGAAGTTATTGAGAAAAGTCACTGTTCGTGACTTTGACGTTTGTATGGGAGCTATATGATATAGTCACCCGATCTTGATCAAATTTGGCATAATTATTAATAAGAACACAAAACTGACCAATACCAACTTTTATGACAATTGCTGATAAAATAACGAAGTTATTGAGAAAAGTCACTGTTCGTGACTTTGCTGTTTGTATGGGAGCTATATGATATAGTGGTCCCATCCGGCTGAATCCGAGATATACAACGCAGTATATACAAGCATACGTGCAAAATTTCAGCTCTGTAGCTCTTACGGTCTCGGAGGAGTTCGCGTTGATCCAGACGGACGGACGGACGGACATGGTTATTTGAACTCGTCTCGTCGTGCTGATCAAGAATATATATACTTTATATGGATGGATGGATGCTTCGTTCTATGCGTTGCACACTTCTGACCAAAATTAATATACCCTTTTTGCAAGGGTATAAAAATAGAGAACAAAACTTATACATACGAGGAACAGAAAACAATAAATGAACTCAAGCTTAGATCTAACTGTATAATTAAAAGAAATTGTAAAATGATAGAAGATGTAGAATTTAAGACAAAATTAATAAACGAAGGTAAATTGTTAATAAGTAATGCACAAGATAATGAAATTCAATACAATTGCAACAATACCACCAATAGCGAAATATTAAGAGGAAACTTCCTCTTCTTTAAAGAAATCGTATTAAAAGAAATAGAAAACACAAAAACAATTAAATATAAAAATACAAACAATAGTTTCCAACAGATTTGGCATAGTATCAATTACTCTTGTAATCCTCTTCATAGGAATATATTCCTATAACGAATGTAAAAGAGGAATCCAGGAGAATCCCTCATCAAAGGGGGGAGGAGTTATGCAACCAAATAAAATCGCACAAACAAATAACATAATTGTACAAAAAGCCAAAGCTGGACAAACAAATAAGCTTATGCATGGAAATGTTGATAACGACGAGATCAGCATAATCATGCAGAGGTACTTGAACCAAGATCAAATTTCAAAAGCATAAACAACGGAAGCGTCGCCGTCGCTCCCGTTGCAAATGCTCGATCAGCAATTTATGAAACAAACGAAATGGGCATTTGCATATGCCAAAGCAAATTATATTTTAGTCTTAAGATTCAATTGTAACCGGACAGAAGTCCAAGTTCTAAAACTAATAAAAAAACTCACGATATCTAAAGATATCTAGTGAAAAAAAAAATCGTTTAATTCAACAAACTTAATCAAATGTAAATCTAAATTTAAATAAATAAATAAAGATATCTAAAGATATCTAGTGAATAAAATTCGTTCTTTCAACGAATATAATTCGCGCGGCCGCTTTGGCCCAATATTCAATATGATACATCCTCACTCTCCCGCTGCAGCGGCATACGTACATACTCTTATGTAAACATTTATACATTTATAAAAAAATATGTTTATACATAAGCATACCGCTCCGCTGCCTGCACTACTAGCAGCGCAGCTACGCGGTCTTAGCTATAGTTAACAATTGTAACAGAATTAAGATTCATTCAATAAAATAAAGCCAAACTAAACAGAACTCATTGTGTCCTCTCTAAATGAATTGAGAAATACAAAAAAACATCGAACCTTTATTCTACATGGCGACCAAGGCAAATGCCACATATATATACATATGTGCGGTAATATTAAAAAAAAAAAACTGCAACAACCGCCGCTGGAGGTGCTGCAGCAAAAAGTGAAACCGATGCTGGCTACTACAAGGGACTTGATTTTCCCATGCGCCCCTGTGTGGTAGGCAATCCGCCCACTACACCGACGTTGGAGCATCATCAATTCACAAGAATGAATAAAGAAAAAAAAAAAAACAACAGTAAGTAGAGTGATGGGAAGAAAATTTGGTGTGGTAAAGAAACTGAAAGCCAGAAAGGCTGAAATTTTGAGGCTACTAAACAGCCCAGATACAATTAATTGGAATACCTCGGTGAAATTACACGCCGAGGTAGAGTTTATAAAAAACCAATTGAATGAAGGAAAAAATCAGGCCACAACCAAAATCCCATACTCTACAATACAAAACGTGGCAAACGACAAACTGTGAAGGAATTACCAAAGATAAAATAAGTCTGCCCAAACGACTGCGAGGGCCCACTATACTCAGCATACTGCGAGTATACATGTAGCCATTGCTACGGGACTCCAAAGCAAAAGCCAGTCCCCAAGGAAAAGAAGTGTCCCCCTACAATACAGTGTATTATCAAACCTGGTGCGATGACCGGCACCGGTACCGCCTGAGCTCATAGGCCCCGGACATCAGCAGCTGAAGCTCAACCTGAACTTGACTACAAGTGTGAAAGGCAGGCCGCTTTTTACGCCATCGATGGAGCATCAGCGTGCCAACCGGCGACGACCAGCTGATGCTAGAGGCTAGCTAAAAATAATTGAAATTTTTAAATGAACAAATTATGGGCTGCGTCGCACATTTTTTTTGAGTGTACTGCGATGCACAATTTTTTTTTATAGAATTAAAACAACCAATGTACAATTGTGCAGCATTAAAAGCTGTCCAATTAGAGTGTGGCCTGAAAACCATACGAAAAGGTAGGAAGGAATATATGTAACAAAAAAAAAAAAGAGCCTTCAGCTCAAAACATTATTACTCTATTATACTACGTCTAAAACATTTAAAAACTAAAATATTAAAAACAAACGAAAAAAAAATTTTTTATTAATATTTTTCTTTAAATGGAATGTTTGATAATAAAATAAACAAGTTTGATGATATATTTGATGAACCCAATATGGGGTTAATAGATACCAAAACAGTGGACTCAACTGCAAATGTAATCAACAAAATAGAGTCATCAAATGTAGATTTAAAGCCAACAAATGCACTTTTATTAATAATTGTGGTAATAATGAGCGCATATGTGTTATACAAAGCATATTAATTACACAACAAATGTGTAACAAAAAGAGCCCTAAGCCATGCTAATGATCTTGATAAGATCTAAATAACATATGCATCAATTATTGTAACAGTGCATTTCAAAAGTTATTAAAAAAACATATATATTTTTCTACCATTTTCCAATAAATAAAAAAAAAAACAAATATTAACCTGACCAAATCAATTGATTAAAATGAGTACTTTAGATGATTATTTTAGGAAGATAGTAGATAGGAATCCTAGCATTGCAGCAGATTTACTTGAGGTTTTTAGAATAGGTAATGTCGATTCGGCACAGAATTCAATAAATTTAGTACAGATCAGATCAGCATACCTTGATTTGACTGGAGAAGAACTCCCAGTTCAAGGAAGTGCAATGGTACAGATGAGTTTTATTATCACAGTGCCAAATATATGTTGTTTTTCGAGGTCAACAGGCACATTTCGCTTCTACTTGATGCATGAAGACGAACAATAATAAGTTGTTGCCAAAATAAAGTATAAATTAACTAAGTATGAATAAAATAGAAACAAAACATCTCCAAAAATATGTTCCTTTCCTTGATTTCGTGTTATACTCAGGACCAGTAAGTAACTAGTACAAAGAAATAAAATTTTGGATAGCTATTAACTACAAATTTAAAAGAAATATTGTAGACCTAATGGAAAAATCCATAAAAGTACAATATGGAAGATTACTAACGTAACACAGAATAGAAATATCCAAAAGGAAACAATAAACAAGCACGCAAAAATTCTGGTTGATTCTTTCAACGAAGCAAGAAATTTAGTGCATGTTAATAGAGAGAACATAGGTAAAACAAATTGGTCAAAGATTTCCAATCTATTGATCAAGTTACGTGCAAACCTAATCTCTATAAAAACAAAATACAATCTCGATATATTCGTACCTACTGTACTTAATTCACCTCCGAGCATAGACACTTGTAAAAAAGAAACAGAGCAAGAAGGTGAAGAATCTGAAACAAGCGAGGAAGAAATAGAAGAGAAAGATCTAAACGATCTAACAATTCTTGCGCTATTAACATTACCTGATATAGAAGCGTTGTCTGAACAAGACAACGAATTAGATTTAGACATCAATACAAGTGTAATAAACACAACTGACAGAATGGCAGAATTAAATACCCAAAGGGCATATATGAAAGATATTAATATAGCCATACCTGAATTCAATGGAACAAAAATGCAACTCCAAAGATTTGTAACAGCTCTGAAGTTTGTAGATACGATGAAAGGCGACTACGAAAGTATAGCATTTGAGGTAATAAAATCAAAAATTATTGGCCCAACACTATATGAAGTCCAACAAGAAACTTCAATTGAAGCAATAATACAAAAATTTCAAGGCACTGTAATTGGTGAAACATCCAAAGTTATAAAAGCCGAATTGAAGAATACAACTCAGAAAGGTAAAATAGCTGACAAATTTACTTCGGAGATTGATAATTTACGCAAAACCCTTCAAGCTGCGTATATCGATGAAGGTATGCCAGCAGCACTTGCTCTTAAGAATAGCACAGACGATGCTATAGAAGCAATGATTGGAAATTGCAAACAAAATAGAATTAAAACTATACTCGACTCTGGCAATTTCAAAACCATGGACAAAGCTATAGCAAAGTACTTACAAAAAAGTACTGAAATAACAGGTAACCCAAATACGGTTCTGTTTGCCCAAAGAAACCGTGGTAATTATAATAACAAATATAATTATCGTGCTAGAGGCAATGGTCGTGGTTATTACAACAACTATAACAATAACAATAACATCCAAAATTTCCAACAATACAGAAACAATATTTACAGAGGAAACAACAGAGGTTACAACAGGAATAATAGAGGTAACCGAGGAAATAACCGACAAAACGGTTATAATAACAATAACGTAACAGTAGCTCAGAATGCTTCGGGAAACTTCCAAACACCTTTAGATACCCAGCAGTAACGAATAATAAGACTCACGCCATCAGTTTTAATCAAAATAGGTGTGTTACCTTCACGAATGTAGCAACGGGGAAAAAGTAAGTATTTTGAATAGATACGGGTGCGGAAATATCTATAGTCAAAGCAAATTGTGATACTTTTCAAAGCATCAGAACAAACCAAATCATTAATATACAAGGAATTAGTCAAGAAGTAACTAAATCCATTGGATTGACTTCTGTTGAAATACAATCTTCAAAATATATAATCCCACACGACTTCCACATCGTGAATTCCCAATTCGCTATTCTATGTGAGGAAATACTAGGAATAGATTTCATAAGAAAAATATAACTGTCAATTAGACTGGTTAATAATTCGACCAAATAACCTAAAATTTCCGATATACGTACCAATATCGTACAGTGCTGGTAATAATTCAATAGTTTTACCAGCAAGATCCCAAGTTGTCCGAAAAATTGAAATAAGTTCACAAGAAGACAGTGTATTAATTCCAAACCAAGAAATTCAACATGGTATTTATTTAGCAAATACCATAACTAAACCCCAAAACGCAGTCATACGACTGCTAAATACTACATACAAAGATCAAATAGTAAACATATCAAGTTTGAAGTATGAACCACTTTCCTGCTACGACATAATCGAAGCAAATAATGAACAGCGTGAAAACGCGGTACTAACTACATTATCAAAAAATTTTCCCTCACAGTTTCACAGCCAACTTACGAAGTTGTGCAAGAAATATAGTGATGTATTCGGACTAGAAACCGAATCAACAACAACAAACAATTTCTACAAACAAAAATTAAGACTGGTGGACGACGAACCTATTTACATTAAAAATTATAGAAATCCTCATAGTCAGAAAGTTGAGATACAAAGACAAGTCCAAAAGCTTATAAAAGACGAAATAGTTGAGCCTTCTGTATCTCCTTACAATAGCCCACTTTTATTGGTACCGAAAAAATCGTTACCAAGTGCTGAAAATAAAAAATGGCGATTGGTAATTGACTATCGTCAAATTAATAAAAAAATTGTTGTCCGATAAATTTCCATTACCTAGAATTGATGACATTTTAGATCAACTAGGTAGAGCAAAGTATTTTTCATGCCTCGACCTAATGTCAGGTTTTCATCAAATCGAACTCGAAGAAGAGTCACGAGACATAACATCCTTTTCCACATGTAATGGCTCATATCGCTTCACGCGATTACCATTCGGTTCAAAAATAGCGCCAAATTCGTTCCAGAGAACGACTATATGATGACTATAGCGTTCTCTGGCCTTGAACCTTCGCAAGCATTTCTTTACATGGATGACTTAATAGTCATAGGTTGTTCCGAAAAACACATGATCAATAATCTAACAGATGTTTTTGAGAAGTGTAGGCAACATAACCTAAAGTTACATACTGAAAAATGTTCATTTTTTATGCATGAAGTCACCTTTTTGGGACATAAATGCACAGATAAAGGAATCTTGCCTGATGACACAAAGTATGATGTCATTCAAAATTATCCAGTCCCACATGATGCGGACAGCGCTAGAAGATTCATTGCATTTTGCAACTATTATCGAAGATTTATACAAAACTTCGCTAAATATTCTCGTCACATAACAAACTTATGTAAGAAAAATGTTAAATTCGAATGGACAAGCGATTGTCAAAATGCGTTCGAGCATTTGAAATCAGCATT
This sequence comes from Drosophila paulistorum, assembly GCA_018152135.1. Classification (NCBI taxonomy): domain Eukaryota; kingdom Metazoa; phylum Arthropoda; class Insecta; order Diptera; family Drosophilidae; genus Drosophila; species Drosophila paulistorum. The sequence continues at coordinate 156,608 of JAECXG010000173.1, forward strand.
AATGAACCCAACTCTATTACAGTACCCAGATTTTAGCAAAGAATTTTGCATAATCACCGACGCAAGTAAATATGCATGTGGAGCAGTCCTAACGCAAAATAAAAATGGACTACAGCTTCCAGTAGCATACGCGTCTAGATCCTTCACAAAAGGTGAGAGTAATAAGAGTACAACTGAACAAGAGTTAGCAGCGATTCACTGGGCAATCACGCACTTCAGACCATACATTTATGGTAGACATTTTACTGTCAAAACAGATCACAGAGCATTAACTTATTTGTTTTCAATGACAAATCCAAGTTCCAAGCTAACTAGAATGCGACTTGAACTCGAGGAATATAATTTTACAGTAGAGTATCTAAAGGGGAAAGATAATTTCGTAGCCGACGCGCTATCAAGTATAACAATACAGGACTTACAAAATATACAAACTAGTACAATTCTGAGAGTCACTACCAGAAATCAAAGTAAACAGTCAAATTCCTGCGCAGGAAAAGAAAAAGAAAATAATATAAAAGAGTTGCAAAAGCAATCTCTTAATGCTTCTAAGCCCAACGTATATGACGTCATTGTAAATGACGAAGTACGAAAAGTAGTGACCTTGCGAATAACTGATTCTTTAAGCACATTCAAACATGGCAAGAAAGTTATAGCAAGAATTGACATTTGCGATAAATATACCAATAGAATTCTTGACTTAGGTCAATTTTTTCAAAGGCTCGAAAAAGAAGCCGGTATTCTCAATATCAGTCAAGTCAAAGTGCCACTGAGCGAAAAGATCTTTGAGACTATTTCAATAGAATCTTTCAAAAATATGGGCAATAAAATATTGAAATTTTTAAGAGTAGCACTACTCAAGCCGGTGACCCTATTATCAAATAATGATAAAGAAAAAGAAGGAATACTGTTTACGTTCCACGACGACCCTATAAAAGGAGGTCATACTGGAATATTGAGAACTATGGCCAAAATAAAAATGCATTACTATTGAAAAAATATGACACGAGATATATCTCAATATATAAAAAAATGTAATAAGTGTCAAAAAGCAAAGATAACAAAGCATACAAAAACCCCGTTAATTATAACTGAAACGCCACAACTGGCTTTCGACAGGGTAATTGTGGATACGATCGGTCCACTCCAAAAGTCAGAACAAGGAAATGAATACGCAGTAACTTTAATCTGCGATCTAACAAAATACCTTGTAATAATACCAATTAAAGACAAAAGTGCAAAAACAGTAGCGAAAGCTATATTTGAAGATTTCATTCTGCGGTACGGTCCAATGAAGACGTTCATTACGGACATGGGAACAGAATATAGAAACTCAATAATTGAAGATTTATGCAAAAACTTGCAAATAAAAAAGATAACTTCAACTGCACATCATCACCAGACTGTAGGCACTGTGGAGCGAAGCCACCGAACACTTAATGAATTTTTACGATCATACATTTCAGTTGACAAAACTGACTGGGATGTATGGATAAGATACTTCGCATATTGTTTTAATACAACACCCTCTACGGCACATGATTATTGTCCATATGAGTTGGTATTCGGAAAAACTTCGAATTTACCACAACAATTTAATAGTGTTGATAAGATAAATCCACTATATAACATAGAAGATTATGCTAAGGAATCAAAATTTAGATTAGAACAGGCTTATAAAAGAGCAAGAGTGATGTTAGAACAGCACAAAGCGAAGAATAAGGAAATATATGATAGAAAGGTAAAAAATATTGAATTAGAAGTAGGAGATAAGGTTTTATTACGTAATGATACGGGTCATAAGCTAGAATCTAAGTATTTAGGCCCATACATCATAGAAGAAATAAAAGATAGGGATAACATTTTAATTAAAGATACAAAGAATAAGAAACAATTAGTGCATAAGGATAGGTTAAAAATTTTAACCAATTAATATATATAGCATAGCATATATATATAGCAGCATAAGAACAGATATAGGCTAAGAACTCTTTAACGAAATAAAGGAAAATGATTATCAAAACTCACAGCTAAGGGCACAGACGTGCCGCTGTTTTTATTTAACATTATAATTAATACACAAACTCGGAACCCGGTCATTACATGGCGACCGTGACAGGACCTAAACAGGACCTGTGTAAAAATTTTTAAAAAATAATATTAATTAAATAAAAAAAAAATATATATAATACATACGAAAAAAAAAAAACAACAGCTAATAATTGATGCGGTGAAATATCAGCAACAGCAGCAGCCAATTAAGGCCACAGTGTCGGAGAAGGCAAATATGCCCACATGAGTGACACTGGATTTGGAAATTCTGCACCTGTCGTGCAAAGGGACGCGCCAACACTCGAGGAAGCACTCGAGGCGCGTCCAGCCGATGGACCCCGTCCTCTTACCATAGAGCAATATAAGGCGAGGACTGCAAGGAAACAGGAAAAACCAAAACATAAACGAAGCGGCCGAAGGATAAAGCTACTACAACAGAGACGTTTAATGAAGGACATGGTGGAGGCCACCAAAGAAAAAGAAGACCGACAGCGCTACATAGAGCGCCTGCAACAAATAAATAACGAGCTTCGCCAAGGTGCGAAACAACGGCAAACGGGCTGCATAATTGCAGTAGCCCCAATTTGCCCTTAATTTTAATTATTTATAACAAATCTATGCGGGAAACCGCTGTTTACAAATTACTATAAAAAAAAAATAGGCTTGTATTAGCACATGTGGTAGACATAGACTTAATCAAAATTGTAAAACTTATGTAAGTCTACCACATGCCCTTAACTCTTTTCCTTTTCTCTGGCTCACTGTATTACACAGTTGATGCACTAAAAAAAAATCATCTCTGGCTCACTGTTTAAACAGTTGAGATTTCCAAAATTAAAAAAAAAAATATTAATAAAAAAAATTACTAAATATCAATACTTATATTTGCATAAAATTGAAAAAGAAATACAAAAAGAGAGCTTACAATTTTTTTTTTTTCTCAAAGTTCAAATTCAAATTTTCCCATGAAACTCTCATTAAATGTATGGGTCGAACTCCATATCAAAGCTAGATAGTACAGAAGAAAGTATTAGAAAATTAGTTAGCATGTTGGACCATGAGTCCAAGGTAGCGGATTCAACCGCTAATGTTATAAATACTGTCGAAACATCTTCAATCGACTTAAAATTTATAACAATTTTATTAGTAATAATCGTCGTTTTGCTATTAGCAAACTCCCTGACGAAACTTTATAAATTGCACAATAGATGCATCAAAAAGAAATACCAGAGTAGGGCCATAGACTTAGACAAGATCTAAAAAATATGGAATGGAATGATTTAGTAAAAAATCTAAATAATTCCAGAGACAAATTTAACAGATCATATAATTGTATCAATAAAGATACAGTTATTAAAATAGAAACTCTAAAATTACACATAAATAACCTTATTCAACAATATAATAATATTGTTTTAAAAATTCAATTGGTCGACGACCAGCTTACTCCTGCTCATAAAACACAGTGCTACAATTTAATACAATCTTTAAATGAAAGGTTGACAAAAATAAGCGCGAGAAGAAGTCTGGAAATACAAAAACCAGAAGAACCATTAGCTTTAGCCGAGTTCGATGCAAATCAACTAAGCGAGCTAAATGAGTCAAAGCCAACAGTCGACATCGAACAAGATAGTGACATTGAATCATTGTTCGAAGAAATAATCCCTACTAAAATGGCACTAACAGTTGTAGATTTTTTGAAGCTGGCCTCAAGTCTAATATCAGACTATGACGGTAAGCCAGAAAATTTGCAAAGTTTCCTAGATTCTTTGAATCTAGTAAACACACTAAAAGGCGACCATGAGCAAACAGCCAAAGGCCTGATCAAAACAAAATTAAAAGGCCACGCCAGAAATTTGATAACCACTGAACAGACAATAGGTGAGATCATTACTCACTTGTCTACAACAGTGAAGGGAGAGTCGGTAGAAGTGGTATCAGCTAAGCTTCTCAATCTTGTATTGTAGCAGAGTAGTGTTGGCTTTCTGAATATCTAACACCGTGATGCTCCGATCTTACAGCGGATCGGGACCCTAATATGTAACCCTAGCTCTTCCGGGTGGGATGGGTTGTTGCTGCAGTTTCCGTGGCATCTCGCTACCTATAATTTATTATAGAGTCCCTAATGAAACTAAAAGAGAGAACTACATATATTCTCCAAAACAAACAAAGTTATTGATCTCGAATGGCTCGAGCAACAAGACAGAAACAAATACAGCAAAGTTAATCAACTAGCTATATAATTGTGAACTCCTCCAAACGTTTGACATCTTGCTTTAGTATGGCTGAGATATTAGCTGCCATTATTCATCTGTACCCTCCCGTCCATGGCCAATAACAAAAATACAAAAATTATGATATGTTAATGGACCCCAAATGCACATTCTATTTCATCATTTTATAAATTCATGTTGTGGGAACTTAAACTTCTATTCAAAATACATTTTTCTTATTTACTTATTCTTCAAAAACGATTTCATTTGCAAAGGGCATTTTTTTCTATTCCCCGAGATAAATTCTCCCGTTACTTTACTTAAATCTACGCTTCATTATTAACTATTGTATTACATGTTTTGTTGTTTTCCTTCTTTCTTGCTATATTTGTTACTGTAAACGAGCTTATTAAAAAAATTAATCGCGACACCGAAATGAATGATAGCCCTTATATCTTTCAATAATTTTAATTTAATTTAATTCAAAAATTTCATGATCAATTTTTAAGTATGGTTTGTATGTGAGGCAAAGGCAAATAAAATTTAGAATGCATAAACCAAATAAAAGAAAACAATAATAGCGAGTGAGCTGCATAACATAGGTATGTGTGGGCATCAAACCTTCTTTTTCTTTACTTTTCTTTTGCACTTTATTCTTAATCACCATATGTTATGAGCTCTCGCAGTAAAAAGGTAAAAGTGATAAAAAGAATACACTTACGGTTTTCGGAAAGTCCACCGATGAAGGCCTTCAGCAGCTGGATCGGATGTTGCTTTTTGATATTTCTATTTTTTTTTTTTAATTATTTTGTTTCATATGTGTTATACGATTCCATGTTTTAAGTGCTTCATACCGTCATACAAACTCACAAAAAAGAAATCTACTGTAAGTGCGCAAAAAAAAAAAAGTATTTTTCTAATCGTTACTGAATTTACACGTTTACTTTCAATGCAAAATTTCCGTTTCTTCATCTATTAATATAATTATTCGCGTTTACACTCCGACAACCAAATCAATATTTTTTTCCAAATGACTTATACGAGCTTTTAGTAGCACCAATTAATATTATGGAAAATTTCCATAAAAACAAAATTCGATATAACCACTTGGTAATTGCTCTCTTTTAAACATGAATTTTCGCCTTGTGACAGCTAACATCTCACTGGTCGAGCTATGACGTCACTGCTGACTGATGTTTAACCCCAGTGATTAAATTTTTCCTTCCGCAGAGTTTGATTAAACGATCGTCTTGGCCTTATGGTGATGGGGATACGCCTATGATAGGTTATGTCAAATCGTACTTAAATTTTTCCTAGATAAATTAATCTGATTTTAGTCGAATATCAAAACCTTTTTTTTTTCTATAGTGGACATACCTTATGAATGAATTAAATGTTGACTGATTTGGCCTTGTGACCGAGGCTGTACAACATATAGTTTAGGTTAACCCACGAGGTCTTTAGGTTAGGCTTACGCCTTATATGCCTCTGGGTCGAGATTGGTATCCAAAAATCGTAATTTTTCCAAACGCTTTTTCCTTGTTCTTTTTGTTTGTTTCTGGGCTTACGAAAGATTTATTTAAACCGAGTGACTTGGTGGTGATTTTCACCATTAAAATTTAAACGCTTCACTTTATTCGAAAGCAATTTATTCTAAATTTTCGTTAAGCCAGAATAATGAAAGAGGTGGAAGTGTGGGTGGCAGGTTCTTATATACCCTTTCGCTCCTATTCTCAAAGCCTTCCCTTTATGAAGTTAGCTGCGGTTACGCTGCAAAGCAGAAGCTTTGCAGAAACAGAGATGCATTATCACTATAAACGGTTATGAATTCGCCGCATATTTTTGATCGCACTCGATTGTTGGCGATAAACCCAAATGTGCGTCGGATAATTAGAATTTAAATTACACGCAACCATTACAAACACAGGTAATTCTGACAACTATCAGTAGGAAGATTAACTGGAATTTTAAGGTCGAATGTCCTTCGCATGATAAGTTCCAATTACTTTCCCTTGCAGGGTTTCCAATAAATAATACGCATTTCCAAACTTCTTCTTAACTCGACATTGTGAGAACTGAGGTCCTAACTTCTTATTATAGTTCTGACTAAAATTGCTCAAGTTAAAATTTCTTTTAAAAACTTCTTGGCCGACTTTAAATGAAACTGGACTGGATCTTAAATTATACTGCTTTACATTGCATTCGTATGCTTTTTTACTATTGTCTTGAATATTCTTGCGAATCAAAGTAAGCGTATCCGGTCTACTAAAGGGTATAGATTCTTCTAGCAATTGTAAATTTCTCAAAAGTTTATATTCGTCGCCATGATTAATCATATTAAATCCAAATAGAGCCTTATATGGTGAACATCCTAGAGACTGATGAAGTGCTGACCTAAGAGCACAAGATATATTTGTTAAATTTTATCCCATTCTCGTTGATCTTGTTTTAAATATGAGCGCACAGCGGACAATAGTGATCTATTAACTCTTTCGGCTGCGTTACTCTGCGGTGAGTACAGCGCCGTAAAAAATATGCTTAATTGCGTATTTAGATAAAAAGGCTTCAAAGGCAACAGCCTTGAACTGGGATCCATTGTCGCTTATAATAATTTCTGGTACTCCATAACAGTGAAAAATTTGCTTTTCTAAAAATTCCTGAATCAAATTTGACGTAAATTTTTTCATTGGGCAAAGCCAATGGTATCTGCTAAAATGATCAAGAACTATGAGCAAACCAATATGGCCTGATTTACTTCTCGGATATGGTCCAAGTAAGTCGATATACAGTTTTTGGAACGGTCTGACTGAAACAGTTTGTACTCCCATGGGAGGTCTTAATATTTTGTTTGGAGCTTTCGTTTCTTTACAGGTGGCACAATTGCTTATATATTCTCGAACCTGTTTGGATAATCCAGGCCAAAATAGATTTCTTCTTAATCGCTCTACAGTTTTTTGGAGACCTCCATGTGCCGATAACATATTATCATGAGCTTGCTCTATGGCTATTAATCTTAATTTCTCCGGTACCCATAATTTCCAGCAGAACGAATTATCTTCTTCACTACCAGGTGAATGTTCAGTTCGAATATATACAAATTTATCCTTCACTTGTAAGTCTGGGAATTTTTCTAAATTCTCACCTACCCTTTGTTTGAGTTCTAAATATTCCTGATCTAAAAAAGCTGATGATTCCAAATCTATCATTGGTTCCATCTTTTCCAGAGATTCTATGTCTGCTTCCCACATTCTTGACAATGCATCTGGAACTATATGATCTTTTCCTTTGCGGTGTGAAATCGTAAACTTAAACGCTTGTAACCTTAATATCCATCTGGCTAATCGTCCTGATACGTTTTGTTGTCTTAATAGCCATAATAAACTTGAGTGATCCGTCACAACTTCAAACTCCTGTAACTCTAAGTAACATCGATACTTTTCTATGGCTAAAATGACTGCTAAACATTCGCGTTCTGTTACGCTATAATTTCTTTGCGCCTTGCTTAGTTTCTTAGACATGTATGCTATAGGTTTTTCTTCTTGATTATCGGACAACTGAACTAAAACTGCTCCAACCCCTTTATCGCAAGCATCACAATGTACGTAGAATTTCTGATCGAAATTTGGATTGGCTAATACCGGAGCCGTGGTTAAAAGAAATTTAAGTTTATTCATTGCTTCCTGAGCCTCTAAAGTCCACTTAAATGGTTTTTTTGTACCTAGTATATCGGTAATTGGGCAGGTAATTTCTGCAAAATTTCGGATAAACCTTCGGTACCAACCGCAGACTCCTAAAAACCCACGAACTTGTTTCAAATTTTTCGGCGTTGGCCAATTTAATATACAGGAAATCTTGGAAGGATCAGTGGAAATTCCTCCGCTTCCAATTACATAGCCCAAATAGTTTATTTTTGTCACACAGAATTGGCTCTTTGCCAAGTTAAGCGTCAAATTGGCTTTACGAAACTGTTCTGCTATTCTTACCAGAACTGCTAAATGAGACTGAAAATCAGATGTTACAATGCATAGGTCATCAAGATAACCAAAAGCACAATGACGTAACTCTGGTGGAATAATTTCGTCCATCAGGCGACACATGGTTGCAGCGGCATTACAGAGTCCAAAAGGCATAACTGTAAACTGATACAATGGCCTTCCCGGAACTGTGAAAGCGGTTAACGCCTTCGATTGCTCTGTCAGACATATTTGCCAATAAGCGTCTTTTAAATCAAGTTTTGAAATAATATTTGCTTTCGGTAATCTAGCAAAGATACCCTCGATGCTTTGCAATGGGTATGCATCTTTGTGAGTTACTTCATTCACTTTTCGTGCGTCCAAGCACAATCTCACTTTGTTAGGCTTCACTACCATTCTCATTGGAGAACTCCAAGCACTTTGAGAAGGTTCTATGACTCCTAGGCTTATCATTCTATCTACTTCTTGGTATAAAAGTTTTTCTACTGCAGGACTTACCGGATAATATCTCTGCTTTACTGGTTTGGCCTCACCTACATCAATGTGGTGTTCTAGCAAAGAAGTACGTCCAAGGCCCTGTTTTTCAAAGTTAGGAAACAACTCCTTGACTATCTCTAATTGTTGAAACTGTTTTTCGGTTAACGGACATGTTTCTGTTTCTTTCTCTAATTGGAACTCAGATACGCGTTCTACTGAACTTATGATTTCTGGAGCTAGATTAAAAATTCTCCAAAAATCGATGCCTAGTATCAGACGTTGCTTGATAGAAGGTATAACATATAATTCCATATCTTTCTCTTGGTCCTTATATTGAAGCTTTACTTTCATTACCCCTAAGACCTTATGAGGCTTTCCATCAGCTGTTTTCACATTGGAACCCATGCATTTAAATTGTTTATATTTGGACCATTCTTGCTGGGCTAAATCTGCACCCACGCAACTTACATTTGCACCAGTGTCTAGCAAACCCAATTCAGAAAATTGTAAAAAGGAGACTTGTGCATAACTACGCATATCAGTTTTGTCTTGGAATATTGTAGATATAAGTATCTTACTCTTAGCTCTTATATTTCTAAAAAACTTCCTCCTTCGGTGTGTATTTCTTTTTATTCTATTTTTAGGTGCTTCAAAAATTCTGTTCTTAATTTCTAAATACTTTTTCCATTTTTCGTGATAAGGTAGAAACCTAAGGTTATGATCAACATGTGAGCTATTCTTGTTTTGACTATCTGTGATAGATTGATTCAAATAATCGGATAGGCTTGGTTTTTTGTTTTCTATTGGTTGTGGGACAGCCTCACTGACTGGGATGCCCCGATTTGCCGGTTTTCCGAACGCTTCTTGCAGTTCAAACAATTGGGCTTATAAATGTTAGGCGTACCGCACCCGTAACAAAATATTCTTCTCTCTTCTAAGCAATCTTCCCACTTATGGCCTTGAGTACAACAGTTCCAACAAGATAATTTCTCAGTGTTTTTCTGCAGAGCTGCTACTTGAGGATGACCTTCCATGGTGCTTACTTCTTCTTCTACTTCCTCTACTGCATATACTCGGTGTGATCCTATATCTTTTCCTCGTGTATTTGAAAACTTGAGACGACTCGATTCTTTAAGAAAATTCTCTCTCTTTTGTACCAGATGACGTAAGTGACTGATTGACCGTATTTCCTCGAAAAGTAGTCGATCCTTCAGATCAGCTAGTAAATTGCCTTGTACAATTTCTACTAATTCGTCTTCTTCCAATCTTGTAGGCAATCGATCCATTAATTGACATATTGCTTCATAAAAACCTTCGAAAGTTTCTCCCGGTTTCTGTTTGCGAGCTCTTATTTGTTCTCTTATTTCATAATTGGACCGACTATCCTTATATTGATGGCGTATCGCTAAACAAAACTCTGACCAGTTAAGATGGTCAATTCCCTTATGGTATCGCCAATACCAATCTTTAGCTTTACCAATCAGAACAATGTGTATATTCCGACATAAAGCTTCAAAATCTCCACCTAAATGTTCTCGCGTCAACGTTTTCGCTCTATATAGAAATTCTTCCACAGGTAAGCCGTTAGAAGATCCATCAAAATGGATTCCCCACTTCTGAATCACCTCCGCAACTTTATTTGTGCCGATTAATTGATAATGTGTTCTTCTGCTACTGCTCGGCGATCCGTTTAGTCGAATATGACTATTTTGTTGCGCGTTGCTACTTATTGAAGAAATAACCCTTTCTACTGTCTGCTGAATAAGAGATTCCATTTCCGCTCGATTTATTTCATTACGTAAAGGCTGATTAACGGGATGTCGTGTGTTCCTTCGACGACTTGGTCTACCTCTTTGACGAATTGGTCTGGGTATTGATTGCGGAACTTCTCCATGTTGCGTACTATTCCCTGCATCTAATGGCAATAGGTCGGCTTGACTTGTGTTGTGTATTTGTGCTTCAATAACGTTTACGTTTATGAGCTCTTCCGTTCTTCGGTCTTCATTTACACTACGTGCAAAGGATCTGGTGACTGATCTAACTTTTTTCCTTGCTGATTTATTTTAATTATCTTTAAGTCCTTCTCCTGCACTTTAGTAAGACACGCAGGACATTCTTCCTTTTCTTTTAAATAATTTACTATACAAGCTTTGTGAAATGAATGCTTGCAATTAGTAATAACTCTGATCTGCGTTTGTGTTTGAATTTCGCTACAGACCAGACAAATATTTTCCCCAGAATTTGCGGGATTATTTACTTCCTCCGTACTATGGTGTAAAGACATTTTTTTTTCTTAATTTTTCCCACAGAACAAGAAAATATAATATGTGAAATAGATTTTTTTTTCTAAAGCTTTCTATCATTTACATAAATGGAGTTTTTAAGATTTTAACTATTGAATCTAGTTCGCTGATTTCGAAAGTGTTAAGAAATGTCTTCTGTCAACTATGCTCATCTTTGGACAAGTGTACGCTTAAGCATTACCTTGAGATTCCAAAAGATTGTGCAGGAATCCTTTCTGACATAATCTTCAACTAACAAATTCTTAATCAGGATAAGTGCAATTTAAATTTTTCCTTATCCGAAACAAAATTAAATTTTGACTTTAGTTTATACCGTTAACATTGGTCGATAGTAATCACATGCGCAATCACTCGAATTCCGAATGTGTATATAAATCAAATCGCGACTAATGCGTTTCTTACTTAAAAAAAATTAAATTCACTGTGAAGGCAAAACGAGCTAATTGTGATACGTCTAGGCTTTAAACCTGTGCGAATTAAAAAAAATTCTGTACATATTTTTTCTTTCGGTTCTTGAGTTTTTTAACTAATTATTTCTACCAACGTGTTGGTTGACAACCATCAGCTTCTGCTAACTAGCTCAAATTCCATACACTGTAAATATAAATTAATAAAAACTTCCCTTCGACGAGTCACATTATCATGAGCCACTCAAGACCAAAGCCTTACATTTAATCTTTCGATTTATACCAAATATAAACGTTGACTTTGACCTGTGTGTCCCACGTGTTGGGCGCCAAAATTATGTATTGTAGCAGAGTAGTGTTGGCTTTCTGAATATCTAACACCGTGATGCTCCGATCTTACAGCGGATCGGGACCCTAATATGTAACCCTAGCTCTTCCGGGTGGGATGGGTTGTTGCTGCAGTTTCCGTGGCATCTCGCTACCTATAATTTATTATAGAGTCCCTAATGAAACTAAAAGAGAGAACTATATTCTCCAAAACAAACAAAGTTATTGATCTCGAATGGCTCGAGCAACAAGACAGAAACAAATACAGCAAAGTTAATCAACTAGCTATATAATTGTGAACTCCTCCAAACGTTTGACATCTTGCTTTAGTATGGCTGAGATATTAGCTGCCATTATTCATCTGTACCCTCCCGTCCATGGCCAATAACAAAAATACAAAAATTATGATATGTTAATGGACCCCAAATGCACATTCTATTTCATCATTTTATAAATTCATGTTGTGGGAACTTAAACTTCTATTCAAAATACATTTTTCTTATTTACTTATTCTTCAAAAACGATTTCCGAGATAAATTCTCCCGTTACTTTACTTAAATCTACGCTTCATTATTAACTATTGTATTACATGTTTTGTTGTTTTCCTTCTTTCTTGCTATATTTGTTACTGTAAACGAGCTTATTAAAAAAATTAATCGCGACACCGAAATGAATGATAGCCCTTATATCTTTCAATAATTTTAATTTAATTTAATTCAAAAATTTCATGATCAATTTTTAAGTATGGTTTGTATGTGAGGCAAAGGCAAATAAAATTTAGAATGCATAAACCAAATAAAAAGAAAACAATAATAGCGAGTGAGCTGCATAACATAGGTATGTGTGGGCATCAAACCTTCTTTTTCTTTACTTTTCTTTTGCACTTTATTCTTAATCACCATATGTTATGAGCTCTCGCAGTAAAAAGGTAAAAGTGATAAAAAGAATACACTTACGGTTTTCGGAAAGTCCACCGATGAAGGCCTTCAGCAGCTGGATCGGATGTTGCTTTTTGATATTTCTATTTTTTTTTTTTTTAATTATTTTGTTTCATATGTGTTATACGATTCCATGTTTTAAGTGCTTCATACCGTCATACAAACTCACAAAAAAATAAATCTACTGTAAGTGCGCAAAAAAAAAAAAAGTATTTTTCTAATCGTTACTGAATTTACACGTTTACTTTCAATGCAAAATTTCCGTTTCTTCATCTATTAATATAATTATTCGCGTTTACACTCCGACAACCAAATCAATATTTTTTTTCCAAATGACTTATACGAGCTTTTAGTAGCACCAATTAATATTATGGAAAATTTCCATAAAAACAAAATTCGATATAACCACTTGGTAATTGCTCTCTTTTAAACATGAATTTTCGCCTTGTGACAGCTAACATCTCACTGGTCGAGCTATGACGTCACTGCTGACTGATGTTTAACCCCAGTGATTAAATTTTTTCCTTCCGCAGAGTTTGATTAAACGATCGTCTTGGCCTTATGGTGATGGGGATACGCCTATGATAGGTTATGTCAAATCGTACTTAAATTTTTCCTAGATAAATTAATCTGATTTTAGTCGAATATCAAAACCTTTTTTTTTCTATAGCGGACATACCTTATGAATGAATTAAATGTTGACTGATTTGGCCTTGTGACCGAGGCTGTACAACATATAGTTTAGGTTAACCCACGAGGTCTTTAGGTTAGGCTTACGCCTTATATGCCTCTGGGTCGAGATTGGTATCCAAAAATCGTAATTTTTTCCAAACGCTTTTTCCTTGTTCTTTTTGTTTGTTTCTGGGCTTACGAAAGATTTATTTAAACCGAGTGACTTGGTGGTGATTTTCACCATTAAAATTTAAACGCTTCACTTTATTCGAAAGCAATTTATTCTAAATTTTCGTTAAGCCAGAATAATGAAAGAGGTGGAAGTGTGGGTGGCAGGTTCTTATATACCCTTTCGCTCCTATTCTCAAAGCCTTCCCTTTATGAAGTTAGCTGCGGTTACGCTGCAAAGCTTCTACAGAGATGCATTATCACTATAAACGGTTATGAATTCGCCGCATATTTTTGATCGCACTCGATAGTTGGCGATAAACCCAAATGTGCGTCGGATAATTAGAATTTAAATTACACGCAACCATTACAATCTCCAGCAAAGAAACAAAACTGCTACTCAATACACCCAAGAGGTGGAAAAGTTAGCAAAGGACCTTGAAGGTGCCTACATCAGCGATGGTGTGACCCCAACTCTTGCTACCAAGTATAGCACAGTAACAGCAGTAAAGGCAATGACGAAAAATTGCACAATAGAAAGGGTTAAGAACATCATGATGGGAGATATTTTCACAAATGTGGATGATGCTGTATCCAAATTTGTAAACACTTGTACTGAGATAACAGGACAAAGCAATTCAGTCCTATATTATCGACGAGGTACAAGTTACAACAATAGAGGAGGCCGAGGATATAATCGCGGAAGAAATTATAACTATAATAATAACAGCAACAACAATAACAACTTCCATAATAATAATAACCGTGGTGGAAGACGAGGCCAGAATAGAGGAAGAAGTCGAGGAAACTTCAACCGAGGTTATAATACCGGTAATGTCAGATTATTACAGAATACATCGGAAAACCAACAGAACCCTTTAGGGAACACACAATAAATCCAAAAATTTACACTATCAACCTTAGTCTTAACATATTTGTTTGCTTCACAAATCACGAAACAAACACAAATTTAACATTTTTAGTAGATACAGGAGCAGATATATCACTCCTAAAAATAAATTCAGATAATTACAATATCAAAGACAATAAAATTATAGACATTGAAGGCATAGGCCAAGGAATAATTCAATCCAAAGGAATCACAGCAATAGAAATTCAAACAGCCAAATACATAATTCCACATGAATTCCATTTAGTAGATCCCGATTTCGCAATACCATGCGATGGAATAATCGGCATTGACTTCATAAAAAAATTCAATTGCCAGTTAGACTTCAACCCAACTGAAGATTGGTTAATAATTAGACCAAACAACCTAAATTATCCGATTTATGTTCCGATTACATATAGTTCAGGCAATAATGCACTACTTTTACCAGCTAGATCCCAAGTGGTCCGAAAAAAAGAAATAAATACAGAAGAAGAGTGCATATTGATACCAAATCAAGAAATTCACAATGGAATTTATGTCGCTAATACAATAGCAACGTCCAAACATGTTTACGTCCGTCTGTTGAATACAACTAATTCTGACCAATTGGTCAATGTAGGAAAACTAAAATATGAAACACTTTCAAATTACGAAATTGTTCGAACAAACCCAGACATCAAATGTGAAACAGTTTTGAATAGCTTAAAGAAAAATTTCCCCCCTCTATTTAAAGAACAGTTAACAAAATTATGTACCAAATATAGCGATGTATTCGGACTAGAAACCGAATCGATATCAACAAACAATTTCTATACGCAATCATTAAGACTAAGGGATGATGAACCTATTTATATTAAGAACTATAGAAGTCCGCATAGCCAAATAGAAGAAATCCAAAAACAAGTAGGAAAATTAATAAATGATAAAATCGTAGAACCATCTGTATCCGAATACAATAGCCCACTCTTATTAGTCCCAAAGAAATCTAACTCAGAAGAAAAGAAATGGCGATTAGTAATTGACTATCGTCAAATAAACAAAAAATTATTGTCCGATAAATTTCCGCTTCCCAGAATTGATGACATTCTAGACCAATTGGGTCGAGCTAAATACTTCTCCTGCCTCGACCTAATATCCGGTTTTCACCAAATTGAACTAGAAGAAAGTTCAAGAAACGTAACATCTTTTTCAACAAGCAATGGCTCATATCGCTTCACGCGATTGTCATTTGGACTTAAAATAGCACCGAACTCTTTCCAGAGAATGATGACAATAGCATTTTCAGGATTGGAACCTTCGCAGGCATTCCTTTGGATGACTTAATGGTGATAGGATGTTCCGAAAAACATATGATTAAAAACTTAACTGATGTTTTTAACGTATGTAGGAGATACAACCTAAAGTTGCATCCAGAAAAATGCTCATTTTTTATGCATGAAGTGACATTCCTAGGTCACAAATGCACTGATAAAGGAGTCCTGCCCGATGACAACAAATACGATGTCATAAAAAATTATCCGGTTCCGCATGATGCAGATAGCGCGAGGCGATTCGTAGCATTTTGTAATTACTACCGTCGTTTCATAGAAAACTTCGCCGACCATTCGCGACACATAACTAGATTATGCAAAAAGAATGTCCCTTTTGAATGGACGAGCGAATGCCAAAACGTATTTATGCATCTTAAAAAAAAGCTTATGCATCCAACACTACTTCAATATCCCGATTTTAGCAAAGAATTTTGTATAATAACTGATGCTAGTAAACAAGCTTGTGGAGCGGTTCTAACTCAGAACCATAGTGGACTTCAACTCCCAATAGCTTATGCATCACGTTCATTTACAAAAGGCGAAAGCAATAAAAGTACAACAGAACAAGAGTTAGCAGCAATTCATTGGGCAATAACACATTTTAGACCATATATTTATGGAAAACATTTTACAGTAAAAACAGATCACAGACCACTAACATATTTATTTTCAATGACAAATCCAAGTTCCAAATTAACACGCATGCGGCTGGAACTTGAAGAATATGATTTCACAGTAGAATACCTAAAGGGAAAAGATAATTTTGTTGCGGATGCACTTTCCCGCATAACAATAACCGATTTAAAAGACATTCAACATAAAGTCCTGAAAGTCACTACCAGGCGACAAAGTAGACAAGAGAAGAACTGTACAGTTAAAAACAATGAACTTTTGCCAAGGCAAAATCATTTAAATGTATCCAAGCCCAACGTGTACGAAGTCATTGCAAATGATGAAGTACGAAAAGTAGTGACCTTGCATCACAGAATCTAAATGTTTCTTTAAGCATGGAAATAAAGTGATCGCAAGAATTGAAGTTAGCGACATATATACTAATGGAATTCTCGACTTAGGTCAGCTCTTCCAAAGGCTTGAAAAAGAGGCCGGTATATTAAACATCCGCCAACTCAAAGTGGCACCGAGTGAAAAGGTCTTTGAATCAATTTCAATAGATACTTTCAAACAAATGGGCAATAAAATATTAAGATCATTACGAGTAGCGCTACTCCAGCCGGTGACCCATTTAAGAAATGATATTAATATGTGACCTAACAAAATATTTAGTAACCATACCGATCAAAAACAAAAGTGCAAACAATGTCGCAAAAGCAATTTTTGAAAACTTTATACTTAAGTACGGTCCAATGAAGACGTTCATTTCGGACATGGGAACAGAGTATAAAAACCAAGTAATAACTGATATATGCAAGTATATGAAGATCAAGAATCTCACCTCTACTGCATATCACCACCAGACTTTAGGGACAATTGAACGAAGTCATCGAACATGCAATGAATACATTCGTTCATATATCTCTGCAGATAAGTCTGATTGGGATGATTGGATTCAATATTTCACTTATTGTTTCAACACAACACCATCAGCAACACACGAGTATTGTCCATATGAACTCGTATTTGGTAGATTGCCAAAACAGTTCATAGATTTTAATAAAATTGATAGAATAGACCCCCTTTACAATTTAAATGATTATGCTAAAGAAGTAAAATATAGATTAGAAATAGCATATAAAAGAGCTAGAATTACATATGTTAGAAAAAGCCAAGGCTTATAGGAAAGATTTACATGATAAAACCAGTAAAAATTTTGAATTAAGTGTAGGAGATAAAGTATTAATAAGAAATGAAGCAGGGCATAAATTAGACCCAGTATATTTAGGACCATATATAGTAGAAAAAATAGGAGATAATCAAAACATTTTTATAAAAGATAGCAAGAATAAGAGACAAAAAGTACATAAGGATAGATTAAAAATGTACATTAAATGAAACGTTTCATGAGAAAATAATAAAAAAAAACCAGAGGGCCGGGGCTAACTTCGACCGCGTCAAAGTTTGTATACCCTTGCAAGTTTGTTAGTAACTCATTTATCTAAACTAATTGTTTTATCTAAAAAGGGTAATGTTTGCGAAAGAACGGCCTTCAATCTTAGCATAGGATATAACGAACTTTCTGATGAAAGTCACTGTTTTCCACCGATCCTTCCTATGGGAGCTATATGATATAGTTACCCGATCTTTACCAAATTCGGCACAGTCATTAACAGATATATTAAACTGACAAATGTTAAATTTGAAAGCAATCGCATCAAAAGTAACGAAGTTATTGACAAAAGTCACTGTTTTTGACCGATCGTTCTTATGGGAGCTATATGATATAGTCACCCGATCTTGATCAAATTTGGCACAGTGGTTTATAGTTACAATAAACTTACTTATAATAAATTTTACGACAATAGCTTAAAAAGTAACGAAGTTATTGAGTAAAGTCACTGTTCGTGACTTTGCCGATTGTATGGGAACTATATGATATAGTCACCCGATCTTGATCAAATTTGGCACAATTATTAATAAGAAAACAAAACTGATCAATACCAACTTTTATGGTAATTGCTGATAAAATAACGAAGTTATTGAGAAAAGTCACTGTTCGTGACTTTGCTGTTTGTATGGGAGCTATATGATATAGTGGTCCGATCCGGCTGAATCCGAGATATACAAACCCTGCAGTATATACAAGCCTACGTGCAAAATTTCAGCTCTGTAGCTCTTACGGTCTAGGAGGAGTTCGCATCGATCCAGACGGACGGACAGACGGACGGACGGACGGACGGACGGACGGACGGACGGACGGACGGACGGACATGGTTATTTGAACTCGTCTCGTCGTGCTGATCAAGAATATATATACTTTATATGGTCTGAGATGCTTCCTTCTATGCGTTGCACACTTCTGACCAAAATTAATATACCCTTTTTGCAAGGGTATAAAAATAATTAGGTCTGATCAACCTTTTCAAAAAAAAAAGAAAGATTTTTTTTTAATTTTATATACATTTTTTTTTAAATTTTATGCAAACAAAAAAAAAAAAAAAAAAAAAACAAAAAAAAAAACATACAAAGAAAAAAGACAAAAAAAAACACTTTTTATCCAAAAATTAATTCTCAAAAGAAACATTTTTTTCTCTAAATGACTACATATGTATATTACGTCATTTCTTAAAAAAGGGAGGTGTAGTGTATTCACATAGTCGCCTATCATTCATACTTAAAGTATAGCTCAACTTGTAACACTTTGTTGCAAGCATAAACAATCTTCAATTGTTTGTATATATGTATGTGCAGGCATGCACATGCATACATACTGATTATGCATATGCGTAATATGAGCTAGGGCTAAGAGAGCGTGTGACCGCTGAGTCAGCACTTTGGCCGCCCAGACTGTGAGCGTCCAACTATGCGAGTACACTCGCTCCGCACACACCCGCCCCCCCCTCCCCTCCACCATTCCATTTGTAGCTGCCGTCCAACGGCAGCATAAGAACAGATATAGGCTAAGAACTCTTTAACGAAATAAAGGAAAATGATTATCAAAACTCACAGCTAAGAGCACAGACGTGCCGCTGTTTTTATTTAACATTATAATTAATACACAAACTCGGAACCCGGTCATTACAATATAAAAAAAAATAATGACAGTAAAACAAAAGAAATAAATTTAAACAAATAAATTACCTACATTTAATGACACTATACATATACAACTATAATTTTACCACATATATCATTAAACGAACAGTCGAACATTCAAAAGAAAAAAAATAATAATAAACAATAATAAGTAAATAAATTTTTATATAATAAAAATTAGAAAATAACTCCATATAATTACGTTATTTTTCTAAAGAGGGGGGATGTAGCATGTTTTGGAATAACATATACAAACATATTGTAGCAATTAGTTACAATATTTATGTGCGCAACATTCAAGTGCATTTGCCTCTTAAGTAACATGACCACCCATGAGTGCATGGTGCTGGACAATTGCTGTGTCGGCAAATATAACACGCGAGTTATCGCCAACGGCTCTGCGTCACCCCCGCTCAAACCCCCTCGGACATTGTCCCACTAACCACAACAATGTCATTCAACTCATACATTGTGTGGTACGTCTCTTGCAACACTTGACAACAATTAGCTAACACGACATATTCTAAAACTTAAGATTTAATGTAAGCAACTTTTTATGGAAATCGACATCCGGCGTAAAGCCGAATCAGCGGTCTCAATATACATAGCCCTTATATATATATATTATGTACTTTACTATACATAGCCTCTGCGTAGGCTTCTTAAATGAAAATCAATAAACCAGACATCACTTATAAGTTGAAATCGAAAAAGAGCAGTCGAGTTTTATTTGGCGTACAATCATATCAAACAAAAATTAACTACAAGTCTCAAGACACCCAGAGGACCAAAGCTTCAGAGGCACTGGACTGGTAACTAGCGCAGCTGGTCGTTGAATCAAAACGCTCCCAAGGATGGTACTAAGGATCTTCACTATTCTATTAATGTAAAGATAAAGATAAGCAGGTGAGTCCCCAGTGGCAACCCAGTGTAAAGAACAAATAAAAAATATGTGTACAAGTAAATGTGCTACAAATACCCCTCTATCCAAGTAAAATACCGCAATATATTAAATTCCCCGTTGTTGTGACATAATAGATATGTATATAAAAAAAAAAAAAAATTATTAAAAATTAAATTACAAATAAATAACGATGAAATAGTTATACCCTACAATATATATTTTCAATACGTCAACAGACATCAAGTGCTGATCACTGTTTGACATTTTTGAAATAAATAATTCTTATATTGTGGCAGACATCAAGTGCTGATAACCGCAAAATATAATTTAAATAAATAAAAAAAAAAAATATATACATACATATATAATATGTCTTCCTAATATAAATAATTTTAGAAAAAAACCCTTTTATTATTGCCACACAAGCATTTTTACAATGATCGAGCACTAATTCACATTGTTGCTTCGACCGCAAGTTGTAACGCTATATAAAAAAATATCAAAGAAGCTAACTTCGGCTATGCCAAAGTTTATATACCCTTGCAGTCCTTGGCAATAATATTTTTACATTTTGAAATTTCTTTCCCTGCAACTCAATTTATCAATACACAAACAAAACATTCAAATTATTTCTCTTTTTACTACAAATTTTTAAGCAAAGCACAACGCGCATACACATACATACATACGTGTAGCGCTACGTCTGTGTGTGCGTATGCATGTGCTCTGTTTGATTTGCTGATGACGTAGAACCGATTTGTATTGACTGTAACTTGTGTTCTA
Organism: Drosophila paulistorum; assembly: GCA_018152135.1. Classification (NCBI taxonomy): domain Eukaryota; kingdom Metazoa; phylum Arthropoda; class Insecta; order Diptera; family Drosophilidae; genus Drosophila; species Drosophila paulistorum. Next base: position 177,736 of record JAECXG010000173.1, read on the forward strand.
TTTATCCGATCAAATTCAAATTTTGGGATCTGAGATTTTATATCAAATTCTATTATATTGCTAAATTTCATGGGGATACTCCAATTTTTGCAAAAATTTTTGTTCCAGAGCTATATGATATAGTAGTCCGATCCCGATGATTTTCATACTTTATCTCACCCGGGTAAAAATAAGCCCCCAAAAAAAAAAAATTCATCCCGATAGCTCTTAAGATGGCTGAGTAAAACGCGTACGCACCGACGGACAGACGGACATGGCTATATCGACTCAGCTTCTCATGTTGATCAAGAATATATATACTTCATGGGGTCGGAAACGTCTCCTTCTGTGCGTTACAAACATCTGACCAATTTTATAATACCCTCTGCAAGGGTATAAAAATAAAGAGAAACCATACCCTTTCCCAACACAAGTGTTCCGTATCAAGTTACATTTTTATACCCTTGCAGAGGGTATTATAAAATTGGTCAGATGTTTGTAACGCACAGAAGGAGACGTTTCCGACCCCATAAAGTATATATATTCTTGATCAGCATGAGAAGCTGAGTCGATATAGCCATGTCCGTCTGTCCGTCCGTCCGTCCGTCTGTGCAAATCAACTTCACGCTGTCATCTTAAGAGCTATCGGAATGAAATTTCATATTTGAGCTACTTTTAGCCGCGAGATAATAGAGTATGAAAATTGTCAGGATCGGACTACTATATCATATAGCTCTAGAACAAAAATTTTTGCAAAAATTGGAGTATCTCCATGAAATTTAGCAATATAATAGAATTTGATATAAAATCTCAGATCCCAAAATTTGAGTTTGATCGGATAAATAGAACACAAGTTACAGTCAATACAAATCGGTTCTACGTCATCAGCAAATCAAACAGAGCACATGCATACGCACACACAGACGTAGCGCTACACGTATGTATGTATGTGTATGCGCGTTGTGCTTTGCTTAAAAATTTGTAGTAAAAAGAGAAATAATTTGAATGTTTTGTTTGTGTATTGATAAATTGAGTTGCAGGGAAAGAAATTTCAAAATGTAAAAATATTATTGCCAAGGACTGCAAGGGTATATAAACTTTGGCATAGCCGAAGTTAGCTTCTTTGATATTTATTACATATTCCAAGTCAACAAACAAAAATAAAAAAATTTTTTTTGCCTTAGTACACAAATTCCGTACACAATACAAAGTTTTCTGGTTCTTATGCCGTTGCCATTGGGTTCACACTGTATCAATAATAAAAGGAAAAAAAAAATATATATACCACTCACACAAAACAATACACATTACAGACGTCTACTGAAATAAAAAAAAAAACGCAAATAACATAATAAAAAGAGAGAGAGGAAATAATTCTACATCAGCTGATTTCCCAAATATTTCTAAAGGAAAAAAAAAAACACAAAATTTTTTAATAACACTTTAAATATTACTTCTAATATTATCTTTATATACAATACTTATCAAAATACACATCTTATAATACTACCATATATACTAGTTTTACATTACCTTTTTATACACAAACAATTACAAAAAAAAGAAACCTATAATTTCTCAAACATAATTTTGAAACACACAAAGTCAAAAAAAAAAAAAAAGAACATAAATTCGAGAAAGAGAGATTTTTTTTCTTCATTCTTTACAAAAGTCCAAGAATAGTTTAGTAAGCAAGACCAAGTCCAGATTAGGCCTTAGGAATAGCGCTAGCTTGCCAGAAATTAGGGAGGAGGAAATTGCGCAAACCGAAGCCATGACAGATTCAGGACACGCCACTAATCATTCTTGGAACACTAGCCTCGCTAGTGCCGGGTTACCTTTGACCGACACAGCCAGTACTTCCCTTAACACCTCTATTAATATGACTCTTAACCCAACTGATGTTTTGGCTTTTGTTAAACAATTGCCTATTTTTGATGGAGATTCGGGTACTCTCGATAGCTTCATAACCAGTGTGGAGGAAATAATTATGCTCATCCGTGGCACAGACCAAACTCCATACGGGCAAATCTTATTGCGTACAATTCGTAATAAAATCAGTGATAAAGCAGACCAAGCATTAAGTAATCTTGGCACAAGACTCGAATGGGACAATAGAAAATTTGAAACGCATTTACGGTTGCAAAAAAACGGAACCAATGCTTATTCACGAATTACAAACTCTACCGGGTAATCTACCATTAGGCAAGTTATTCTTTGAAATCACGAAACTAAGGAGTCAGATATTGAACCTCCCACCTGCACCTGGGCGTCATTTGCAAACCCCTTGCCCTATAACAAAAAGAATGTATATTGATGAAACGTGTCTCTACGCATTCCTAAGAGGCCTTCGTGACCCTCTCAAAACAATTATTAGAACCAAGGACCCTGCTAACATTGAGGAAGCGTATGAATGGTGTCAAAAAGAAAAAAGTTTTTACTATTAACCCTCTAAGACTACTTTCTAAAGTAAAAGCAAAAGTTAATTTGAATAATTTTTTTTTAAGTAAATAGGGGCTGCTGAGCTTAAATATGAACTCAGAAAAAATATGGAAGCTTTCGTTTACCTGGAAGGTGAGAAAATGTAAATAAGTGCCTCAAGGCACGCTTGGGGCTTTGAGGGTAAAAAAGTAGTTTCCAATTAAATTGAATTTTTTTTTAAATTTTTGTTATATTTTATTTGATTAAATAATTTTATTTGTTGCTATGATACTCAGCAAAACAATTTTTGTTGGCCGAGCAGCGTAAATGCAGTTTGCATTTTGTGCAAATGCACTGCGTTTGGGAAGTTTTGCAGTGCTTGCAGCTTCTATTTCCCGTAATGTCATCCAACCACTCTGGAAAATGATTGAAATGGTCAAACCTCAAGTCCTTTATTGGGTCATTTGATTTTTGGCCTTGTTGGTCGCTGAGAAATTGGCGACAGCAAAGTCTGTGATGGCGACCGACTTGATCGCGCAGACAAAGATGAAGATGGTGAAGGTAAATTGTTCTTCATAAGTGGACGACCTGTTGCCATATCTACTAGCAGGTTGCAGCATGCTGAGTTTTACTTCTTATATGCCCATCCATTAGATCCACGCCTCCCATATGAGCGTTATATTCCCGTATAACTTGTGGGCAGTCAATTTCTACATTGCGCGTCGACTTTCTGTCGTAACGAGCTGCCTTTGGTGTTCCTCCTTGAACTTATTTTGAAATTATAAACGGCTTAACGCCCACATAGGTCGATAATAAGGGAATGGCCTTGTTGTCTTTCCACAGTACGTTACTAACCTCCACTCCATATGAGTAACTCACGTACACAACTGAAAAACCTCTTGGCTTTTCCTTGATGGCACTATCGTTTGGAAACTTGCAGTTTGGTATCCGATTTACCCGAACCGTTCCCAAACTTTAAATCCCTTTTGCCCGAAGGTATACCATCAAAGGCAGCGATGTGTAAAAATCTTCAAAATATATTATATGATGTTTGAAACTTTAAACAGTTTTTGTCAAGCGTACAACTATGTTGGCTGACGCACCGATATCAGGGCGCTTACTCTCATCACACAACGAGAAGTATTTCTTAATTGCTTTAAATTTGCTACGGGTCATACAGGCTTGTATGGGTGCAAATGCGTTTTGCCCCCAGTAACTTTTCAAATTAGGGTAGCGATATATAGACATGTAAATTATATGTACATATATAGTGATGAATATCCTCCGTTGTTATCTTAAACTTGTTGGCAATATTGTCCTTAAAGGCTGCGCGCATTGTTTCCTCGACGATCATACTTATAATGTCCGAGTTTAAAAAATAACAAAACAGTTGAAACGGAGTTTTCAGATCAGTTATTTTGGATGGCAACGAAGAGTCGCCTTGAAAAGCAACATTGTTCATGCGCAATTGCATAGATTGCTGTCGCCACATAACTTTACTAGGTTCCTTTATAATTGATTCGATACCTATTCATAAATAAATTAATGAGTTGTATTACACATCAAAGTAATGATTTGCTTACCAAGCCCATTAAAGCCACCAGAATACGGTAAAGATACAGGCGTTGCTCCTTCAATAACTGGCAATGGTGATCGATGCCTCCTACGAGTTTTTCGGGAAGGCTCATGGCTCTTCACAGTATTTTCATTGTTTTAACTATTACTGCACATTAAGGATACAGTAGAGACATCTTCTAATGCAGTGTTAAGTGCCTCTGCCACGTCTTCATCCTCGTCGTCACTCGAAATACTCGACATGTCCACATCCGACAGGACTGATTCGAACAACTCCAGCAGCTGTTCATCCGTCAAATCAGACCATTTATAGCAAGCCATTATTCAATCTCTATTAAAAAAATTCAACAATAAATAAAAATCACAAACAAATCACACAAGAAGTGCAAGCAGTTGTGAAATAGCTGCTAGCAACAAATTTTGCCGTGGAGCCCCAAGAGTGCCCCAAGGCAGGTATCACTTTTACGATGCTACAAAGCAGAACTTTAACATATTCGCACATATTAAACTTTATTTAAATAGTACATTAACTTACCTTTCACGAAAAAAAATATTGAGTTCAATTGGTTGTATAAATTCACTTTTATCAACACAGCAAAAGACAATGAGCAGCAGCTGAAATTTTAGACGCGAAGTAACACATGATTCGATAATATGTTTATCAGAAGCACCGATAAAAGTTTCCGAGCGCTTTACAACATTTTCAGTGCTTTTTGGCAGTAATTTTTAAAAGTTCAACAATTTTTAAATTAACTAAAAGCTCTTAGTTATTTTTTTAAAATTAAAAATAAAATACGTGCCTAGAGGCACTCTTACGTCCTAGAGGGTTAAGGTCAGAATAAAACACAAAACTTTAATTCAAACAGAGGCAGACCATACGACAAGAACAGTAACCAGACATATAACGACTCTAACCCTAATAGGAACAATAATTCTTACAATTCATCAAACCAAAATCCTTTTAGACAACAAATGAACTACAACCAAAATCATGATAATAATTCGGGTCAAAATACCCAAAATCACCCTAACAGACAAAATAACAACCAGGGAAAGAATAATTCAAACTTCCACAACATTAATGAGGAAGGAAATTTTTCACAAACAGCCTCGACGAACCAGTCGGGTACATAAATAGGAAAAACCATGGCCCTACACTCCCTTATGTCTCAATACAATGACCCCCCTAAAGTTCATGATCGATACAGGATCAACCTTTTCATTTTTGGACCCGAGCCTAGCAAACAAAGACAACGTCTTAGACGTGACAATATAATTATCACAACTGTACTGCACAGTTACTCAATAAAAATACAATATCTAAGCAATAGGAGGCAGAGGGTTCTTTTTAAGTCCTCTCTTTCTAAGATCATTTGTGTTGAATCGGGAGTCCCACAGGGCAGTCACCTTGGCCCATTACTATTCACCATTTTTATTAATGATCTCCCCACCGTTCTTTTAAATTCTAGAGTTCTTATGTATGCCGATGATGTAAAAATCATTAATCGCATCGTAGACTCTCTCTCATGTCATACCTTGCAAGCTGACCTGAATGCTTTTCAGGGGTGGTGTAGGGCTAACTTGTTATCGTTAAACTGTTCTAAGTGCAAAATTATGTCTTTTTATAGAGGTTCTCCCCAATTAACGAGTTACTTTTTAAATAATTTCCCGTTAGAAAGAATTAATAATACTTCTTTGGTTGTAAAAGATTTGGGGATCTTAATAGACCACAAACTTAGTTTTAATATCGACTACTGTTAGTAGGGCTAAAAGTGTTCTTGGCTTTATAAAGCGCTGGTCGAAGGAGTTCAAGGATCCATATACTACCAAAATACTTTATACTTCTTTAGTCCGTCCCATATTGGAGTATGGATCTTGTGTTTGGTCTCCTCAATATGAGTTTTATCAAAACAAATTAGAATCTGTACAAAAACAGTTTTTACTCTTTGCCTTTCGTGATTTGCGCTGGGATCCAACTGTACAACTTCCATCTTATTCTAGTCGACTTCAGTTAATTAACCTTCCTTCTTTAGCTAATCGTAGAACTATGCTTGGTGTAACTTTTCTTTACAAACTTTTGAATGGTGAGATTGACTCTTCCGAGCTGTTGAGCCAAATTAACATTTCTGTTCCATCTAGAAGGACCCGCAATTTCACACCGCTTTTACTTCCCACTTGCACAACTAACTTTTCTCTGCATGAACCTTTCCGTATACTATGTAGTGACTACAACAGACTTTGGCACGTTATCGGTTCCGAAACATCGCTTCCCGGTATAAAAACTGCGATCTTGTCCTTCCTCGCTCGTAACTAGTTGTAATCATCTTTATTTTAACCTATCCTGTTTTCTTTTTATATTACATTGAATATTTTCTATTTCTTTAGTTTAATTTTATGTTCATATATGTATTACGCCTATGCCCTTAGGTCGGAGTGGGTAGAGGTTGTAACATTAATTTTACTTAGGGTCATTCGTAACAGGCCCGGGCCTGGTGTCATATGGGCCACTTGTTCGTACTGAGCGTTGTACGATTACGTCTAATTTAAAAAAAAAAAAAAAAAAAAAAAAAATAAAATACTTTTAACAATGCCAACAGAGTTCAACGAACCAGGACAAATGAGCCTCCTACTCTTCAAATTCCACCCATATTTTAACGGATTGCTGGGTATGGATTTTCTAACAAAACATAAAGTTAAAATAAACATGGAAGAGTTCAAACTCGAAACACCTCACGCTTCTCTCGACATTTTTACAGAAATAAACAACTCCTCAGATTATCATGTAATAAAACCACAAACTAAAACTCGCGTCAACCTCCCAGTTAAGCTTAACACGGGAGATTTTCTCTGCAACCCTTTAACTATCAATTCAACCTTTATATTTCGGGAGGACTTTACACTGCAACAGGCGGGTCCAGTTCTCTAGAAATTGTTAATTATTCCGAGGAAGAACAATCACTTTGTCTAGATCAACCGTTAGAAGTAGCTCCTTTTAATGAAGAATCCTTCAACCAAACACGGGACCTCGTATCACAACTGGAACAACTATCTGAGAAAAAACACCTCACCGAACTTATACGAAGCGAACATTTAAATAAAGAAGAAAAGGAGGGTTTGCTAGTGGTTTCCAAGAAATTCCATGATCTTTTCTATGACGACAACTCACCATTGACTTTTTCTAATGTAGTTAAACATTACATTCCTACTACAGACAATATACCAATCCCTGTAAAGACATACCGATACCCATATATACACAAAGAAGAGGACCGCAACCAAATTGCGAAAATGTTAGAACAAAACATCATTAAAAACAGTTATTCCCCTTGGGGCGCACCTGTATGGGTGGTTCCGAAAAAAACTGATTCTTCCAATAAAAAGAAATGGAGATTGGTAATCGATTATAGGAAACTTAACGACAAAACCATAGCCGACAAGTATCCTATCCCCAACATAAATGATATTTTCGATAACATAGGTAGAGCCACTCCAGATTTAGCTAGCGGGTTTCACCAAATTGAAATGCACCCGTCAGAAACTCATAAAACAGCATTTTCAGTTGAAAATGGTCATTACGAATTAACGAGAATGCCTTTCGGGTTGGAAAACGCCCCTGCTACCTTTCAAAGAGTAATGGATAACGTATTGGGGGAACTCATAGGAAAGATCTGCTTAGTTTACCTCGATGACATTATCATTTATTCGACTTCTCTACAAAAGCACCTAACAGATTTGACTTCCGTTTTTCGAAAACTACAGAAAGCTAACTTGAAATTACAAATAACCAAATCTAACATCCTTCGAAAAGAAATTGACTTCTTGGGGCATATAGTCACTCAGGAAGGCATCAAACCAAACCCGGATAAAATAAAAACTATCAAAGATTTCCCATGCCCCAAAAACGCAAAGCAAATCAAATCATTTTTGGGCTTAATCGGCTACTACAGGAAATTCATAAAGGCTTTTGCTAGAATCACTAACCCTTTAACAAAACAACTAAAAGAGGGCAAATCAATTATAATAGACAAGGAATTCCTAGAGGCTTTTGACCTTTGTAAGACCTTACTTACAAACGATCCTATACTACAACACCCAGATTTCACCAAACCCTTTACACTTACCACTGACGCTAGCAATTTTGCCATAGGGGCCGTCCTTTCACAAGGCCCAGATAGCTCAGATAAGCCAATTTGTTTCGCCAGCAGAACTCTAACAGACACAGAAACACGTTACTCAACTATCGAAAAAGAATTGTTGGCTATAATCTGGGCAGTAAAATACTTCCGTCCATATTTGTATGGAAATAAATTCAAAATAGTTACAGACCACAAACCACTAACCTGGCTAGGAAATTTTAAAGGCCAAAACCCTAAACTTCTCCGTTGGAAATTAACATTGTCCGAATATGACTATAATATAGTCTACAAAAAAGGTTCCCAAAACGTAATAGCAGATGCTCTCAGTAGAATAGAACCTAACATGTGCATAAACGACAATAACCCCAATACACCAGAGTATACCTACAACCAAAAACCCATCATCAAATCATTTCTCTATCCAAGCAACGTTTAAAAAAAACGTTTGTTAAAATCACCCCATTTGCCCATAAGATTCGTACTTGTGTATCCGAACCAGCCTACACCTTAGAAATGATTGGCAATATTTTGAAAACCTTACTAAAACCCAACAAAACTCTAGCAATTCACTCCCCGGACGAGATATTCGATGTAATAAACAAAGCATATCTCAAATATTTTGCAGAGTCTAAACTATACAAAATAGTTAGATGTTTATCTTTCCTAAAAGTACCCACAGACTCAGTCGAGATCGGAAACCTAATTAAAACATACCACACCAATAACAACCATTGACGAGACATACGAACACTTAAAACGAGAAATCTATACTCCCTTGTTAAAAGACAAAAGACATAAATAATAACTATAACTTGACTATCATCGACAAATTCTCCAAATTCGCACAAGCCTACCCATTGACTAATAGAAACTGTGTTAGCGTTATAAAAGCTTTTAAAACTTTCATGAAACAGTTCGGCTTACCTAAGAAAATTGTTCTTGACCAGGGGGCCGAATTTTCAGGAACAATTTTTAAAGACTTTATAGCGCAATATAATATTGAGCTACATGTTACTTCATTCCAACAGTCTAGTAGCAACTCAACAGTCGAAAGGCTACATTCCACATTGACAGAAATATATAGAATAATCCTTAATAAAAGGAAGGAATTAAAATTTACATTGGACCATGACGAAATAATCGACGAAACTATTATAACTTACAATAATGCCATCCACTCAAGTACTAATCTTACCCCCTACGAACTGTTTGCGGGACGGACACATATTTTTGACAAGACTATTAAATTTAATAATGAACATGATTATCTCACAAAATTAAACGATTACCAAAGCACATTATACCCTTCTATTACAGTACATCTAGAACAACAGACTACGAAACGGACAGAAAAACTGAACGAATCAAGGATAGAACCTCTCTCAATACCATCTGGCAACATAATTTTTAGAGAAGAAAACAGAAGAAACAAGATTACCCCTAGATTCAGCAAACACAAAATAGTACTGGATAACGGAATAACAATCAGAACAGCTAAAACACAAAAATTACACAAACAAAAAATAAGGAAAATAACATAAAAATTTAAACAACACACAATCACATACGTTACCACCAGCAACTAACTCTACTATAAATTAAATACTTACAGGTTGTCATTAGGCATCACCCAACACCTAGTAATCGATAGTTTGGACAAGGATCAGCCTTTTATTAAAGTTAACATAGGTGTAGCCAGGGTAGTGGACTCTTTCAAAATAATAAACCATGTAATAGACTTAAACGACTACGTAATAAAGCACTAATAGACCAAGGAGAGGGTTAATTAATGGACTAGGTAGTGTAATAAAATTCGTTACCGGAAATATGGACGCAGAAGACGAAATTAAAATTAATAAAGAATTAGCAGATGTTCACAAAAACCTTGAACTCGAACAATCATTTCAAAAAGAAACATTTATTAGGTTTCGGAGTATCACAGATTATATAAATAACGAACAGGAAACAATTAGCAATTTCGTAAACACCTATCAAAATAAAATATTTAAACAATTAGATACAAAAGAACGAGACTTAAAAGTAAATCAATATATTGCTAGGATTAATTACAATATAGACATTTTACTCAATCATTTAAACAATATTGCAGGAAGCCTATTGTTCACAAGATTAAACATAATCCCTAAATATATCTTAAACACAGAAGAAATTCAAAAAATAAAAAACATATTTCAACAACAAAATGTAACAATAAACTTAGATCACGAAATGTACAATGTTCTGTCTCTAGAATCAATAACAAAAAATAAAACACTTGTTTTTAAAATAAAGATTCCTATACTATCAAAAGAACATTATGAATAGGATCAACTAATATCCTTACCATTTAATAACACAAAATTTGTAACACTACCCAAACACATTATTCAAAATAAGCTAACAATTAAGGAATTAAACTCACCATGTATTAAGTTGCGCAAATTATATATATGTGAGACTCCAACTTTACCTACAAACCCCCACTGCCTATCAAACCTACTTAACAACAGTATGGCGACTTGCAACGTCATCGACGGGGGTCAACCGCAACGAATCTTCGTACCAATAAAGGGACTGCTACTAATCTTCAACGCCAAAAACATAAACCTCACTTCCACTTGTATACCAGCCAAAACTCTTAGCGGATCCATGATCATCCACTATAATAACTGCTCAATATCCGTGGATGGCATTAAGTACGTCGACGCCGCCACCACTATCGAAAACAAATTCGAAATCAACTTACCACATATTAACAACTTGACCATAAACACTTCTACAAAAAATCTGAGTTTGTTAAACCTACACCTTTACAACCAACAAAACGATCAGGAAGTCTTCCAGATAAGACAGCAAGCTGCCACGCATCTGACAACTGTCTATGTGCTCATCACCGGATGGTCAATAGCCACAACATTCGCCTGGATCTATAAACGAAGGACCATTGCGTTTTCGCCTCCCATTGTTAATCCAATTGTCACTCCAGCCACAACCGTCTTGGACATGCCATCGTTATGGCCATCGTTCCAAGTTAGGGGGGGAGGAGTTATCGCCAACGGCTCTGCGTCAACCCCGCTCAAACCCCCTCGGACATTGTCCCACTAACCACAACAATGTCATTCAACTCATACATTGTGTGGTACGTCTCTTGCAACACTTGACAACAATTAGCTAACACGATATATTCTAAAACTTAAGATTTAATGTAAACAACTTTTTATGGAAATCGACATCCGGCGTAAAGCCGAATCAGCGGTCTCAATATACATAGCCCTTATATATATATATATATATATTATGTACTTTACTATACATAGCGTCGGCTTCTTTAATGAAAATCAATAAACCAGAGATCACTTATAAGTTGAACTCGAAAAAGAGCAGTCGAGTTTTATTTGGCGTACAATCATATCAAACAAAAATTAACTACAAGTCTCAAGACACCCAGAGGACCAAAGCTTCAGAGGCACTGGACTGGTAACTAGCGCGTAGACATTTGTTGCAAAAAAATTGTGCAACGCCCCCCTCCGCCCACGCAATTGAAACATAACCGATTTTCTTAAAGACTATAATAGCTAGAGATACCAAATTCGGTATGTTTAATTGTTTAATAAATGCGCATATTTTGAATATGTGAAAATTTTTCCACGCCCCCGTAATTTGGAAAAACTCGATTATCTCACGTATCTTGTGCAATCAAATTTGGCACACTTAAATTTGATACTAATACCCAGCAAAATACAAAATTTAGTCAAAATCGGACATAACTTTGGGAAAAAGAAGCAGGTTAAGTTTGAACCAGGGAAAGAAGTTTTTGTCAGGAATAAACAATTTCAAGGAAAAAATAAAAACTTGTTCAATGCTGAAGAAATGCAGGAGGATAGAAGTTCCACCATTAAAACAAAGTCTTGAAAAGTATTCCATAAGGCCCACCCAAAATCTAAGACAAAGAATAAATAGACAGGAAATCGCCCCCTTTCCCATTAAACCGCTTTTTCCACAAATACAAAATGGTAAGAAAGAAAAAAAAACAAACAAAATATTTAAAATTTTTAGAAATTATGAAACAAACCAAGTGGTAAGCAAAAGTTAGCCTTAAGAAAATTAATTTTATAAGCACTACTAACTCTCTTCATCTTCAAGGATGGCAATGGTGACGATGCAGCAGGCAAGTGTTGCCCATTTCTTATGACTCTCCGGTAACACAGGCCGACATTTTTGAGGTCATGAAAAAGTGTTTTAAGTTCAATAGGTACCCTATAGTAATTGAGGGGTGCTGAACACGGCCCTGTACTTAGTTTTTGTCCATCACGTCAGGTTTTCGAGAAAAGTGTGTTCAACTTTAATTTTAAAGAATTATGGAACTCTGATGCATCTTACCAATTGTTTATTAGTAATGTTTGCAAACAAGAGCTATTTTTCTTACACAGGATATTCTGAAATCTGATAAAAAAGTTAAAAATTTTGTTTTAAACTTTGTATAGTATACTTTTGGAAGCCCATTTTCCGACCCCAGATCCCCTGATTTCACAGAATCTGGACGTGATGGACAAAAACCAAGTATGCAGTGAGAATCAGCGTACCTGAAATAGTTAAGAACACCTCCCAAGCTAACGTCAGCAAAAATCATGTCGGCCTGTGTAATCCCCCTTCAGATGGAATTTGAACAGGCGATCCAAACTACTCGGGAAGAATCCACCGTACTACTAGACCAGCGTACGAGAATGATAACGGACCACTAACTGGATCTGGCGGAGGAGAACACAGTAAGATTACTTTCCACACCGGCTCGGAAACCCAGGGCCGTAGAATGGCTTGGCTCAGCATGGAAGTGTGTCGCTGGCTCCCCGGATGCGGATGCGGCCGACTGGAACGCAGCTCTGAAGACCCAGGATAGCCTCGTTGCGGGCAATAACCAAAAAATTCGCATCAACGAGAAGCTATTCGATGTTACTTATCGCACTGTAGAAGAATTGCCTCATTGGCAAGGTCAACTCTATAGATGGAGATGTCCACGCCGCCACTGCGACGCTACATAAGGCCATGATTCTGGCAAACAAAGTGCGTGAGGTGACCAGAGCGTGCCAACTAGCCAAGACGGGAGCGGTGAACTCGGACCTCCTAAACGGAAAGGAGGTAGACGATATCCCGACCGAAGTATCAGGTCTCCCGTACCAGAACGCGAAAGGTACCTCCCTGTTCTACGCCCTAGCCATCCCTAAGGTGATGGACAAGAAGTACAAATTACTTCACTTACTCCCGACGATTCGAGAGGGTCAGAAGCTCATCCTGGATGCCAACTTAGTAGCAGTGGATCCAAGCGAAACTTATGAAGTCCTTGGAAATTGCCTCTCCTTCGGCAACACGACTGATTGCCAGGACGTGAACCTGAAGAAAGCTGCATCCCAAGGTGGCAATGCGCAATGCCATTACCTGAGGGACACACAGGAATCAGTGACACAGATAGACAAAGGTACGGTGTTCCTCACTGGTTTTAAAGGAACAGTGACCACCTCTTCGGAACAGCGTAGTGCAGTATATTTGTTGGTGTTTAGATTATATAAAATAAGGTAACAATAAGACAATCATAATATAGAACAAATGGAAATATATGTCAAGATTAGAATGTAACCCGATTATAGATATCGATGGCTCATCAGTCATAAGTAGATCTGATATAGTCAGCAGTTAACAATAAAGACCTAGTTCATGAAGCTGCTATAGTTAGCTATTATTAATAAAGACGTATTTTGCTGACCAAACACTATGTCGAACTATGCACTGGTGAGCTCTCTAGTTTTACTATAAAAGAAATGCATTATTCTTTGTAAGATCACATACCAGCTACATCAGCTACATTTGTAATCTCACTCCGAAGTCCACCCAATTTATGTGTTGGTTGCGACGACTCTTAGTCACTGGTTTATGTGATAGTGCCTTGTAGTGCCCAGTTTCTGCCGTTAGTTTTGTTTTTAAATTTTAAGACGTTAGTTTGTAATTCCGTAAGTGGTGGGTAATTTGTCGATCACAATGATCAGCTGAGCTTAGAAGTTCGATAGCTCTACTAGTGTAACCCTACCGAGGAGGCATTATGCGCGATGGCATGCATTGGTCACACTCTTTTCTGACGAACTTCCGCCCTGGCTAGACGCCGAAACCACGCCGCTCCTCCAGAAAAATAAACATAAAAATTTAAATCTGAAATTTTTTCGGCCATCAAGCCGAATAATTAATTAAATACTAATTTGGAGCATATAGGACAATAATTATTGTGGAGTTTTGTGAATCTTATTATCGTAAGTTATTTTTTTATGGATATTCAAGTTTTTGGAAGTTTCTAATAAGTTCTTTTGAAAACTTAGCTATAATTAATTGGTATTGCGGAAATCTAAGCCAGGAGTTTCATAATTGAATTCCAAATAAACGCAAGGGATAATTTTTAAAACAACGTGGCTCAAATCTGCACACCGTGAAGGGCTATAGAGATAATACGACAAAGTCTAATCGATTGGAATAGCCGCCCGAATCGGATACGGGCAGAGAAGATTTCATCAGTGCTGATTGAGAGTTCATCAGATCGCCTGTATTGCATAGGAATGCCAAACGCTTGATTTAATTTAATATTTTATTCCTAAGCATCATCCAGAGGACGACGAAGGCCTTCGACGGACCGTACGGATGGGTAAGTCCTAAGTTCTGAATCATAAATCATGTTCGTTCTGGCATTTTCCTGTTTTTGTTTGAAAAAAAAGAAAGAAAGTTCTGCGTCAAATAATCCGCGAATAAGAAAAGAGCTCTCTCTAGTTTAATAACGTAAAAGAAAATTATTAAATTTGAAGTAAATCGCCTTTGACTGTGTGAGCGAGTCTACGTTTATAATTTAAATAATTTGAATTGGAGACTTCCAAATTTAATTTGACCTTTTCATTTTGATTACCGATAAGTTTATATATATCCACCTTACAATTAAGATTCACCAAAACAAAACATATTATCCCTAATTTGGCTATTGGATGCCCGAAATGATCCAATTGTTTAATTTGATTATCGTTTATTATAATAATCATCATTTTAGTTTAGTTAAATCGGATTATGTTTCCGACTTATTGAAGTATTTTGGTATTCCGTAACCCTCGTGAATAAATATCATTTATAATGTTTGAGTAAAAGTTGTGTGATCTTCCTTGTAGCGAAATGTGAGCGGTGAGCTGAATTATATTGGGATTTTCCAGAATCTTGCGACAGGAAAATCATTGGTTGGGAGGGTTTAGACGCGAAGCTATAATACCATCCTCATAGCTTCCCTATTCGTGTGATACTAATATAATCTCTTTCTCTAGCCTTCTAAATAAATTCTTTTATTATGTAATTGGGTAATATTCGTGCTCTAGGGACTTTGTTTTATTTTATGTAGTACGGGTGTATTGAGTATATGCTGGTCCAAAGAACCCCCCAAAGACTGTTTGCTAGCCGACAGCCAGAAGTCCCACCCGGACCAAAACTTCTCGATACATTCAGCCCGTACATTGTTGGCTTTGGCCTGATTTATAGTGCTCTTGCCCATCATAATATCTGATAAATCGGGACTGCGAGAGTTACTACATATATATAGGCCAAACCTGACCTCCTCTTTGATCAAGATACATTCTTTGACTAAGAGGGGATGTGCATGATCTGAATTCATTTCGGATTGTGTACATTACATAAATTTGGCGCCCAACTAGGAGGCTTGATAGACTTGTATACAGTTTTCCGGTTCAACCGTGTATCTTTATAGGATTTTGGCTGAGCCGTGTTGTTCAAGAATTTCAGGTTCCTTTTTCCTTCTCCTATTTCTTATTCTATCTCTTAATAAAATCCCCAGTCTTTTATCTATCCTTTGCTATCAAATATTTTTAGTTTCTTTTCATTTCGATTTCTTTTTATATTCACGGATAGCTGTTTGAGTGACTTATTCATTAGGAATGCAGATATTTGGAGAATCCGAGTTCTGACCAGTGATGAGGCGCTTAGGCATGAGTCGGTGAATATACTTAGAAACATATACAAACTCTACAGTATAATAACAGACGTATATTATAGGCTGTGTTTTTCTTGGAATTTGTAAATTTGATTGTTTCGATTTTACAACCAGTAAAACATAATAGGCTTGTGATGTCGGCGTTGGCATTGTAGTTTATTGATTCATCCATTTCTTTTAATCACAATAGAACAAATGTTTCAGCGGATATCAATGAATTGACTGCTTAATCATCTGGAACTGCAGATATTTGGCGAGGCCCGAATTCTGACCGATGAAACAAAGTGAGTTCGGTTTATGATATTGGTTGAGATTAGTCTTTTCGGTTTGGATTTGATAAATATTAGGTCTAGGACGACAAGATTTCTCTATCCCTTCATATATAAATTTTCTGAGATTGAACTATCAATTAGTTCAATTCTCCCTCTATATTAGTACCGCACCTATAATTTTGCTCGCCCTCACTTTCAAAACAAGGAAGATAAGTGTTTTATGATTAAAAGTTGTAAAGCAAATTAAGTAAATTATTTTTTTAGTATATTATTTTTTGGAAAAAATCATAATGTCTGTTTTTCGGAGTAATGATGAATTGAGTGTGCTACCAGAAGCAAAATGCACAATTTGCTTGAAAGAATTACTAGAAACAGAAGAGCTTAGGATTACTAAATGTAATCATGTTTTCCATCAGGAGTGTATAGAAAATTACATACAAGAACATCAGGAATGTCATTTCTGTAAGAAATTATGCCACCAGAAAGATTTAGTCCAATTTATAATGTCAGATCAAGCCGCGGGTCCCATAAGTAATAGAAACAGGAAGACCCATAATACTAGAGCTCAATCGCAACCAAGTAATGTAGCATCTCCGGCTAGTCAGTTAAAGTCAGGAGGTAGAGGTAGAAAACCCAAATCTTCAACGACACGTAAACCGGAGAATTCGAATCAACGTAACCAGCGTTCAGTTCGGTCACAGCAGCAATCAACTTCAAGTCGAGCAGCTGAGATAAATGCTGATGCAATTTTTGAGAGAATGGAATATTTAATTGATCAGAGATTGGGAAATTTGAATTTAAACAATTCAGTTGGACAATCTAGCAACCACGATCAACATCGCGTTCCAACCCCAAGATCAGATTCAATATCACACCATTACATTAATCCTGGAAAAGCCGCCCAATTAGTACAAAGTTGGGGTATTAAATTTGATGCGTCTCCTAAAGGTCCTACAGTATCAGAGTTTCTATACAGAATAAAAGCATTAACTGTTGACAATTTTCAGAGTGATTTTACACAGGTATGCAGAAATTTGCACCTACTGTTAACAGGAAGAGCCAAGGAATGGTATTGGCGCTATCGAAAAGAACATGACGAAATTATTTGGGAAGAGTTTTGTATGGATTTAAAACAAGAATACGACGATTTCAAGGACGATGATTTGATTCTTGAAGAAATACGTAACCGAAAACAGAGGAATGGTG
This sequence comes from Drosophila paulistorum, assembly GCA_018152135.1. Taxonomy (NCBI): domain Eukaryota; kingdom Metazoa; phylum Arthropoda; class Insecta; order Diptera; family Drosophilidae; genus Drosophila; species Drosophila paulistorum. The sequence goes on from JAECXG010000173.1 coordinate 195,345, forward strand.
AAGCATTTGATGTTTATTATGAAGACGTAATGACTTTGGTATCGAGATTGGTAATACCTATGGAGGAAAAACGACTCGTACAGCAGCTACAAAGAAACTTGTTTTCAGAAGTACGAGAAGCTTTATTATACGTTCCAATTGAATCGGTATCTAAACTTCGCCAGTTGGTGCACCGCCGAGAGCAATTTCTCCGTGAAGAATCAGGAAAACGCATTGCGAAATATACGAATGCTAGGAAGAATATCGCTTTAATTGAAGGGACAGACGTAAACCACGAGGAAGAAGATGTTCAAGCGGAGTTAAATGAAATTCACGCCAAGGAAAAGAAATACATTTGTTGGAATTGTGACATCGAAGGACACAGATGGGACATGTGCTTAGAAGACCGTCGCATTTTCTGCTACGGATGTGGAAAGAAAAATGTCTACAAACCACAATGTGATGTATGCCTATCCCGTTCGAAAAACTCCAATCAGGGCCCATCATTCCGTCGCAATCGAGTGGACCCTCAGTAGATGTAAATGATAATACAGCGACAAACAACAAAACACCGGATTTGACAGATAATACCGATTCGAATAAAATTCAGCCGTACCCCAGAATACCATATCATCAACGGCTGCAAAACTATTTAGCGATTCGAGATAAAATCTTTTCACAGGAGGTTACAACTTGCCAGTTCCTTAGAAGTCGCTCTTGCGAACGTCTGCGTCGCTTTTGGAAGAAAGTAAAAGATGCCCAAAAACTCATCATAGCGTCTATGATTAACGAAGCCGCAGATGGCCGTTTTTACGCGCCAGTAAAGTTTCTCGAATTTTCTGAGCTTGGTTTATTGGATACTGGAGCTAATATCAGTTGTATCGGATCAGATTTAGCAGCAAAAGACTGGACGAAATATCCCGGATTTTCGACTATTGTTTCAAGTATAGCCACAGCAGATGGGAAAAGACATCCAGTTACCGGAATAATAAGAACAGAGGTGCAATATGAGAGCAAGCGAAAACCTCTTTCTCTCTTTATTATCCCGTCATTAGCAAAACGACTTATTTTAGGAATCGATTTTTGGAAATCTTTTGAGTTGTGTCCAGAATTTTCATCGCAGTTTCAGACTCCCACATTAGATAAAAATATTCATTCTGTTGATGATGAAAAGAAATGTTTATTGACCCCAGAGCAAGAAAAAAGATTAAAAGATGTTATACGATTGTTTCCGGATTTTAAACAGCAGGGATTAGGCCGAACTCCACTTATTGTTCATGACATAGAGATCAAAGAAGCAACTCCAATCAAACAACGCTTCTATCCTGTGTCGCCAGCGGTTGAAAAGTTGATGTATAAAGAAATCGACCGAATGTTGGAAATGAGAGTGATCGAGAGAGCTAATAGTCCCTGGAGTTCTCCTATGCGTATGGTTATAAAACCAGGAAAAGTGCGATTATGTTTGGACGCAAGAAAAATAAATGAAGTCACCAAAAAGGACGCATATCCGCTGCAAAGCATAGATGGAATTTTCGCGCGACTGCCAAAGGCAAATTTTATAACAAAAATCGATTTAAAAGATGCCTATTGGCAAATTGCCCTTTCAAATAAATCCAAACCCATAACAGCTTTCACGATACCCGGCCGCCCCCTGTACCAATTCACCGTGATGCCATTCGGATTATGCAACGCTTCGCAAACCATGGCGCGTTTGATAGACGATTTAATCCCAGCAGATCTGAAATATTGTGTATTCGGATACTTAGACGATCTTTGCGTGGTATCAGAAGATTTCGATACTCATTTGGAAATTCTCATTCGCATGTCTCAAGAATTTAGAAATGCAAACCTAACTTTAAATATAGAAAAGACAAAGTTTTGTGTTACTGAAGTGCCATATCTGGGTTATATTATAGGAAGAGGAGGAATTTCAACAGACCCTGCCAAAATAGAAGCAATAAAGGATTGGCCAATTCCGAAAACGATAAAGCAAACCAGAGGTTTCTTGGGTGTTGTTGGTTGGTATCGTAGATTCATTGATAATTTTTCTGATATTACATTTCCGATAACCCAATTGCTAACTAAGAAAAAGAAATTTCTATGGACACTGGAAGCTCAAGTTGCCTTCGATAAACTTAAAGAGAAGCTTACGTCGGCCCCGATCTTAATTAATCCGGACTTCAATAAGAAATTCTTCGTGCATTGTGACGCAAGCAACTACGGCATTGGCGCAACGCTGGTGCAATTGGACGAAGAAGGATCTGAGAAACCCGTAGCGTTTATGTCGAAGAAGTTAACAACTGCTCAACGAAACTATAGCGTAACAGAACGCGAGTGTTTGGCTGCTTTGGAAGCAATTGAAAAGTTTCGCTGCTATCTGGAACTACAGGAATTCGAAGTCATAACCGACCACGCCAGTTTGGTTTGGTTGATGCGACAATCAGATCTAAAAGGAAGACTCGCGAGATGGGCCATGAAGCTACAAGGATACAAGTTTGAAGTAAGTCACCGACGAGGTCAGGATAATGTAGTACCTGACGCATTGTCCAGAATGTTTTCGGATGATTTGTGTGCTTTGGAGAAACTTCGTCCCTTAGTCGATTTGAACTCTCCTAGTTTTAATGACGAAGAGTATCAACAACTAAGAGAGAGAATTCAAAAAGAAGAGGACAGATACCCGGATTTGAAAATAATAGATCAATTTGTTTATATACGCACGGAGCATGATGATGGAACAGAGTACAGCCAAGTCAATATTTGGAAATTATGGATTCCACAAAGTTTATCAAAAGAAGTCATCAAAAGAGCTCATGAAGATACAATATCTGCACATGGCGGAATGGCTAAGACTTTGGAGCTCATACGTCGGACATTCTTTTGGCCAGGCATGGTGGTACAAGTGCGTGATTTTATACGAAATTGTGAGACGTGTAAGTCAACGAAAGCACCTAACCAAATCTTAAAGCCACCAATGGGTAAGCCCGCAGTATCAGAGAGACCTTTTCAGCGATTATATATTGATCTTTTGGGACCATATCCGAGAAGCAAAAGTGGTCATATTGGACTCCTGATAGTGGTTGATCATTTATCGAAGTATCATTGGCTTCAACCACTTAAAATATTTAAGAGCAATGTGATTCAAGAGTTCCTACAGGATAATATATTCTTTAGATACGGAGTTCCCGAAATATTGGTTAGCGACAACGGATCACAATTCAAGGCAAGTGAATTTAATGCATGGTTAACGACGTTGGGTATAAAACATATATATACAGCAGTTTATTCCCCACAGTCGAATGCCTCTGAGAGGGTAAACCGATCCATAATTGCAGCAATACGCGCATATCTCAAGGAGGACCAGCGCGAATGGGATCTACATATACCTGCTATAAGCTGCGCACTAAGGAATTCGTATCATCAGAGTATAGGATGCTCTCCTTTCCATGCTTTGTTTGGCTTTGACATGGCCACGCATGGTTCCCAATACACTCTTCTCGAAAAGATTAATATGCTGAATGAATCGAATAACGTATTGCCAAAGGACGATGAGTTAGCGCTACGCCGTAATTTGGTCAAGAAAAATATAGCAAAGGCAGCAGAGCAGAATGCAAAGGTATATAATCTGAGAACCAAAGAGGTTAATTTCAAGTTAGGGCAAGAAGTTTTCTAATCGATTGGAATAGCCGCCCGAATCGGATACGGGCAGAGAAGATTTCATCAGTGCTGATTGAGAGTTCATCAGATCGCCTGTATTGCATAGGAATGCCAAACGCTTGATTTAATTTAATATTTTATTCCTAAGCATCATCCAGAGGACGACGAAGGCCTTCGACGGACCGTACGGATGGGTAAGTCCTAAGTTCTGAATCATAAATCATGTTCGTTCTGGCATTTTCCTGTTTTTGTTTGAAAAAAAAGAAAGAAAGTTCTGCGTCAAATAATCCGCGAATAAGAAAAGAGCTCTCTCTAGTTTAATAACGTAAAAGAAAATTATTAAATTTGAAGTAAATCGCCTTTGACTGTGTGAGCGAGTCTACGTTTATAATTTAAATAATTTGAATTGGAGACTTCCAAATTTAATTTGACCTTTTCATTTTGATTACCGATAAGTTTATATATATCCACCTTACAATTAAGATTCACCAAAACAAAACATATTATCCCTAATTTGGCTATTGGATGCCCGAAATGATCCAATTGTTTAATTTGATTATCGTTTATTATAATAATCATCATTTTAGTTTAGTTAAATCGGATTATGTTTCCGACTTATTGAAGTATTTTGGTATTCCGTAACCCTCGTGAATAAATATCATTTATAATGTTTGAGTAAAAGTTGTGTGATCTTCCTTGTAGCGAAATGTGAGCGGTGAGCTGAATTATATTGGGATTTTCCAGAATCTTGCGACAGGAAAATCATTGGTTGGGAGGGTTTAGACGCGAAGCTATAATACCATCCTCATAGCTTCCCTATTCGTGTGATACTAATATAATCTCTTTCTCTAGCCTTCTAAATAAATTCTTTTATTATGTAATTGGGTAATATTCGTGCTCTAGGGACTTTGTTTTATTTTATGTAGTACGGGTGTATTGAGTATATGCTGGTCCAAAGAACCCCCCCAAAGACTGTTTGCTAGCCGACAGCCAGAAGTCCCACCCGGACCAAAACTTCTCGATACATTCAGCCCGTACATTGTTGGCTTTGGCCTGATTTATAGTGCTCTTGCCCATCATAATATCTGATAAATCGGGACTGCGAGAGTTACTACATATATATAGGCCAAACCTGACCTCCTCTTTGATCAAGATACATTCTTTGACTAAGAGGGGATGTGCATGATCTGAATTCATTTCGGATTGTGTACATTACATAAATTTGGCGCCCAACTAGGAGGCTTGATAGACTTGTATACAGTTTTCCGGTTCAACCGTGTATCTTTATAGGATTTTGGCTGAGCCGTGTTGTTCAAGAATTTCAGGTTCCTTTTTCCTTCTCCTATTTCTTATTCTATCTCTTAATAAAATCCCCAGTCTTTTATCTATCCTTTGCTATCAAATATTTTTAGTTTCTTTTCATTTCGATTTCTTTTTATATTCACGGATAGCTGTTTGAGTGACTTATTCATTAGGAATGCAGATATTTGGAGAATCCGAGTTCTGACCAGTGATGAGGCGCTTAGGCATGAGTCGGTGAATATACTTAGAAACATATACAAACTCTACAGTATAATAACAGACGTATATTATAGGCTGTGTTTTTCTTGGAATTTGTAAATTTGATTGTTTCGATTTTACAACCAGTAAAACATAATAGGCTTGTGATGTCGGCGTTGGCATTGTAGTTTATTGATTCATCCATTTCTTTTAATCACAATAGAACAAATGTTTCAGCGGATATCAATGAATTGACTGCTTAATCATCTGGAACTGCAGATATTTGGCGAGGCCCGAATTCTGACCGATGAAACAAAGTGAGTTCGGTTTATGATATTGGTTGAGATTAGTCTTTTCGGTTTGGATTTGATAAATATTAGGTCTAGGACGACAAGATTTCTCTATCCCTTCATATATAAATTTTCTGAGATTGAACTATCAATTAGTTCAATTCTCCCTCTATATTAGTACCGCACCTATAATTTTGCTCGCCCTCACTTTCAAAACAAGGAAGATAAGTGTTTTATGATTAAAAGTTGTAAAGCAAATTAAGTAAATTATTTTTTTAGTATATTATTTTTTGGAAAAAATCATAATGTCTGTTTTTCGGAGTAATGATGAATTGAGTGTGCTACCAGAAGCAAAATGCACAATTTGCTTGAAAGAATTACTAGAAACAGAAGAGCTTAGGATTACTAAATGTAATCATGTTTTCCATCAGGAGTGTATAGAAAATTACATACAAGAACATCAGGAATGTCATTTCTGTAAGAAATTATGCCACCAGAAAGATTTAGTCCAATTTATAATGTCAGATCAAGCCGCGGGTCCCATAAGTAATAGAAACAGGAAGACCCATAATACTAGAGCTCAATCGCAACCAAGTAATGTAGCATCTCCGGCTAGTCAGTTAAAGTCAGGAGGTAGAGGTAGAAAACCCAAATCTTCAACGACACGTAAACCGGAGAATTCGAATCAACGTAACCAGCGTTCAGTTCGGTCACAGCAGCAATCAACTTCAAGTCGAGCAGCTGAGATAAATGCTGATGCAATTTTTGAGAGAATGGAATATTTAATTGATCAGAGATTGGGAAATTTGAATTTAAACAATTCAGTTGGACAATCTAGCAACCACGATCAACATCGCGTTCCAACCCCAAGATCAGATTCAATATCACACCATTACATTAATCCTGGAAAAGCCGCCCAATTAGTACAAAGTTGGGGTATTAAATTTGATGCGTCTCCTAAAGGTCCTACAGTATCAGAGTTTCTATACAGAATAAAAGCATTAACTGTTGACAATTTTCAGAGTGATTTTACACAGGTATGCAGAAATTTGCACCTACTGTTAACAGGAAGAGCCAAGGAATGGTATTGGCGCTATCGAAAAGAACATGACGAAATTATTTGGGAAGAGTTTTGTATGGATTTAAAACAAGAATACGACGATTTCAAGGACGATGATTTGATTCTTGAAGAAATACGTAACCGAAAACAGAGGAATGGTGAAGCATTTGATGTTTATTATGAAGACGTAATGACTTTGGTATCGAGATTGGTAATACCTATGGAGGAAAAACGACTCGTACAGCAGCTACAAAGAAACTTGTTTTCAGAAGTACGAGAAGCTTTATTATACGTTCCAATTGAATCGGTATCTAAACTTCGCCAGTTGGTGCACCGCCGAGAGCAATTTCTCCGTGAAGAATCAGGAAAACGCATTGCGAAATATACGAATGCTAGGAAGAATATCGCTTTAATTGAAGGGACAGACGTAAACCACGAGGAAGAAGATGTTCAAGCGGAGTTAAATGAAATTCACGCCAAGGAAAAGAAATACATTTGTTGGAATTGTGACATCGAAGGACACAGATGGGACATGTGCTTAGAAGACCGTCGCATTTTCTGCTACGGATGTGGAAAGAAAAATGTCTACAAACCACAATGTGATGTATGCCTATCCCGTTCGAAAAACTCCAATCAGGGCCCATCATTCCGTCGCAATCGAGTGGACCCTCAGTAGATGTAAATGATAATACAGCGACAAACAACAAAACACCGGATTTGACAGATAATACCGATTCGAATAAAATTCAGCCGTACCCCAGAATACCATATCATCAACGGCTGCAAAACTATTTAGCGATTCGAGATAAAATCTTTTCACAGGAGGTTACAACTTGCCAGTTCCTTAGAAGTCGCTCTTGCGAACGTCTGCGTCGCTTTTGGAAGAAAGTAAAAGATGCCCAAAAACTCATCATAGCGTCTATGATTAACGAAGCCGCAGATGGCCGTTTTTACGCGCCAGTAAAGTTTCTCGAATTTTCTGAGCTTGGTTTATTGGATACTGGAGCTAATATCAGTTGTATCGGATCAGATTTAGCAGCAAAAGACTGGACGAAATATCCCGGATTTTCGACTATTGTTTCAAGTATAGCCACAGCAGATGGGAAAAGACATCCAGTTACCGGAATAATAAGAACAGAGGTGCAATATGAGAGCAAGCGAAAACCTCTTTCTCTCTTTATTATCCCGTCATTAGCAAAACGACTTATTTTAGGAATCGATTTTTGGAAATCTTTTGAGTTGTGTCCAGAATTTTCATCGCAGTTTCAGACTCCCACATTAGATAAAAATATTCATTCTGTTGATGATGAAAAGAAATGTTTATTGACCCCAGAGCAAGAAAAAAGATTAAAAGATGTTATACGATTGTTTCCGGATTTTAAACAGCAGGGATTAGGCCGAACTCCACTTATTGTTCATGACATAGAGATCAAAGAAGCAACTCCAATCAAACAACGCTTCTATCCTGTGTCGCCAGCGGTTGAAAAGTTGATGTATAAAGAAATCGACCGAATGTTGGAAATGAGAGTGATCGAGAGAGCTAATAGTCCCTGGAGTTCTCCTATGCGTATGGTTATAAAACCAGGAAAAGTGCGATTATGTTTGGACGCAAGAAAAATAAATGAAGTCACCAAAAAGGACGCATATCCGCTGCAAAGCATAGATGGAATTTTCGCGCGACTGCCAAAGGCAAATTTTATAACAAAAATCGATTTAAAAGATGCCTATTGGCAAATTGCCCTTTCAAATAAATCCAAACCCATAACAGCTTTCACGATACCCGGCCGCCCCCTGTACCAATTCACCGTGATGCCATTCGGATTATGCAACGCTTCGCAAACCATGGCGCGTTTGATAGACGATTTAATCCCAGCAGATCTGAAATATTGTGTATTCGGATACTTAGACGATCTTTGCGTGGTATCAGAAGATTTCGATACTCATTTGGAAATTCTCATTCGCATGTCTCAAGAATTTAGAAATGCAAACCTAACTTTAAATATAGAAAAGACAAAGTTTTGTGTTACTGAAGTGCCATATCTGGGTTATATTATAGGAAGAGGAGGAATTTCAACAGACCCTGCCAAAATAGAAGCAATAAAGGATTGGCCAATTCCGAAAACGATAAAGCAAACCAGAGGTTTCTTGGGTGTTGTTGGTTGGTATCGTAGATTCATTGATAATTTTTCTGATATTACATTTCCGATAACCCAATTGCTAACTAAGAAAAAGAAATTTCTATGGACACTGGAAGCTCAAGTTGCCTTCGATAAACTTAAAGAGAAGCTTACGTCGGCCCCGATCTTAATTAATCCGGACTTCAATAAGAAATTCTTCGTGCATTGTGACGCAAGCAACTACGGCATTGGCGCAACGCTGGTGCAATTGGACGAAGAAGGATCTGAGAAACCCGTAGCGTTTATGTCGAAGAAGTTAACAACTGCTCAACGAAACTATAGCGTAACAGAACGCGAGTGTTTGGCTGCTTTGGAAGCAATTGAAAAGTTTCGCTGCTATCTGGAACTACAGGAATTCGAAGTCATAACCGACCACGCCAGTTTGGTTTGGTTGATGCGACAATCAGATCTAAAAGGAAGACTCGCGAGATGGGCCATGAAGCTACAAGGATACAAGTTTGAAGTAAGTCACCGACGAGGTCAGGATAATGTAGTACCTGACGCATTGTCCAGAATGTTTTCGGATGATTTGTGTGCTTTGGAGAAACTTCGTCCCTTAGTCGATTTGAACTCTCCTAGTTTTAATGACGAAGAGTATCAACAACTAAGAGAGAGAATTCAAAAAGAAGAGGACAGATACCCGGATTTGAAAATAATAGATCAATTTGTTTATATACGCACGGAGCATGATGATGGAACAGAGTACAGCCAAGTCAATATTTGGAAATTATGGATTCCACAAAGTTTATCAAAAGAAGTCATCAAAAGAGCTCATGAAGATACAATATCTGCACATGGCGGAATGGCTAAGACTTTGGAGCTCATACGTCGGACATTCTTTTGGCCAGGCATGGTGGTACAAGTGCGTGATTTTATACGAAATTGTGAGACGTGTAAGTCAACGAAAGCACCTAACCAAATCTTAAAGCCACCAATGGGTAAGCCCGCAGTATCAGAGAGACCTTTTCAGCGATTATATATTGATCTTTTGGGACCATATCCGAGAAGCAAAAGTGGTCATATTGGACTCCTGATAGTGGTTGATCATTTATCGAAGTATCATTGGCTTCAACCACTTAAAATATTTAAGAGCAATGTGATTCAAGAGTTCCTACAGGATAATATATTCTTTAGATACGGAGTTCCCGAAATATTGGTTAGCGACAACGGATCACAATTCAAGGCAAGTGAATTTAATGCATGGTTAACGACGTTGGGTATAAAACATATATATACAGCAGTTTATTCCCCACAGTCGAATGCCTCTGAGAGGGTAAACCGATCCATAATTGCAGCAATACGCGCATATCTCAAGGAGGACCAGCGCGAATGGGATCTACATATACCTGCTATAAGCTGCGCACTAAGGAATTCGTATCATCAGAGTATAGGATGCTCTCCTTTCCATGCTTTGTTTGGCTTTGACATGGCCACGCATGGTTCCCAATACACTCTTCTCGAAAAGATTAATATGCTGAATGAATCGAATAACGTATTGCCAAAGGACGATGAGTTAGCGCTACGCCGTAATTTGGTCAAGAAAAATATAGCAAAGGCAGCAGAGCAGAATGCAAAGGTATATAATCTGAGAACCAAAGAGGTTAATTTCAAGTTAGGGCAAGAAGTTTTTAGACGTAATTTTGGACAGAGCAATTTTCAAAAATGTGTTAGTGCCAAATTAAACTTGCTGTGGTTAAAGTCTCGAGTTCGAGAGAGATTAGGAAACTGTTATTATGTGTTGGAAGATTTGAATGGCAAACTGATAGGAACTTATCACGCTAAGGACATTAGGCAGTAACTGTCTTTTTCAGGTTAATACTCTGAAGCAAGCTTTAGTATTATCCTGTGGTTGTAGTGCCCAGTTTCTGCCGTTAGTTTTGTTTTTAAATTTTAAGACGTTAGTTTGTAATTCCGTAAGTGGTGGGTAATTTGTCGATCACAATGATCAGCTGAGCTTAGAAGTTCGATAGCTCTACTAGTGCAACCCTACCGAGGAGGCATTATGCGCGATGGCATGCATTGGTCACACTCTTTTCTGACGAACTTCCGCCCTGGCTAGACGCCGAAACCACGCCGCTCCTCCAGAAAAATAAACATAAAAATTTAAATCTGAAATTTTTTCGGCCATCAAGCCGAATAATTAATTAAATACTAATTTGGAGCATATAGGACAATAATTATTGTGGAGTTTTGTGAATCTTATTATCGTAAGTTATTTTTTTATGGATATTCAAGTTTTTGGAAGTTTCTAATAAGTTCTTTTGAAAACTTAGCTATAATTAATTGGTATTGCGGAAATCTAAGCCAGGAGTTTCATAATTGAATTCCAAATAAACGCAAGGGATAATTTTTAAAACAACGTGGCTCAAATCTGCACACCGTGAAGGGCTATAGAGATAATACGACAAAGTCTAATCGATTGGAATAGCCGCCCGAATCGGATACGGGCAGAGAAGATTTCATCAGTGCTGATTGAGAGTTCATCAGATCGCCTGTATTGCATAGGAATGCCAAACGCTTGATTTAATTTAATATTTTATTCCTAAGCATCATCCAGAGGACGACGAAGGCCTTCGACGGACCGTACGGATGGGTAAGTCCTAAGTTCTGAATCATAAATCATGTTCGTTCTGGCATTTTCCTGTTTTTGTTTGAAAAAAAAGAAAGAAAGTTCTGCGTCAAATAATCCGCGAATAAGAAAAGAGCTCTCTCTAGTTTAATAACGTAAAAGAAAATTATTAAATTTGAAGTAAATCGCCTTTGACTGTGTGAGCGAGTCTACGTTTATAATTTAAATAATTTGAATTGGAGACTTCCAAATTTAATTTGACCTTTTCATTTTGATTACCGATAAGTTTATATATATCCACCTTACAATTAAGATTCACCAAAACAAAACATATTATCCCTAATTTGGCTATTGGATGCCCGAAATGATCCAATTGTTTAATTTGATTATCGTTTATTATAATAATCATCATTTTAGTTTAGTTAAATCGGATTATGTTTCCGACTTATTGAAGTATTTTGGTATTCCGTAACCCTCGTGAATAAATATCATTTATAATGTTTGAGTAAAAGTTGTGTGATCTTCCTTGTAGCGAAATGTGAGCGGTGAGCTGAATTATATTGGGATTTTCCAGAATCTTGCGACAGGAAAATCATTGGTTGGGAGGGTTTAGACGCGAAGCTATAATACCATCCTCATAGCTTCCCTATTCGTGTGATACTAATATAATCTCTTTCTCTAGCCTTCTAAATAAATTCTTTTATTATGTAATTGGGTAATATTCGTGCTCTAGGGACTTTGTTTTATTTTATGTAGTACGGGTGTATTGAGTATATGCTGGTCCAAAGAACCCCCCCAAAGACTGTTTGCTAGCCGACAGCCAGAAGTCCCACCCGGACCAAAACTTCTCGATACATTCAGCCCGTACATTGTTGGCTTTGGCCTGATTTATAGTGCTCTTGCCCATCATAATATCTGATAAATCGGGACTGCGAGAGTTACTACATATATATAGGCCAAACCTAACCTCCTCTTTGATCAAGATACATTCTTTGACTAAGAGGGGATGTGCATGATCTGAATTCATTTCGGATTGTGTACATTACAGCCTATTAGCTTATAAATAAATAAACAATAAAATACATTCAAGAAATACTAATTCAATTCAACCGCCGCCGCGTGCAGACGTGTTTTTTAATGCACTCCGCAAAATTTAGTGTAAAAAACCAATTCAACCGCCGCCGCGTACAGACGTGTTTTTTAATGCACTCCGCAAAAATTTAGTGCAAAAAATAAAAAGACCGCGTTTGCAAAAATTGTGTAGGGCTCTCAGTCGCCTCAGAGACGCCTATTTACAATCATATTGCTATTAGTTTGTTCTAATAGCAATAAATACTAAGTTGCAATAACAAAGTGAGCACTTTTTTTTTTTTTTTTTTGGAAAAGCCATGTCCACCAATTCGGGCCCAAGCTCTCTCGATCCCCACCAACAACAGCTACAAGAACTACTTGTACAACAACAACGTGAGCGTCGTCTCTCGGTCCAACGCAACAACGCGTACTTTTCGGTGGTGTCGCCGACGACACTGAATGCTACCGTAACCAATAACACCGAAAGTGCAAGCCACTCAGCAACAGCAAGCCACAACAGCAATTTACCGTGGAGAGAGCAGTGTGCTTCTCCATCAATATCGATAACTGGGTCACCGATTGCACCGACCGGCACCGTCAGCTCGTTGACAGCAACTACTGCAACGTCCGCAGAAGTATTGACCTGCCTCAAGCCGTCATCGACAAGTCGCCCAGAGTCAGCCACGACAAGAAACCCAACGCCTTCTGTCCAAACTGGAATGGATAGATACATTAAAATAACTAAGCGGAAGCTAAGCCCGCAAAAGAAAAAAAGTGGCAATACGCCGAAAATAACCAAAACAAATGAACGAGCAGCACTTTTAAGCGGAAATCGTTTTCAAATTCTTGCCGATCAGCAAGACGATCAAGCCAGCGCTGTGGATAAAGTTAAATCGGCTAGACCACCCCCTCTATACATCCGTGGAGCCAACTGCAGCGCCCTGATTTCGAAGCTAGTAGAAACAGTAGGGGCAAATAACTTTGTTGTAACCCCTCTCAACAGGGGTAACATAAAAGAAATTAAATGTCAAACCCAAACTGAGGACAATTTCCGCATCATCGAAAAGTACCTCCGTAATGCTAACATAAACTTCTATACCTACCAACTAAAAAAGCAGTAAAGGGCTCCAGGTTGTGTTAAAGGGGATCGAGCCATCGGTCCCACCTCAAGAAATAGCAGACGCATTGGCCGAAAAAGGGTTTGCGGTTAAGTCCGTTGTCAATATCATCAACAGGAATAAAGTCGCACAGCCGCTCTTTAAAATCGAGCTCCAACCAGATGCAAAGCGGTCGAAGCCAAATGAAGTGCATCCAATCTACAACCTTCAGCTCCTATTGCACAGAAGAATCACCGTAGAGGAGCCCCATAAGAGATACCAACCACCTCAGTGTAAAAACTGCCAGGAATACAACCACACCTCTAACAATTGCAATCTCAGGTCAGTGTGTGTTGGCTGCGGCGAACATCATAAAGATGGCATTTGCACCAAGGACAGAAACAACGTCGCACTAAGACTATGCAGTAACTGTGGAGGGAACCACACAGCCAACTACAGGGGATGTCCTGTCTTCAAGGATCTTAAATCGCACCTAAACGGGCGTAAACCCCCAGCTGGACCAAAAATCACCTTCAACGCCTCCAAAACTACACCGGAGGTATTCTTCGCCAAGGCTGTTAGATCATCTAACATGCCTGCTACAACCAATTCTAGTGTATCCTTCGCTAGTGTACTCCGAACTGGACAGACGGAGCCCGCGAAAGAGACCCCGTCACTCCACCATCTACAGAATTCGCAACCTAGCGCACCAGAGCTTGGCCAGCAAACTCCAAGTGGTTAAGAGGCCCTATTGATCTCACTTAATCAAAACATGACCGCTTTTATGACGTTCATGCAAAACTGTATGCAGGAACTGATGCGGAATCAAAACCTGCTTGTCCAGAAGCTTATCGAGACACGTCCCTACGTCTATATCTTTGGAATGCTAACGGCGTCTCCAAGCACAAAAATGAACTGCAGTTATTCCTAGACTCAAGTAAAATCGACGTCATGCTGATATCGGAAACACATTTACCATCAAAAAATAATTTTCAAATACCAAAATATACCTTCTACGCAACAAACCATCCAAACCGAAAAGCTCATGGCGGGAGTGGTATCCTAATCAAAAACCGTATAAAACACTCGTTCCTCAACAGATTTGAAACACAGCACCTACAAACAACTGCTATAACCGTCCAAACCAGCTGCGGCAACACTACGTTGGTTGCCCTGTACTGCCCACCACGCTTCTCAATCTCTGAAAAGGAATTCACCGGTTTCTTTAACACACTCGGAGAACGCTTCATTGCAGCAGGGGACTATAACGCCAAACATACGCACTGGGGATCTCGCCTGGTAAATCCTAAAGGCAAGCAGTTGTACAATACAATAGTCAACCCACTCAATAAGATGGATTGCGTCTCACCGGGTATGCCTACTTATTGGCCCACAGATCCACAGAAAATACCTGACTTGATTGATTTCGCAGTAACTAAGAGGATTCCGCGTAATCGGATCACTGCGGAAACACTGCTAGATTTAACCTCCGATCACTCTCCAGTGCTATTCACACTGTTAACAAGACCTCAAGTACTTGATCGCCCATATATGCTTACAAACAACAAAACAAATTGGCTTAAATTTAAAATGTACATGAGTGCCCACATTGACTGTTCGCCGAAACTGGATGCTGCAGAGGACATTGACATGTGCGTCTCTGCACTTGAGTCGATGCTGGGAGCAGCAGCAAGAGTATCTACTCCACATGCCTCTACTTACGCTAAACCTGCTGTCAGGCCTACGAACCGGCGGATAGAACAATTAGTAACGGAAAAACGACGTCTAAGAAGAGAATGGCAGATTACTCGATCACCGTCAGCAAAACTTCGCCTAAGGCATGCCAGCCGCAACCTCTCCAAGGAGTTAAGACAAGAGGAAATCTGGGCTCAAAGGAAATACATAGAAAAGCTCAGTCCATCCAGCACTAAACATCCACTGTGGAAAGCCCACCTAACTTTAAGCGCTCCTACAGAGACAGTTTCACCAATAAGGGGCCCAACCGGTGGATGGGCCCGCAACGACGAAGAGAGGGCATCCGTATTTGCCACACATCTTAAAATGGTTTTCCAGCCAAATCCAACATCAAACACATTTGTACTTCCCCCTTCGAGCACATTAACGGATAGTGAGTACTCGGAACTCCAATCGGATGAGATCACTGCAGTTATTAAAAACCACATAAAGCCGAACAAAGCCCCTGGCCATGACCTAATCACACCGAAAATGATCCTAGAACTCCCTACCATCGCCATACAATACATCTGCAAAATGTTCAACGCTATAATAAGAATTGGCTACTTCCCAAGAGCATGGAAAAGGTCCACTATCATCATGATTCCTAAAGTGGGAAAGGACAAAACCCAACCATCATCCTATAGGCCAATTAGTTTGCTGCCATGTCTTTCGAAGCTTTTTGAAAAGGTCCTGCAGATTCGTCTAAACTCATTTCTGGCATCGGAGAACACAATCCCTTCTCACCAGTTCGGCTTCCGCGAAAAACATGGGACAATTGAACAAGTCAATCGTATAACATCCGAAATAAGAACAGCATTCGAACTAAAAGAATACTGTACGGCTGTCTTTCTCGACGTTGCCCAGGCTTTCGACAGAGTCTGGCTAGAGGGTCTAATGTTCAAAATCCGGCAGAAACTCCCACAGTACACCCACAAACTCATGGAATCTTACCTTTACAATAGGAAATTCGCTGTAAGATGTAATGGCTCCGTCTCGGCTGACTTTGAAATCGAAGCTGGTGTACCGCAAGGCAGTGTACTCGGACCATTGCTCTATCTGCTGTACACTGCAGACTTACCAACGAGTCTAGGACTTACAACGTCCACTTTTGCCGATGACACGGCAATCCTCAGCAGATCCAAATGCCCGATACAAGCCTCTGCAAAATTAGAGGAACACCTCAAGGTGGTAGAGGAATGGCTAGCAACCTGGCGTATCCGGGTCAACGAGCAGAAATGCAAACATGTTACATTTACGCTTAACAGAAGAAACTGTCCAGATATAATGCTAAACAACGTACCAATTCCTCAAGCCGTGGATGTCACTTACCTTGGTATCCACCTAGACAGAAAACTAACTTGGCGCAAGCACATTGAGGCAAAAAAAACACAGCTTAAACTGAAAGCGAGTAGCTTACATTGGATCATCAATGCTCGGTCACCTCTACGTCTGGAGTATAAAGTCCTCCTATACAACTCCGTACTGAAACCCATCTGGACTTACGGTGCCGTACTATGGGGAAATGCAAGTACCAGCAATGTCGACATTATACAAAGAACGCAGTCGAAGATTTTAAGATCAATAACTGGGGCTCCGTGGTACATACGGAACGACAACATTCAAAATGATCTAAATATACCTAGCGTAAAATCTGAAATAGGTAGTCAACAACTAAAGTATTCTGCGAAACTGGATGTACACCCTAATGTTCTTGCCAATTCCCTTACGCCAACTAATAATAGAACTCGTCTTAAAAGAAATGACAGACCAACCCAATAATAAATGATTAGGGCCGCCTGCAATATCCCCTGGATATATCTTAAGTACTAGATTAAGAAAAAAATATCTCAAACTTGTTGTTAGGCTCTAATTTAAGAGTAGATTCAACAAATATATATTAAACGTTAAAAAAAAAAAAAAACCAGAGGGCCGGGGCTAACTTCGACCGCGTCAAAGTTTGTATACCCTTGCAAGTTTGTTAGTAACTCTTTTATCTAAACTAATTGTTTTATCTTAAAAGGGTAATGTTTGCGAAAGAACGGCCTTCAATCTTAGCATAGGATATAACGAACTTTCTGATGAAAGTCACTGTTTTCCACTGATCCTTCCTATGGGAGCTATATGATATAGTTACCCGATCTTTACCAAATTCGGCACAGTCATTAACAGATATATTAAACTGACAAATGTTAAATTTGAAAGCAATCGCATCAAAAGTAACGAAGTTATTGACAAAAGTCACTGTTTTTGACCGATCGTTCCTATGGGAGCTATATGATATAGTCACCCGATCTTGATCAAATTTAGCGCAGTAGTATATAGTTACAATAAATATATTATATTATTTATTATTTATATTAAATTTCACGACAATAGCTTAAAAAACAACGAAGTTATTGAGAAAAGTCACTGTTCGTGACTTTGCCGTTTGTATGGGAGCTATTTGATATAGTCACCCGATCTTGATCAAATTTGGCGCAATTATTAATAAGATCACAAAACTGACCAATACCAACTTTTATGGCAATTGCTTATAAAATAACGAAGTTATTGAGAAAAGTCACTGTTCGTGACTTTGCCGTTTGTATGGGAGCTATATGATATAGTGGTCCGATCCGACTGAATCCGAGATATACAAACCCTGCAGTATATACAAGCCTACGTGCAAAATTTCAGCTCTGTAGCTCTTACGGTCTAGGAGGAGTTCGCATCGATCCAGACGGACGGACGGACGGACGGACGGACGGACGGACGGACGGACGGACGGACATGGTTATTTGAACTCGTCTCGTCGTGCTGATCAAGAATATATATACTTTATATGGTCGGTCCTTCTATGCGTTGCACACTTCTGACCAAAATTAATATACCCTTTTTGCAAGGGTATAAAAATAAAAAGACCGCGTTTGCAAAAATTGTGTAGGGCTCTCAGTCGCCTCAGAGACGCCTATTTACAATCATATTGCTATTAGTTTATTCTAATAGCAATAAATACTAAGTTGCAACAACAAAGTGAGCACTTTTTTTGGAAAAGCCATGTCCACCAATTCGGGCCCAAGCTCTCTCGATCCCCACCAGCAACAGCTACAAGAACTACTTGTACAACAACAACGTGAGCGTCGTCTCTCGGTCCAACGCAACAACGCGTACTTTTCGGTGGTGTCGCCGACCCCACTGAATGCTACCGTAACCAATAACACCGAAAGTGCAAGCCACTCAGCAACAGCAAGCCACAACAGCAATTTACCGTGGAGAGAGCAGTGTGCTTCTCCATCAATATCGATAACTGGGTCACCGATTGCACCGACCGGCACCGTCAGCTCGTTGACAGCAACTACTGCAACGTCCGCAGAAGTATTGACCTGCCTCAAGCCGTCATCGACAAGTCGCCCAGAGTCAGCCACGACAAGAAACCCAACGCCTTCTGTCCAAACTGGAATGGATAGATACATTAAAATAACTAAGCGGAAGCTAAGCCCGCAAAAGAAAAAAAGTGGCAATACGCCGAAAATAACCAAAACAAATGAACGAGCAGCACTTTTAAGCGGAAATCGTTTTCAAATTCTTGCCGATCAGCAAGACGATCAAGCCAGCGCTGTGGATAAAGTTAAATCGGCTAGACCACCCCCTCTATACATCCGTGGAGCCAACTGCAGCGCCCTGATTTCGAAGCTAGTAGAAACAGTAGGGGCAAATAACTTTGTTGTAACCCCTCTCAACAGGGGTAACATAAAAGAAATTAAATGTCAAACCCAAACTGAGGACAATTTCCGCATCATCGAAAAGTACCTCCGTAATGCTAACATAAACTTCTATACCTACCAACTAAAAAGCAGTAAAGGGCTCCAGGTTGTGTTAAAGGGGATCGAGCCATCGGTCCCACCTCAAGAAATAGCAGACGCATTGGCCGAAAAAGGGTTTGCGGTTAAGTCCGTTGTCAATATCATCAACAGGAATAAAGTCGCACAGCCGCTCTTTAAAATCGAGCTCCAACCAGATGCAAAGCGGTCGAAGCCAAATGAAGTGCATCCAATCTACAACCTTCAGCTCCTATTGCACAGAAGAATCACCGTAGAGGAGCCCCATAAGAGATACCAACCACCTCAGTGTAAAAACTGCCAGGAATACAACCACACCTCTAACAATTGCAATCTCAGGTCAGTGTGTGTTGGCTGCGGCGAACATCATAAAGATGGCATTTGCACCAAGGACAGAAACAACGTCGCACTAAGACTATGCAGTAACTGTGGAGGGAACCACACAGCCAACTACAGGGGATGTCCTGTCTTCAAGGATCTTAAATCGCACCTAAACGGGTGTAAACCCCCAGCTGGACCAAAAATCACCTTCAACGCCTCCAAAACTACACCGGAGGTATTCTTCGCCAAGGCTGTTAGATCATCTAACATGCCTGCTACAACCAGTCCTAGTGTATCCTTCGCTAGTGTACTCCGAACTGGACAGACGGAGCCCGCGAAAGAGACCCCGTCACTCCACCATCTACAGAATCCGCAACCTAGCGCACCAGAGCTTGGCCAGCAAACTCCAAGTGGTTTAGAGGCCCTATTGATCTCACTTAATCAAAAC
Source organism: Drosophila paulistorum (assembly GCA_018152135.1). NCBI lineage: Eukaryota > Metazoa > Arthropoda > Insecta > Diptera > Drosophilidae > Drosophila > Drosophila paulistorum. The sequence continues at coordinate 215,066 of JAECXG010000173.1, forward strand.
ATGACCACTTTTATGACGTTCATGCAAAACTGTATGCAGGAACTGATGCGGAATCAAAACCTGCTTATCCAGAAGCTTATCGAGAATAAATAATGGCTTCCCTACGTCTATGTCTTTGAAATGCTAATGGCGTCTCCAAGCACAAAAATGAACTGCAACTATTCCTAGACTCAAGTGAAATCGACGTCCTGCTGATATCGGAAACACATTTACCATCAAAAAATAACTTTCAAATACCAAAATACACCTTCTACGCAACAAACCATCCAGACGGAAAAGCTCATGGCTGGACTGGTATCCTAATCAAAAACCGTATAAAACACTCGTTCCTCAACAGATTCGAAACACAGCACCTACAAGCAACTGCTATAACCGTCCAAACCAGCTGCGGCAACACTACGTTGGTTGCCCTGTACTGCCCACCACGCTTCTCAATCTCTGAAAAGGAATTCACCGGTTTCTTTAACACACTCGGAGAACGCTTCATTGCAGCAGGGGACTATAACGCCAAACATACGCACTGGGGATGTCGCCTGGTAAATCCTAAAGGCAAGCAGTTGTACAATACAATAGTCAACCCACTCAATAAAATGGATTGCGTCTCACCGGGTAGGCCTACTTATTGGCTCACAGATCCACAGAAAGTGCCTGACTTGATTGATTTCGCAGTAACCAAGAGGATTCCGCGTAATCGGATCACTGCGGAAACACTGCTAGATTTAACCTCCGATCACTCTCCAGTGCTATTCACACTGTTAACAAGACCTCAAGTACTTGATCGCCCATATATGCTTACAAACAACAAAACAAATTGGCTTAAATTTAAAATGTACATTGACTGTTCGCCGAAACTGGATGCTGCAGAGGACATTAATTGAGTTTCTCGACGTTGCCCAGGCTTTCGACAGAGTCTAGCTGGAGGGTCTAATGTTCAAAATCCGGCAGAAACTCCCACAGTACACCCACAAACTCATGGAATCTTACCTTTACAATAGGAAATTCGCTGTAAGATGTAATGGCTCCGTCTCGGCTGACTTTGAAATCGAAGCTGGTGTACCGCTAGGCAGTGTACTCGGACCATTGCTCTATCTGCTGTACACTGCAGACTTACCAACGAGTCTAGGACTTACAACGTCCACTTTTGCCGATGACACGGCAATCCTCAGCAGATCCAAATGCCCGATACAAGCCTCTGCAAAATTAGAGGAACACCTCAAGGTGGTAGAGGAATGGCTAGCAACCTGGCGTATCCGGGTCAACGAGCAGAAATGCAAACATGTTACATTTACGCTTAACAGAAGAAACTGTCCAGCTATAATGCTAAACAACGTACCAATTCGTCAAGCCGTGGATGTCACTTACCTTGGTATCCACCTAGACAGAAGACTAACTTGGCGCAAGCACATTGAGGCAAAAAAGTCACAGCTTAAGCTGAAAGCGAGTAGCTTACATTGGATCATCAATGCTCGGTCACCTCTACGTCTGGAGTATAAAGTCCTCCTTTACAACTCCGTACTGAAACCCATCTGGACTTACGGTGCCGTACTATGGGGAAATGCAAGTACCAGCAATGTCGACATTATACAAAGGGCGCAGTAGAAGATTTTAAAATCAATCACTGGTGCTCCGTGGTACATACGGAACGACAACATTCAAAATGATCTAAATATACCTAGCGTAAAATCTGAAATAGGTAGTCAACAACTAAAGTATTCTGCGAAACTGGATGTACACCCTAATGTTCTTGCCAATTTCCTTACGCCAACTAATAATAGAACTCGTCTTAAAAGAAATGACAGACCAACCCAATAATAAATGATTAGGGCCGCCTGCAATATCCCCTGGATATATCTTAAGTACTAGATTAAGAAAAATATCTCAAACTTGTTGTTAGGCTCTAATTTAAGAGTAGATTCAACAAATATATATTAAACGTTAAAAAAAAAAAAGAAATACTAACGTCTTTCATTGAACATTTTGGTGACCCCGACATTGGCGGCTCCAAGTTAAAAGAGGAACAGACTTGGTGAAACCGTCATCAAGTGAGAATATTTGGTCAACTCAGACGACCAATATCTCAACAACAAGGAAACTGTTAAAACTAGGCGACTACTTTCTTTGCACGCTTTGGACACAGAACAATCCTAAGCGAGGGCACAAATTGATGAACATTTCACATCAATCTGGGGTCCCGACTAAAAACATCGCAATTGATTAACTTGGCAATCATTGCGTAGCCACCTTGGCGAATAAAAAAGATTTATTGGAAAACTAGGAGTTGGTTTTCCGCAACGGGGTAGCAGTGCATACCCATTGAATAAAAGGTTGATCAACTAGGCGATCACTTTGTCAACAACATTTAACATCGATTTGTGTCAACGAGGCGACCATAAACTCTGTTGCATTCCCTGACGTCTGCAATCTCTGACCTAGTTAACTTGGTCAGTAACCCATGTAGTACGCACGAGTAAAGAGTTTGGCATTGGTCAGCAATTTTTTTTTTAAATATATAACAAAGAAAAGAAATTAAAAAACTGGTTTCACTGTCGTGGCGTGTATCAGTGTAAAATATTAGGTACATTGGAAATAAAAATTAACTATTATTAAAACACTAATCAAAATACGACTTCAACTTGTTTCTTATTCTTATTTGTGCTACACTTGACCAATATTAGGAACGAGTCGGAGCATTCCCTGTCTTTGACAGAATAAATAAACTCCCATCGGGTCAAGTACTAGCACAAATAAATAATTACAAAAGAATATAAAAAAAAAAAATGGAGGAGTTTTATAAGCAGCAGACAGAACGAGGTGAAGCAATTCAGGCTTTCATTCGGAATACCAAAAAGGATTCCTTCGCCAGGAAAATTCAGCCATCTTATTTCGAGGAGAAACTTGAGCTCCTAGAATACATGTGGGAGAACTTCGAGAAAAGTCATCAGGAGTTAATGGAAAAATTAAACAACGTGGCAACAGAAGATGATTACTTTGTAACGGACTATTTCAGCAAAATGAAGGCGGTTGTAACTAATATAGTGGAAGATTGGAAGGACCATTTGGCAAAAATAAAATTAGAGAGACCAACTAGAGGAAGAGCGAGTCGGGATCAAACCACTGGTTCGCAAACAAAGTGCGCTGCTGGATTCATTGTCCAGGACATTAAGTCAAATTGTGCCTGAAGAAAAAATGAATTACAAATCGGTAGTCGACAAATTATGGAAACCAATTGAAGAAATCCATTATGAGATTCATCGGCAAGCGGAAAATCCAACCGAAGCCGGATATAATATAGCTACGTTTGTGGCCGCAGATAATACAATGCTAAAATTCTGTGTGGCACCAGCAGAAAATGCAGTGATACAATCACCGCCTGTATTGCAATCGATACAATCATTGCAACTACCCAAAATTCCCATTCCAAAATTTGATGGGGATTATCTGAAATGGCAACAATTTCATTACATCTATAAAAAGGTGGTTCATGAGTCAAATGTATACACAATAGAGAAAATGTGGTACTTAAAATCGAACCTTTCTGGAGATGCAGAGAGATTGATACGGCACCTGGAATTAACAGAAGCCAATTACAACACTGCCTGGTCAGTGTTGCAGGAACGATTTAATAACAAAAGAGTTCTATTAGCAGCCATACTGGCAAAGCTGTTTGATCACCCAAATGTGGGAAATGACGCAGCTTCTATAAAGAATTTGCATGATAACATTTTTGAATCATTGCAAGCTTTAAAAAATGTAGGCGTCAATATGGAATCGTCAGATGCTGTCATAATGTTCCATATGACAAGGAAATTGGATAGATTCAACCGCGCACTATATGAGCAATCTCTTTCCAACACAAGGGAGCTACAGGAAGTAAAGGATTTCCTATCATTCTAGGAACAGCGCTTCCTAACATTAGAGGCGATTGGGAAACCAAGAAACGAAAATCGCAGCATTGAAAACCTTAATCCAAGGAAGACATGCGCAACAGCATCTGGGACAAATAGCTCCTTATGTCCTTTCTGCGAGAAGGCAAAGCACAAACTCTTCCAATGTGAAAAGTTTAAAATAAAAGCCGCAGCAGAGCGGCTTAATTGGGTGCAGAGACACAAATTGTGTGTCAATTGCTTCAAACCGGACCACATGGCAAAAAATTGCTCTTGGAGGGGATGTTTCAAATGCGATAAAAAACATAACACAATGTTGCACTTGGAAACAGGCAACCAAGTTGCTACATCTGCTTCTGCAGCTTCTGCTTATGGAATTAGCAGAAAATACACTCTGTTGGCAACGGCCAAGGTAGTGGTGAAAGGGATCAATGAAAGGTAAGGAGAGTTTCGAGCACTCTTAGATAGCGGCTCACAAGTAAATCTCGTCTCAGGGAGGCTGGTAAAGAAGTTGTCGTGAAAAATTAACGAGACTCATGTACACATAAATGGAGTGGGTGGTCAACCACAGATAAGCAAGGCACGAGTAAGCTTGGTTGTAAGGTCAAGATACAACAAGTTCGCAATGCTAGTTGAGGCATTTGTATTGCCACACATAATAGGTGACCAACCTACAGAACAAATAACGCAGAAAGTCACATTGCCAGACAACATTCAATTAGCTGATCCAACATTTGATAAAGCAGGGAAAATTAATATGCTGTTGGGAGCTGATGATCACTCTGCTATAATACTACCAGAAAGAAGACGGGGTAATCGAAACCGTTCAACATTAAAAAAATTCAGAGTTTGGATGGATTATTCATCTTTTGGAGAATCTCGGGAAGTAGCCATAAGAAGATTCATTAGAGAGGTATGAGTATGTAAAATTTATGTCAGAATATGAACAGCTCGGACATATGAAGCAGGTAATGGTAGAACAAATTCCCAAGAACCATTACTTTATACCGCATCACTGTGTACTAAGGCCAGAAAGTACCACCACCAAGTTAAGAGTGGTATTTGATGCATCATGCAAAACGTCATCAGGAAAATTGCTGAACGACATTTTATATCCTGGACCAGTTGTACAGAGTCAACTCTTCTCAATCCTTCTGCGGTTCAGGACACACAAATATGTGTTCACTGCAGACATTGAAAAAATGTATCGTCAAGTTTGGATAAACCCTGCCGATCAATTCAATCAGATGATTGTGTGGAGAGAGGATCCAATTCAAGAACTAAAGTTTTATCGTTTATGCGGTAACTTATGGAACCACATCAGCCCCATATTTAGCGACGAAGTATCTGGAATATTTGGCACTGAAAAACATCGAAAAATTATCGTCTGGAGCATTAGCATTAAAAAATGACTGTTATGTTGATGATTGTCTCACAGGAGCAGACAGTTTACCAGAAGCCCTGCAAATAAGATAAGAGCTGGTAGAAATCTTGAGACCTAAGGGTTTCAACTTACGAAAATGGTGTTCAAACAGCAGTCAACTTCTAAAGGAAATTCCAAAGGAAGATACCATTGCTGACATCAATCTCGGTGACACACTGGAACAAACAAGTGTCAAAACATTGCGAATCATATGGGCACCCAAAGAAGACCAATTATGTGGAAAGGCTCAAAGACATACAAAAGGAATAACCAGACGAGTGGTGCTATTGGTTGACCAAAATACATGCAGTATCACATCCAAGGCAATGGCGTCATGTGTCATCAGCGCTCAATGCAGCTGATGTCCTATCTCGAGGCATATCAGCAGCCCAGCTTAGCACACATACCTTATGGTTGTATGGACCACTATTTTTACATGGACCACAACGTGGTTGGCCAGCACCACTTAAGCCTACAGAGCACACAATGGATACCGCTGAAAAGAAAACCAAGGTATTCAGCATGGGGACTGCCAATGCCGACAACACGAGTAAATGGATATATACGGTAAGTCACAGAAATTCATTTTACCGGCTACAGCGAATAGTGGCGTATGTGCTACTTTTTTGTCACAAGCAGAACAGGACACAAACGGCTCAGTTAGAGTTAGAAGAGTTGGACCAAGCACGTAGAGTAATCATTAAACAAATTCAAGAAACAGGATTTGCATATGAATTACGGCACTTAACCAAAATACCTGATCAACCACTAGATCGCAAAAGCACGGTGGCAACATTGCCACTAATATTGGATGAACATTCAATCATACGAGTAGAAACTCGGCTACAACAAGCACCAGTATCAACGGAAACAAGGAATCCATATCTCTTGCCGTCTAATGATCCGGTGGTAAAAATGATACTACGGAAACTTCATGAAGACAATTTTCATTGTGCACATGAGGCACTACGCGGGATAGCTCGGCAACAGTACCACATCATCAATGTGAAACCGATGGTCCGGAATGTGATCCAGGGCTGCGTAGTATGCACCAAACACAGGCCTCAGTTCTTTAAACAAGTCATGGGCAACTTACTTGAGCATCGGGTATCTCAGAATAGACCCTTTCTCAACGCCAGAGTAGACTATTGTTGACCATCCTGGATCCACCATAAGGTTCGAGGAAAACGTCCCGACAAAGCCTACATTGCAGTATTTGTATGCTTTGCAACCAAGGCAGTACACTTAAAGTTGGTCGGAGACCTGTCCACCTCCTCATTTGTGGGCGCCCTTCAGCGCTTCATTGGGCGCAGAGGAAGATGCCAGACATTATACTGCGATGATGCAACAAACTTTGTTGGAGCAAACAACCAACTGAAGGAGCTGACCGATACAATACACTCAGAAACAGCAGAAAATAGTATCAAGGAATTTTGCAATCAAAAAGGAGTGCAATTTAAGTTCATACCACCACGGTCTCCACATTTCGGAGGACTATGGGAAGCTGCGGTAAAGTCCGCTAAGCATTTACTGTTGAAAAACGTATCGACAGCAAACTTAACGTTTGAACAACTGTCTACCATCATTGTCAATGTTGAAGCAGTGCTGAACTCTCGTCCGTTAACCCCAAAACTCAGACGATCCCAACGACTTGACAGCTCTAACCCAGGCCAATCTATTGATCGGAGAACGATTAGTAGCCCAACCAGATGCAGAGCCAGTAACACAGCGATCGATTCCAGAGCAATGGGAATTAGTCCAACGGCTTAAGCATGCATTCTGGACACAATGGTCTCAAGAGTACCTACAAGAATTGCAGGGTACATCTAAAAAACCATATACCAATGTCAAAGAAGGCATGATGGTAATTCTAAAGGAGGATAATGTGCCAATCCTACAGTGGCCAATTGGACGAAGTGTTAAATTATATCCAGGCCTGGATGGATACGTCCGCGTGGTAGACGTTAAAACAGCCAGAAGCGCACAAGCGGGCTATCCATAAATTGGCTCCCTTGCTTAGAGAGACGGGAATAAAACGTAAAATCAAGGCAGATGACACAGGATCGAACTCACAAGAAGAACCTGATATCAAGGACACCGCAGAACCAAATACAAAAAAGACGTTTGTCGGTCAGTCTGCCACCGTTAGCAATGACGATCTGCCTAATGCTATTGTTATTTCCTCTAGCATATGCTCACAGGACGAACATAACTCGATTCAACCCCAAACCAGGCATATACTATGAAAGTATTGGCACAGGAAGGATGGCAACGTCTGACTGGACTATTGTGTCATTTTACGATTTCGAACCATATTGGGCCGACCTGAAGACATTTTCAGACGGAGTAGTAAAGGTTGGGGAAATATGCGTGTTAGTAAAGGTTCCAGAGGCATGCACCGCAATGCAGAGGCACTTCGAGCATGTCAACTCAGAGCCACGGACAGGAAATGATCTCCTTCACATAGAGCGCCAACCACGATCGCCTTTAGATAGAATTGGGCACATTGCGAACGGCTTATTTGGTGTGCTGGACTCAAAATATGCAACAGAGATGTCAGCCACCATAAGAAAAGTTAAATCAAATGAAGACTACTTATTGAACTTGCTGCAAAATCAGACATCTGTAATTGACTCAACCATAAATGTCATTAAGCGAGACGAAGCCACGATTGAAAATCAGATGAAACTAATGGAACAACAAATGAACGACCAAGGTTCAGGACAACGCAGTAAACGCATTGCAATGGTACATCACGCTAACTACTCAGATGACAGTTATTGCAGGGAATTTGCAACGAATTCAAACGGAAATTTCCCGAGTATTTACAGACGCCCATCTTAGTAAAATAAGCCCGTTACTACTATCACCAGGCCAGCTTCGGGAACATTTGTACCACTTAAGAGACATCTTCCATTTGGTTTGGATTTGCCAGTTCCAGATAACGATGTCTTGCAATTATATGGCTTGATGAATGCACAAGGCACAATCGCAAACAATCATGTGATATTTAAGGTCACGTTTCCATTAGTGGCAACGCAGGCAGTGCACAACCTGGTACCCATTCCAGCACTTGGAACTCCTGGGATTGTAATCATCAGTGATACAATCACCGCCTGTATTGCAATCGATACAATCATTGCAACTACCCAAAATTCCCATTCCAAAATTTGATGGGGATTATCTGAAATGGCAACAATTTCATTACATCTATAAAAAGGTGGTTCATGAGTCAAATGTATACACAATAGAGAAAATGTGGTACTTAAAATCGAACCTTTCTGGAGATGCAGAGAGATTGATACGGCACCTGGAATTAACAGAAGCCAATTACAACACTGCCTGGTCAGTGTTGCAGGAACGATTTAATAACAAAAGAGTTCTATTAGCAGCCATACTGGCAAAGCTGTTTGATCACCCAAATGTGGGAAATGACGCAGCTTCTATAAAGAATTTGCATGATAACATTTTTGAATCATTGCAAGCTTTAAAAAATGTAGGCGTCAATATGGAATCGTCAGATGCTGTCATAATGTTCCATATGACAAGGAAATTGGATAGATTCAACCGCGCACTATATGAGCAATCTCTTTCCAACACAAGGGAGCTACAGGAAGTAAAGGATTTCCTATCATTCTAGGAACAGCGCTTCCTAACATTAGAGGCGATTGGGAAACCAAGAAACGAAAATCGCAGCATTGAAAACCTTAATCCAAGGAAGACATGCGCAACAGCATCTGGGACAAATAGCTCCTTATGTCCTTTCTGCGAGAAGGCAAAGCACAAACTCTTCCAATGTGAAAAGTTTAAAATAAAAGCCGCAGCAGAGCGGCTTAATTGGGTGCAGAGACACAAATTGTGTGTCAATTGCTTCAAACCGGACCACATGGCAAAAAATTGCTCTTGGAGGGGATGTTTCAAATGCGATAAAAAACATAACACAATGTTGCACTTGGAAACAGGCAACCAAGTTGCTACATCTGCTTCTGCAGCTTCTGCTTATGGAATTAGCAGAAAATACACTCTGTTGGCAACGGCCAAGGTAGTGGTGAAAGGGATCAATGAAAGGTAAGGAGAGTTTCGAGCACTCTTAGATAGCGGCTCACAAGTAAATCTCGTCTCAGGGAGGCTGGTAAAGAAGTTGTCGTGAAAAATTAACGAGACTCATGTACACATAAATGGAGTGGGTGGTCAACCACAGATAAGCAAGGCACGAGTAAGCTTGGTTGTAAGGTCAAGATACAACAAGTTCGCAATGCTAGTTGAGGCATTTGTATTGCCACACATAATAGGTGACCAACCTACAGAACAAATAACGCAGAAAGTCACATTGCCAGACAACATTCAATTAGCTGATCCAACATTTGATAAAGCAGGGAAAATTAATATGCTGTTGGGAGCTGATGATCACTATGCTATAATACTACCAGAAAGAAGACGGGGTAATCGAAACCGTTCAACATTAAAAAAATTCAGAGTTTGGATGGATTATTCATCTTTTGGAGAATCTCGGGAAGTAGCCATAAGAAGATTCATTAGAGAGGTATGAGTATGTAAAATTTATGTCAGAATATGAACAGCTCGGACATATGAAGCAGGTAATGGTAGAACAAATTCCCAAGAACCATTACTTTATACCGCATCACTGTGTACTAAGGCCAGAAAGTACCACCACCAAGTTAAGAGTGGTATTTGATGCATCATGCAAAACGTCATCAGGAAAATTGCTGAACGACATTTTATATCCTGGACCAGTTGTACAGAGTCAACTCTTCTCAATCCTTCTGCGGTTCAGGACACACAAATATGTGTTCACTGCAGACATTGAAAAAATGTATCGTCAAGTTTGGATAAACCCTGCCGATCAATTCAATCAGATGATTGTGTGGAGAGAGGATCCAATTCAAGAACTAAAGTTTTATCGTTTATGCGGTAACTTATGGAACCACATCAGCCCCATATTTAGCGACGAAGTATCTGGAATATTTGGCACTGAAAAACATCGAAAAATTATCGTCTGGAGCATTAGCATTAAAAAATGACTGTTATGTTGATGATTGTCTCACAGGAGCAGACAGTTTACCAGAAGCCCTGCAAATAAGATAAGAGCTGGTAGAAATCTTGAGACCTAAGGGTTTCAACTTACGAAAATGGTGTTCAAACAGCAGTCAACTTCTAAAGGAAATTCCAAAGGAAGATACCATTGCTGACATCAATCTCGGTGACACACTGGAACAAACAAGTGTCAAAACATTGCGAATCATATGGGCACCCAAAGAAGACCAATTATGTGGAAAGGCTCAAAGACATACAAAAGGAATAACCAGACGAGTGGTGCTATTGGTTGACCAAAATACATGCAGTATCACATCCAAGGCAATGGCGTCATGTGTCATCAGCGCTCAATGCAGCTGATGTCCTATCTCGAGGCATATCAGCAGCCCAGCTTAGCACACATACCTTATGGTTGTATGGACCACTATTTTTACATGGACCACAACGTGGTTGGCCAGCACCACTTAAGCCTACAGAGCACACAATGGATACCGCTGAAAAGAAAACCAAGGTATTCAGCATGGGGACTGCCAATGCCGACAACACGAGTAAATGGATATATACGGTAAGTCACAGAAATTCATTTTACCGGCTACAGCGAATAGTGGCGTATGTGCTACTTTTTTGTCACAAGCAGAACAGGACACAAACGGCTCAGTTAGAGTTAGAAGAGTTGGACCAAGCACGTAGAGTAATCATTAAACAAATTCAAGAAACAGGATTTGCATATGAATTACGGCACTTAACCAAAATACCTGATCAACCACTAGATCGCAAAAGCACGGTGGCAACATTGCCACTAATATTGGATGAACATTCAATCATACGAGTAGAACAAGCACCAGTATCAACGGAAACAAGGAATCCATATCTCTTGCCGTCTAATGATCCGGTGGTAAAAATGATACTACGGAAACTTCATGAAGACAATTTTCATTGTGCACATGAGGCACTACGCGGGATAGCTCGGCAACAGTACCACATCATCAATGTGAAACCGATGGTCCGGAATGTGATCCAGGGCTGCGTAGTATGCACCAAACACAGGCCTCAGTTCTTTAAACAAGTCATGGGCGACTTACTTGAGCATCGGGTATCTCAGAATAGACCCTTTCTCAACGCCAGAGTAGACTATTGTTGACCATCCTGGATCCACCATAAGGTTCGAGGAAAACGTCCCGACAAAGCCTACATTGCAGTATTTGTATGCTTTGCAACCAAGGCAGTACACTTAAAGTTGGTCGGAGACCTGTCCACCTCCTCATTTGTGGGCGCCCTTCAGCGCTTCATTGGGCGCAGAGGAAGATGCCAGACATTATACTGCGATGATGCAACAAACTTTGTTGGAGCAAACAACCAACTGAAGGAGCTGACCGATACAATACACTCAGAAACAGCAGAAAATAGTATCAAGGAATTTTGCAATCAAAAAGGAGTGCAATTTAAGTTCATACCACCACGGTCTCCACATTTCGGAGGACTATGGGAAGCTGCGGTAAAGTCCGCTAAGCATTTACTGTTGAAAAACGTATCGACAGCAAACTTAACGTTTGAACAACTGTCTACCATCATTGTCAATGTTGAAGCAGTGCTGAACTCTCGTCCGTTAACCCCAAAACTCAGACGATCCCAACGACTTGACAGCTCTAACCCAGGCCAATCTATTGATCGGAGAACGATTAGTAGCCCAACCAGATGCAGAGCCAGTAACACAGCGATCGATTCCAGAGCAATGGGAATTAGTCCAACGGCTTAAGCATGCATTCTGGACACAATGGTCTCAAGAGTACCTACAAGAATTGCAGGGTACATCTAAAAAACCATATACCAATGTCAAAGAAGGCATGATGGTAATTCTAAAGGAGGATAATGTGCCAATCCTACAGTGGCCAATTGGACGAAGTGTTAAATTATATCCAGGCCTGGATGGATACGTCCGCGTGGTAGACGTTAAAACAGCCAGAAGCGCACAAGCGGGCTATCCATAAATTGGCTCCCTTGCTTAGAGAGACGGGAATAAAACGTAAAATCAAGGCAGATGACACAGGATCGAACTCACAAGAAGAACCTGATATCAAGGACACCGCAGAACCAAATACAAAAAGACGTTTGTCGGTCAGTCTGCCACCGTTAGCAATGACGATCTGCCTAATGCTATTGTTATTTCCTCTAGCATATGCTCACAGGACGAACATAACTCGATTCAACCCCAAACCAGGCATATACTATGAAAGTATTGGCACAGGAAGGATGGCAACGTCTGACTGGACTATTGTGTCATTTTACGATTTCGAACCATATTGGGCCGACCTGAAGACATTTTCAGACGGAGTAGTAAAGGTTGGGGAAATATGCGTGTTAGTAAAGGTTCCAGAGGCATGCACCGCAATGCAGAGGCACTTCGAGCATGTCAACTCAGAGCCACGGACAGGAAATGATCTCCTTCACATAGAGCGCCAACCACGATCGCCTTTAGATAGAATTGGGCACATTGCGAACGGCTTATTTGGTGTGCTGGACTCAAAATATGCAACAGAGATGTCAGCCACCATAAGAAAAGTTAAATCAAATGAAGACTACTTATTGAACTTGCTGCAAAATCAGACATCTGTAATTGACTCAACCATAAATGTCATTAAGCGAGACGAAGCCACGATTGAAAATCAGATGAAACTAATGGAACAACAAATGAACGACCAAGGTTCAGGACAACGCAGTAAAGGCATTGCAATGGTACATCACGCTAACTACTCAGATGACAGTTATTGCAGGGAATTTGCAACGAATTCAAACGGAAATTTCCCGAGTATTTACAGACGCCCATCTTAGTAAAATAAGCCCGTTACTACTATCACCAGGCCAGCTTCGGGAACATTTGTACCACTTAAGAGACATCTTCCATTTGGTTTGGATTTGCCAGTTCCAGATAACGATGTCTTGCAATTATATGGCTTGATGAATGCACAAGGCACAATCGCAAACAATCATGTGATATTTAAGGTCACGTTTCCATTAGTGGCAACGCAGGCAGTGCACAACCTGGTACCCATTCCAGCACTTGGAACTCCTGGGATTGTAATCATGAACATTAAAATTCCCATCATTGCTGTTAACAAGGAACAGAATCAAAACATTGGACTCTCAAGAGCCGATTTGGAACAATGACATCAGCTCAACAGCGAGGAATATATTTGTTTTGATAAACAAACGACGTTTACAGCTAATAGCAACTGTTAACTCCAGCTATTCAAAACCACAAAATCACGTCGGGGTCACCAAAATGTTCAAGAAATACTAACGTCTATCATCAACTTTCCAAATACAACACACAAACAGGTCATTCTTGTGGTACGACAAAATAGTATCAAGTATCACAAAAACCAGTGGATTTTTGCCACCTCCAGACCAATTGAACTCGCAGTGACCTGCGACGATAATATACAAAGTGTCACTATCAAGAAGACTGGATTGTTAACTCTAGACCCGACTTATACTGCAAGAAGTTCTGCTATACGAATAACAGGTCACCGTATCACTACGACAGACACAATGAAATTGTCATATGTTCGATTTGGCAACTTCAGCACTGGCCCAACAAAAGTAGCGCCAACAACAACACAATTCACGAAGATGCAGCTAAGCTACGACGAACTAAGCAACATTCAACGGCCGGGAGTATGTTGGTGTTTAGATTATATAAAATAAGGTAACAATAAGACAATCATAATATAGAACAAATGGAAATATATGTCAAGATTAGAATGTAACCCGATTATAGATATCGATGGCTCATCAGTCATAAGTAGATCTGATATAGTCAGCAGTTAACAATAAAGACCTAGTTCATGAAGCTGCTATAGTTAGCTATTATTAATAAAGACGTATTTTGCTGACCAAACACTATGTCGAACTATGCACTGGTGAGCTCTCTAGTTTTACTATAAAAGAAATGCATTATTCTTTGTAAGATCACATACCAATTGTAGCTACATCGGGTGTGCATCGCTGTGTCTTTGGCCCCCATCTCTACCTTTGTAATCTCACTCCGAAGTCCACCCAATTTATGTGTTGGTTGCGACGACTATTAGTCACTGCTTTATGTGCTAGTGCCTATTTGCTTATAAATAAATAAACAATAAAATACATTTAAGAAATACTAACGTCTTTCATTGAACAATATTCATACCAATAACCATTTTGTACAAAGAGCTCAACTTGTAACATTTTGTTGCACGTATAAACAATTAAATATATACGCATTAAAATATAATTGTGCACTTGAATATGTGTATATGTATACACTGATGTATGCACATCAACATATTCACATAAACATACAGCAAAGCATGATTATATATGTATGTACATTTGAATATGCACAAACATATATTCGCATAGGCACTGTATGCACAAGCGTAACATAAGTTAGAGCCAGGCCAGCGTGTGAACGCTGACCAAGCACTGTGATGCACGCGCTCCAACAATATGTAAGTTAGCACACCCATCCTCACACGAGGCTTCGTTCTCCTCCTCTCACACAACAAGTACCACTGGGGTACCATTCACCCTACAAACGAAATCATGCCCCGCACCTCGATCACCCACGATACAAAGAGATCCGATTAACGCATTTTACCAGAAACGCCTGGGCGAGTATCGGGTCAAGTACCCTCCCTCGGTGTAGGTACACTAACTGACCACACACACACTCATACGATCTAAGTACATTGCAGCCCTCATCATTTCTCACTTCCTCTAAAACACTTAGCCAAGTAAGCAACCTATATCTGTCATTTCCTAATATGACTCAGGCAGAAATGTGACCCACACACGACCCATCTCGGGTCACACCAGACACTTCACTTCCCATTTTTAGCGTAAGCACTTTTGTATTATTTGTAAGCCATTCTTTGAATATTGCCGCTATGCACAATTCACCGGAAGAGCTGACCCACTCTGGGGACGAGCACGTGGCCGCGACCGACGACTTGACGCCTCTGCCAGCGCCCACAAAGCATCTCGGAGTATATTTAAAGGACCACGCTCCATAGAGCGGGCAGTCTTAATCTTGACATTATACAAGTGACATCAAACTAATAGTTAATAGTGAATAAAGCCAATTTATAACGTTTAATTATTCACGACGGAAATCCTGAGTACCCAAGCCTGGATCCCTATCACAAGGAAGGACATGGTAAGATAATACCAATAAAGGGCATGGGAACTCGTAACTGGCGTAACTATCACAAGGAAGGACATGGTAAGATAATACCAATAAAGGGCATGGGAACTCGTAACTGGCGCCCGAGCAGGGACCCGTAATCTTTCTAGAGGCAGTAAAAATGCAAGTTACCCATCAAAGGGAATCTGGAAACATTACGGGTCTAGGCAAAATAGGAACAGACGAGTTTCTGCAGTTGATGCAAGCCAAAAAAAAAAAGAGAGGAAAAAATATTTGTGTTGTTACCAAAATTAAAAGTAAAATTCAATTACCACCCAGGTTTAAAACCTGACCTATCCCAAGACTACATTTTTCAAGGCCACTTGGCCACTGCGAAATATTGCATTCAATCGCAGTGATATCCGAAACCGACACATGCCTTGGCTTGTATGAACTGATGACTCCTCATTTAACGAATCCCAGCGGGTTCTTGAACTACCGCACTCATGAGCAAGCAGAAGCTTCGAAAACAAAATTTTTGCGCCTCTTGCATTTTCTGGCGCTTACTCATTAAGCATTTAAAATAAACCGGAAGGGGAACGTTGCGCTTCCGTATTTGGCAGCAAAAAGTAAGAATGAACTAAGCCGTTTCGAGGGCAAGTTCGACGACCCCCACGAACGGGGTCTGCACAAATTGATGGGTCTGCGCCGCCAAACCTCCCCTGCCCCCCTCGGGTGTCTTGAAGAAAAAACAACTTTGACAACATGTCGAAATCTGATCTGCTAGAAAGAAAACGCAAATATCTGGTTGAAAAACCAAGCCCTTCTTCTTGATAAGGAGCTGTTGAAAAAGTTTTCCCAATTACCATTTGGTCGAAAACCCTTGCCCTTCTTACAAACAAGGAGCTGCTAAAACAGAGGTAATGATAATTTGGTTGAAAGTCCAAGCCCTCCCCCTCGAGGGGTAGCTGCGGAAAGAACAAGAATGGTTGAAAACGCAAGCCCTCCCTCTGAGTAAGGAGCTGCGAAAACTATAGGCACTGCCTCAACTACACGAGAGATCACCAATAAAAACCGAACAACGTTTACAAAATGCTTGTGATTTAATTTATTAAGCATTTGGTGTTCCAAAAATTATCTTGTCCGTCTGCGGGCAGGCATAGGCGTCTTCCCCACAAATGAGCACACCCAGCTCGCTTCTATTTTCCTCATGATTATCTTAGGAACACTAAGAATGGGATTCCATAAGTTCTTCAGATTGATACTAACCAAACCTCACGCCAACTTGACCAACATGGTTTTGTGAGAAGCATAAAAGACAGGAATATGTTTAGTCAGCCGCTCGATATATAAAAAACAAACCCCTAAAATCAGCAATATAGGACACAAGCAACGCGTAGAGGGGGGTAAAAAGGGAAAAGGGAAGTTGAGAAAAAATATGTGCAAAATTTCAAAAAAAAAAACCGCTACCCCTTTTTTTAGTAAGAGTTTAGGACACGCTGCCATCACGAATGAGCCATAAAATTTGACCGCAACCAAACATATGTGGTGCTAATGTTTGTTTTTCATATTTACAGATTATATTGTGAGTATCACGCATTGTAAAAATTGTTACACAACACCAACACGGGTGAAAGACAAAACCAGATATACACACACACGATTACAATCGCTCACCCAAATATCGAACATTTACGTCCTGTAGTTGGGAGTATAGAATCGATTGGCCTTATAAGCCAAAGTAAAAATGAGCGACAGTGAGAACTTGAACCTTGGCTTGAGACTGCAGGAGGCCATGAATGCCCTAGCCGAAAAGGACGCTCAGATCGATAGACTACAGGAAACTATCAGTGCGTTGGCTGAGAGGGATGCCCAAATCGAACAATTAACAGGCGTAATGGACGCAGTCTACGTCGCATTGGACTGCGACACCGTTACAAATACACCCCAGGGATCCACTCCCGCGACGCATGACGAATCAGAAGTTCGAGCCAGGCCAACTGGTCAGGTCGGGGGACTCCACTGGAGCGAAAATGCTTACATCGAGAACTTGAGCAATGCATTGGCCCCTATGCTGGAGGTCATGCGGGACTCGGCAGGTGGATTAGCTCAGTAGAAGAGGCATTGGCAGAAATCGCAACAGGTGGAAACGCAATCGCGTACAAAATGATGGTAAGACGCGTGCGTCAGAAACTAACTGGCGAGGCCGCCAACGTATACTATGAAGAAGAAGGAGATAACACGTCATGGGCAGCCATGAAACGCGTGCTTAAAAAACATTTCTCCGACAAGCGTTCCCCGGAGGCCATTCTGACAGCCATGCGGAACTTACAGCAGGATCGTGACACGGTGGATTCATACTACATGAAATTTCGGGCCTTACACAGACTGTACGTGGAAAAAATAAACGAAGGTCCCCTCTCGCCGGATGCGATAGAATCAACTATCAAACAACAAGAAGCAAACAGCTCGAGCGAGTTCGTTCGCAACCTAAGCCGGGAATTGCGGAAATACCTTACACACTTCGTCCCGACGACAGGACCTCCTCCACACAGGACTGGATGACAAGGACCGACAGCACTACACAGAGTGCCTAATGAAAAATACAGCTGAACTTCGCCAAAGAGCGAAGAAACGCAATGAGTAAATAATTCTCTTGCCTTTAATTATAATTGAAATTTTACATATATAAATATTAAGAACAAACACGTACGAGTTTGCACTTGTTGCACAGTACACCTACTAACCAACCATTGACAGGCTAATACTAAAAAACATGCGTAGGCATAGATTTAACTAAAACATTGTTCAAGCTGTAAGCCTACGCATGTCTACTCTTCTACCTTTCCACGTCTCTGGCTCACTGTGCGAAACACAGTTGAGATAATTTTTCTTTCTCCTAAAATTTCTCAAATTACATTAAAGGAAAAAAAATTTTTTATGTAACAATCGAAAAAAAAAAGAGAATTTTTTTTTTCTTCTCTATCAAACAAATAGAAAACAGGTCTAAACGACCAAGAAAACAAAATATTTTTTTTTGCTAGAAAGATGGGTTCGCAAGAATCCAAAATAGACCACCCAACGGCTAATGTCGTTAACAGCGTTAAAATAGTAGATCACAAGGAAAATTTAGAGGAAATAGAGATATTGTTGTTAGCTATCCTAATTTTAGTAGCCTTAAACCTGGCTTTGAAATTATATGCAATGCATAATAAAATAATTAAGAAAAAATATCAGAGTAGAGCAGATGGCCTTAATACAGTATAAAAATGGGTCGAGTAGAACTTAAATATCTGAACAAATACGTTCCATTCTTAGACTTCCTCTTTGGATTGTGAATAATAGAAAATTTAAATCAAGGATAACTCACTTGATAGAAAGATCCATAGTAGAAGCCTACAACCGCCTAAAAACGAAAAAACAGAATTCTACCCACATGGGTGCATAAACTATTCGAGCAACCCATAGAGACAATTGATCTCTCAGAGAATTAAAAAAAAAAGAGAATGTAAATTTTTCAACAAAACATGATTAATTGGGATAACATAATAGGAGAAGCTAGAATACAGGCGCAAGAATTAAATAAATCTTGTAAGTGCCTCTCACAGAACAGGGAAACATCCCAAAGTATAATAGAAAAACACTCGAAAATAATAATAGAGAGCCTAGAAAATATTAGAGCAGTATTCATAGCACACTATAGTAAGCTAACTACGGGACGAAAAACAGCCGCAAAAGCATTCTATAATGAATGCAAACAAAAGGCAAAATCCGTATTAAAAAGATATAATATTGAATATAAACAAACAGTTGATTTGGATATTTCAATATCACTGGAAGACAAAACCCAGTTAACGGCTGAAGAAGAGACGGATCAAGAAGAACCGTCAGTGAGTTTAGAACAAACAAAAATAACTCTTAATAAACCAGCCATTTTGCCAAGAACCACAAAAATGACTCAAACAGTCGCTGATTTTTTAAAAATGGCCTCAAACCTTATCCCACAGTTTGATGGCAAAAGAGAAAATCTTCAGAGCTTCATGGAGGCATTGAATTTGATAAATTCACTAAAAGGCGACCATGAGGAAACAGCAGTGTGTCTCATAAAAACAAAACTAAAAGGTCACAAAACAAATTTAATAACCTCCGAACAGACAATAGAAGAGATTATTAACAGTATTGCATCAAATGTAAAAACAGAATCAGTAGCGTCAATAACGGCAAAAATCAAAAGCCTACCCCAGAGAAACAAAACAGCAAGTCAGTATGCGCAAGAAATTGAAAAGCTTACTGAATCTCTGGAAGGTGCCTTTATACACGATGGCACATCTGTCGAAATAGCTAAAAAGTATACACTTTCAGTCACTACAGAGGCAATAACAAAGAACTGCATAAACAATCAAGTACGTAACGTACTAAAAGCAGGTATTTTCCGTGACATGAACGAACTAACAACAAAGTTCATAGACAGTAGTACAGCACAAACTGGGCAGGCAAACTCTGTCATGCACTACCGTCAATACAATAGAAATGGACAAAATAATTACCGAGGTAGAGGCAATTACCAAAATAACGGTTATAGGAATAATAATACCAGTGGATATCGTGGTAACTCACGGTACAACAACCGAGGAAGAAATAATTCCAACCGAAACAGCTCGAACCGAGGTAATTCCAACCGAGGTAGCTCGAACAACGGAAATGGTAATGTACGACTTACTCAAAGTAATTCGGAAAACCAATAGATCCCTGCAGATATTCAGAAGAAACTGTAAATGTATACACATTCAATCTTAGCCTAAGTATTTTCATCAAAATTAAAAACGAAAATATGAGCACACAACACATATACCTTCTTGTTAGATACAGGTGCAGACGTATCAATAATAAAAGAAAAAACAGATTCTTTTGAACATATAGATGTGGGGATGGTATGGTAACGCTGTAAGGCCAGACCTACTCCCGAAGCAGCTGATCGACGAGGTGGCAATGAGAGAGAGCAGACAAGGTGGCAAGGCAGAGTGAAAAACGAGGAGTCTAGAGAAAACGACGAACGACGAACGACGTGTGTGTAAATGAGTAAATACATAATTTTGTCAAAACCCATTGTTCCGTTTATAATTACCTAATTTAATAAATAATATACTTAATATAACAACTATTCTAATTCTTGTGGGTACAAATCCCACATAGATACTTCAAACACAATTGAAATATCAGGAATTGGCGAAGGTTCAATTACTTCCAAAGGTCTAACCCTTATAGAACTAAGACAAAATGAATTCATAATTCCACACAACTTCCATATAGTAGACGAAAGTTTTCCAATTCCATTTGATGGCATTTTAGGACTAGATTTCTTCAAAACATTCAATTGCCAATTAGACTTCAGTGAACCAAACGATTCACTAATATTAAGACCAAATAATTTAAAGTTTGCAATAAATATCCCCATATTACACACTTGTGACAGCAATACCACAATCCTCCCAGTGAGATCTAAAGTAATCCGACAAATAAATATCCCAAATGAAAACTCAAATATCGTCATCTTAAATCAAGAGGACGAAAATGGAATATTTATTGGAAATTCGATCTCAAGCTCGACCAAAACATTTGTCAGAATTTTAAACACAACAAAAAGAGTAAACATTTTAAATTTAAAGAGCATCAAATATTTTTTTTTTTTTTTTTTTTTTTAGATCATTTATTGGTTAATTGAGTTAGGTTGACTTAATAAATAGCAGTATATAATTTTTTTTTTTTTCAACTTATGCTAGTCTCTAATCGAGCTCTCGGCAGAAATAGATGTTTGTAAATTAGGCTTTCTTTTCAAAAATAAATTTGTTTTTGTATATATACTTAAAAGCTAAATTAGTGTAATGAAACCAAAATCGATCGCAACAAAAAGTAAGCATAAAATATGAATCATTAAAGAATTACGAAATTGTACAGACAACTGATGACCAAAGAAGTCAATCAGTAATACACAAACTAAATCCAAACTTCCCACCTATGTTCAAAAACGTACTTGAAAAGCTCTGCACCGAGTATACAGATGTATTTGGTTTAGAAAACGAACCAATTACTACGAACAACTTTTATAAACAAGAACTCAGATTGAATGACAACCAGCCAGTATACACAAAAAATTACAGAATACCACACATGCATAAAGAAGAAATAACTAGACAAGTCGATAAACTCATTAAAGATAAAATAGTCGAACCATCAGTGTCCGAGTATAATAGTCCGTTACTACTGGTACCGAAAAAGGGTTTACCAGGATCAGAAAAGAAACGATGGCGATTAGTAATAGACTATCGTCAAATAAACAAAAAACTGTTGTCCGATAAATTCCCATTACCAAGAATAGACGATATTCTTGATCAACTAGGCAGAGCCAAATATTTTTCATGTCTAGATTTAATGTCCGGTTTTCACCAAATAGAACTAAAGGATAAATCGCGAAGCATTACGTCATTTTCCACTAGCAATGGATCTTATCAGTTTACTAGACTACCGTATGGTCTGAAAATTGCACCAAATTCCTTTCAAAGAATGATGACAATTGCTTTCTCTGGATTAAATCCGTCACAAGCATTCCTTTACATGGATGACTTAATCGGCTGTTCTGAGAAACACATGCTCAAAAACCTAAAGGATATTTTTGATATATGCAGAAAACACAACCTAAAACATCCAGAGAAATGTTCATTCTTCATGCACGAAGTGACATTCTTGAGTCACAAGTGTACCGGCAAAGGAATATTGCCAGATGACACCAAATATGACGTCATTGAAAAATACCCAGTACCAACAGATGCTGATAGTGCTAGAAGATTCGTAGCCTTTTGCAACTATTACAGACGTTTTATTAAAAACTTCGCAGAGCATGCACGTCCGATGTAAGAAAAACGTAGAATTTGTTTGGTCTGAAAAATGCCAAAAAGGATTTGAATATCTGAAAAAGCCTTAATAGAACCCACATTGCTACAGTATCCAGATTTTAGCAAAGAATTTTGCATAATAACAGATGCTAGCAAATATGCATGTGGAGCAGCACTAACTCAAACTTATGGCGATATGCAGTTGCCAGTAGCATACGCATCTCGTTCGTTCACTAAAGGTGAAAGTAATAAAAGTACTACTGAGCAAGAACTAGCTGCGATACACTGGGCCATTACACACTTTCGCCCATATATATATGGCAGACATTTCAGAGTCAAAACAGACCACAGACCTCTAACGTATTTATTCTCTATGATAAATCCGAGTTCAAAATTAACAAGAATGAGACTTGATTTAGAGGAATATGAATTTACAGTAGAATATCTGAAGGGAAAAAATAATTTCGTTGCGGATGCACTATCCCGCATTACAATACAGGATCTAAAAACACAAAAGCAAATGTCCTGAAAGTCACAACCAGGCAGCAAAGTAGACAAAATAATCTCTGGCCAGATTATAAAAATGAAAATATAATTAGGCACGTACCTAATGATGCTTCTAAGCCCAAAATATATAAGTACTCTGCAATGATGAAGTACGAAAAGTAGTGACCTTGCGTATAACACACGATTTATGTTTCCTCAAACATGGAAAGAAAGTTATAGCAAGAATTGAGATTGGAGATCTGTACACCAATGGAAATCTAGACTTAGGTCAGTTTTTTCAACTCAAGTTGGCACCGAATGAAAAAATCTTTGAAACATTTTCAAAAGAGTCTTTTAAAGAAATGGGCAATAAAATATTGAAAACATTAAGAGTAGCACTACTCCAACCGGTGACCATTATAGAAAAAGATAAAGATAAAGAAGCAATATTGTCTACATACCAAGATGATCCAATACAGGTCGGCCATACAGGCATTACAAAAATTTTGGCCAAAGTAAAAAGACATTATTATTGGAAAAACATGACACGTCATGTAAAAGACTACATTAATAAATGTGAAAAATGCCTAAAGTCAAAAACGACAAAGCACATAAAAACACCCTTAGTTATTACAGAAACCCCCCTACATGCTTTTGATAGGGTAATAGTGGACACCATTGGTAATTGACCACCAAAATCCGAAAATGGTAACGAATATGCAGTCACTCTAATATGTGACTTGACGAAATACTTAGTAGCAATACCAGTTCCCAATAAAAGCGCTACAACAATCTCTAAAGCTATTTTTGAATCTTTCATTCTGAAGTACGGTCTAACGAAGACGTTCATTACGGACATGGGAACAGAATATAAAAATTCAATAATAAATGACTTGTGCAAATATTTAAAAATAGACAACATTACGTCTACTGCACACCACCACCAGACCTTGGGTACCGTTGAAAGAAGTCATAGGACATTCAATGAGTACATTCGATCATATATATCAGTAGATAAAACTGATTGGGACATATGGTTACAATATTTTGTGTACTGTTTTAACACAACCCCGTCAGTAACACACAAATACTGTCCATATGAACTTGTATTTGGTAAACAAAATAATCTACCAACGCATTTTAATAGCATAAATAGAATAGAACCATTATATAACGTAGATGATTATGCTAAAGAAGTTAAGTTTAGATTAGAACTAGCATACAGTAGAGCTAGAATGATGTTAGAGAAACATAAGGAAAACCAGAAAAATTTTTATGACAATAAGTCAGCAGATCTAAAAATAGAAATAGGAGATAAGGTTTTTTTAAAAAACGAAGCTGGTCATAAGCTTGACTCAGCCTATATAGGACCATTCGAAGTTGTAGAAATAACTAAAAACAACAACATAAAAATTAGGAATAATAAAAATAAGATACAAACAGTACATAAGGATAGGTTAAAAATTTGGAAAAATAATTTTAAAAAAAAGTTTAAAAAAAAAAAACGAAAAGAAATATATAAAATTTTTTTATGGATTCAACTACTTCATTTTATTAAAAACACATAAAACAGAAAAAAATTCTTTTTGGACAAAGAAAATTTGTCTGGCCAGACACAAATAAAACAACTTTCCTAACAAACATACATACATTACTATTAATCAATCATTTATTATCATTATTAGTAATTAACAAATAACTCCATAATATTACGTTATTTTCTAAAAAGGGGAGGTGTAGTATATCCATATCTTCAGGCCGACCATAACACCTTCATTATAACAAGAGACTGCCAAACCATTGGCAACATCACCATTTGCAAGGAAACGGATCTCACCAGCTTGGACGATGATACCTGCCTGCCAAGATTGATAAAGGGTGAGTTACCGCTAGCGGTTCTACATCACCCCCACCAAAACCCCCTCGGGCAGTGTCAGTGTCCCAATAAAAGATCAATGCTATTCGAGCCATGATCGCAGCAATTATTGTCCACCGCAGCATAAAGCAACGGATGTCGAGTCCCAGATTCAATGCTGTTTACATTGAATCTCGAACATTGTTGTGACATTAGACTGCCTACTCAGCAGTGGCAAGCATACACAAGCCCTTTAGCGTTATATACTTATTCTTATATACTAAGTAAAAGAGCCTCTGCGAAGGCCTGAAGAAGTAAGAAATGAAATAAACGATACACTTAAAATCTGAACGTCAAAGCATACAGTCCACTTTATTGGGATGATTAATTGAACTATAATATAACAAAGCACAAAGGAACCAACTGCAACTGGAAACATTACTAAGGACAAGTGAACCAACTTGTAACTGGCTTATAACAACTATGTAATTTAACAGGTGAGCACTCTGTGGCAATGTTAGGAAGTGAAAATACAATGTTCCTTACTAACTAAAAGTGAAAAAGAAATTTATATATATATGAATAAAGTCGTGTGTGATAAAGAAGTAATGCTTCGAAAAATTGTACAACATTTTTTTACATCAATGAAACACAGAACAAAAAAAAAATTTTTTATAAATAAAGGAAACAAAAATTAATTTTCAAAAATATATATATTCAAAAAAAAAAACTAGCTAAAAATAATCTTCACCACTATGCGGACATCAAGTGCTGATCACCGCATGTGTGTAAAACAAAAATAAAAACTTTTTTTTTCTTTCAAAAAAAAAAAATAATAAAAAAAAAAGGAGAAAAACTAAAATTGATTTTCACTACTATGCAGACATCAAGTGCTGATCACTGCAAGTAGTGCAAAACAAAAAAAAGGAAAATATATACATATATATACATATACTCCTCAACTGGTCACTTATTTTCTAAACAATAGTAATCAAATAATATGAATGAGTTGGGCGTACTTATGGACCATAAGTTAAATTTTAACACCCATATTTCCACCACGGTCGCAAAGGCCATGAGTGTCCTGGGTTTCATTAAAAGATGGTCAAAAGAATTTGATGACCCCTATACAACTAAAGTTCTTTTTACTTCGCTTGTCCGTCCTATTTTAGAGTATGGATCTTGCATTTGGTCACCTCAATATGAGTCGCACCAGATTCAACTTGAATGCGTTCAAAAGCAGTTCTTGCTATTTGCTCTTCGTGGCTTAAGCTGGGATCGCAATGTCAATTTGCCTTCGTATTCTAGTAGACTTCTCTTGATTAACCTTCCTTCCCTAACTAACCGTTGAATTATGCTTGGTGTTATTTTTATGCACAAGCTCCTAATTGGTGATATCGACTCGCCTGAGTTATTAGCTCAGGTAAATCTGTCGGTACCATGTAGACGGAGTAGACATCCTTTAATACCTTTACCCCTAAGTCGTTGTTCTTTTAACTATGCCCTGCATGAACCTTTTAGGGTCCTCTGCTCTGATTAGAACCTTCTATTCCCTGTAATCGGCTCAGAGTTTTCTATTAATATGATTAAAACTTCTATCCTATCCCATTTAGTTAATAGATAGCTATAGTATTATTTATTTATTTGTTTGTCTGTTTTTTCTATTGTGTTTTTGTCCACGCGATTCGTGCCGTGCGTTATACGGCTGCACCCCTCGGCCGATCGGGTGAGAGGTGGGCAGTTATCTGCTTGGGCTCGCGCGTAACAGGCTTTGTCCTGGTGTCGTAGGGGCCACTTAAACGTACTGCGCATAGTATCGTCAACGTCCGCTAAAAAATATATGCAAAATAAAAACTAAAGCTAATCTTCACTACTATGCAGACATCAAGCTCTGAGCACTGTAAGTAGTGCAAAACAAAACAAAAAAAAGTATATATATTTTAAAGAAAAACTAAAATTAAATTTTACCACTGTGCAAACATCAAGTGCTGATCATTGCCGTGTATATCAATTAAAATGTTAACCGGATTGTACAACTATGCAGACATCAAGTGCTGATCACTGCAAGTAGTGCAAAATCAAAAAAAAAAAAAGGAAAATATATATATATGCAAAATAAAAACTAAAGCTAATTTTCACTACTATGCGGACATCAAGTGCTGATCACTTCAAGTAGTGCAAAGCAAAACAAAAAGTATATATGTATAAGTTAACACATCCGGTCAGACAAAGTCAACGACTGGAATTCTGCACGACCAGCAAAGCTGCAACAATGTTTAATGAAACTCCACAATACGTTGCCGTCAAGATTCCATGCGCCGTCGCGACGTTGAAACATAATCCATTCAGCATAATCGCTGACACAGCGATTATAGGTCAGGGCTAGCTTATGTTAAGAATATTTTGTCATTTATATTTCAGTACGGATTTGACCAATAAACGAACAAGTAATATTTCTATTTCACTGATTTAACTTCGTGCAGAGATCACAAGTAAACAGTCTGAGTATATTAATTATTAACTTATACTCTAAAGAAAAACTAAAATTCATTTTCACTACTGTGCGGACATCAAGTGCTGATCACTGCAAGTAGTGTAAAACACAAAAACAAAGAAAAAAAAAAAACGAAATATATATAATAAAGAAAAAACTGAAAATTAATTTTAACTAAACTAAATTTTAATATATCGGAACGAAAATAAAAACAAACTGCTTTTTATTTCTGTTTTTATTCGCCCAACAATTGACCTCGAGCCGGCAAAAACATTCAACTCTAAATTTTAACTAACTAAATCAAGGATGGCCACGTAGTGGCTCTTTTGGCTCCCGTGGCTCTTTACCGGCAGAGGCTGGGCAGAGAAAAAGGTCATTTTTTGGTCGAGCTTGTTGACAGAGGGACGGACAAGTCCCGAATTTTACGGAGAGGGGGAAAAAGGTCGCGATCTCGAGCGAGAAAATAAGGGTTGTTTTTGTCGTGTTCTCGAGATCACGTCCCTTTTTTCCCCTCTCCGTAAAATTCGGTACTTGTCCGTCTCTCTGCCTACAAGCTGCGAGCTCGAGATCGCGACCTTTTTTCCCCTCTCCGTAAAATTCGGTACTTGTCCGTCTCTCTGCCAATAAGCTGCGAGCTCGAGATCGCGACCTTTTTCCCCCTCCCCGCAAAATTCGGGACTTGTCCGTCCCTCTGTCAACAAGCTCGACCAAAAAATGGCCTTTTTCTCTGCCCAGCCTCTGCCGCTGATGCTCTGGCTCCCAACTGAAATTTCCGTGGCCACCCTTGAACTAAATATATGTGTTTAAGAATAAACATCGTGTTCATCTGAACTGGCTTCACCAAATCGAATCAAAAACAAAAGTAAATCATAAAATTCATATGACAATTATTGCTTAATACCAAACAAAACATGCATCCACACTCTGTAGAAAACACTTGAGATTATAACAGCGGCGCGGTATCAAGTAACCAGCGCTGAGCATGAAATATAAACAATTTTCAACCCCCGAAAACGTGGAGCATTAGAATAAGTATTTTTAAGAACAATTGTTGCTTCTTAGAGTTTAAGAATTTTTAAATAAAATCAGTTCATATTTTGAATTCAACGAATGAAGATTGGGTTATATTCCTTCTCACCGGGAATCCCTATTCAATATGACTATGCGAAAATCAAGTGCTGATTATCGCAGGTTAAGCAAACAAAAAAACAAATTTTTATTGCAATTGAAATTAGTTTCAAACAATTCATATTCAAAGAACTAGCATACACACTCATCATAAAAATAGCTTAGCCTGCAAATTCGAGCTATTACTTCTTGGTATGAAGCGTAGCTACAAACGCTACAATTTAAATAAACAACAAATATACTACATACATCAGAACCCTCACGTAAGATAACATTTTCTATCCCCCATTGCCACTGGGTCCACACAAAATATATTTATGTAGGTACAATAAAGAACACTTCCACTAACCATATATGTCTTGCAGACGTCACCAAATCTAAAAGAACATCAATTGAGAACAAAACAAGATAAGAAAAAATATTTTTTTACATACACATTTGACAAATCCTAATTTTCTATTAATGTATCAATTTACACACACATAAATATATACGCATCAAAATTATATTTAAAAAACATAAGCTAAGAAAACACAAAAAAAAGGGGGAAGGTAGAAGTAAAGATAGGGAGGCAGTTACAAGCAGCGTTTTTTTTTTGCAAATGTCCAAAAGCGGCCTAGTAAGCAAGACCAAGTCTAGGTTAGGTCTTAGAAGCACTGTTAGTCTACCTGAGATTAGAGAAGAAGAACAACCGATCGAAAAAATGACAGACTCCGGACTCGTCTCAAACGGTTCCAGAAATAATAGTCCCATGATTCCTGCGGCGCCTGCCATGGAAATTGCTAGCACTTCCCTAAATACATCAATCAGCATGACCCTTAACCCAACCGACATACTAGCCTTTGTAAAACAACTACCTACGTTCGATGGAACATCTGATACTCTCGATAGATTCATCGTAAGTGTAGAAGAAATCATTATGCTTATCAGGGAAACAGACCAAACACCGTATGGCCAGTTATTGTTACGTACAATTCGTAATAAAATAATTGGTGAGGCAGACCAAGCATTGAGTAATCTCGGTACTAGACTCGAATGGGACAACATTAAAGAAAACTTAAACCGTATGTATGCATGCAAAAAGACGGAACCAATACTTATCCGGGAAATTCAAACTCTTTCAAACAACTTACCCTCGGGAAAACTTTTCTCTGAAATAACAAGACTAAGAAGTCAGTTGTTAAACCTTCCACTGCTTATGGCCAACAGTTCGACAACTTAAGCGCACTAACAAAGAAAACTTTCTATGACGAAATATGTCTTCACGCCTTCTTGATAGGCCTTCGTGACCCCCTTAAAACCATGATTAGAACTAGGAAACCGTCCACCATCGAAGAAGCCTACGAGTGGTGTCAGGCCGAAAAGAGCTTCTACTATCAAGAACAGAATACGACACAATATGCTAGTAACAATCCGAATAGAACCAGCCCATATGAGAAAAATTTCAACCAATCCAATAATGGGTCAAGTTCCAACAAAACCAGCAGTTCCTCTAACTACTCAAATTCAAACCCATTTAAACATCAATCTTACCAAAATCAGAATTATAACTCAGGGCAAAATTATCATAAAAATCAACAGCGTAATAATTCTGGGCAATATTACCATAATACTCAAAATAGTAATAATTCTGGGCAGGGTTATAAGAATAACCAGAACAGCAATAGTTATGGGCAAAACCAGATAAACGAACAAAATCGTAATACCCCTGGGCAAGTACCCCCATCCAACTTCCACAACACAACATTAATGACAATGAAAATTTTCAACAAGAAGCTTCGACAAACCAGTCGGGTACATAAATAAAAGCCACGAACCCACACTTCCTTATATAGTCCTTACCCTTTTCAATGCAAATTCTCCGTTAAAATTCATGATAGATACCGGTTCCACCTTTTCATTCATCGACCCAAGGTTTGCAACAAAAGAAATGATATTGAACTGAACCGAAAAAATAACCATTACAACAGTTAGGCAAAGCTACGAAATAGAGGATAAAATCATTTTGCCTATACCACCCGAATTCAACGAGCCTGGTCAAATAAGTCTACTACTTTTCAAATTTCACCCGTATTTTGATGGGCTCCTAGGAATGGATTTCCTAACAATCTACAAAGTCAAGTTAGACATGGGAAGCTTTAAACTCGAAACCCAGCATACTTCCCTTAATATACTTACCAAAAGGAATCGAGCATCAGACATTTTCATATTACATCCACAAACTAAAACCCGTGTTAACCTCCCAGTTGACCTCAGTAAGGGAGATTTCTTTTGCAACTCTTTGTCCGTCGACACAAACCTTTCTATTTCTGGGGGCTCTATACGGCCACTGACGGAACTAGTTTTCTAGAGGTCACCAATAATGCCGATGTGGAGCAAACTTTTTGTTTAGATCAACCACTACAGGTACTCCCCTACAATGAAGATGCTTATGATCAAATACGTAGTATTGCTTTACCCTTAGAACCTTCATATGAAGGGGAAAAGCTATTAGGACTGATTCAAACCAGCCACCTAAATAGGGAAGAAACGGAAGGGCTACACAAAGTCTGCAAAGAGTTCCAAGATCTCTTCTATGACGATGCTTCACCCTTGACATTTTCCAACGAAGTCAACCACCAAATTCCTACAACTGACAATTTACCAATTCACGTTAAGACATATAGATACCCATATATACACAAGGAGGAGGTTCGAAAACAGATTTCGAAAATGCTAGAGCAGAATATTATAAGAAATAGCCACTCTCCTTGGGGTGCCCCCGTTTGGGTGGTCCCAAAAAAATCCGATTCCCCAGACAAGAAAAAGTGGAGATTAGTAATCGATTTCAGGAAATTAAACGACAAAACAATCGCCGATAAATACCCCATCCCCAACATTAACGATATACTTGACATTATAGGTAGAGCGAAATATCCACCCTAGATCTGGCAAGCGGGTTTCATCAGATCGAAATGCATCCCAACAATATGGCTAAAACGGCCTACTCGGTCGAAACGGAGTTTACGAGAATGCCTTTCGGCTTAAAAAACGCCCCTGCTACCTTCCAGAGGGTAATGGACAACGTATTAGAAGAACTTATAGGGGACACTTGTCTAGTTTACCTCGACGACATCATCATTTTTTCACCTTCTCTCCAAAAACACCTGACAGACCTAAAATCCGTTTTCAAAAGATTGCGTAAAGCAAACTTAAAAATACAAATGACCTCGATTTGGTCCTTTTTGAGAAAGGAGATAGATTTTTTGGGAGATATTGTCACCGAAGAAGGGATTAAGCCAAACCCGGATAAAATAAAAGGAATCAAAGACTTTCCGTGTCCTAAAACTACTAAGCAAATCAAATTTTTAGGATTACTTGGTTACTAGAGGAAATTTATCAGAGATTTAGCCAGAATCACAAAACCAATAACAAAACAACTTAAAGGAAGCAAATCAGTTGTAGTAGACTCAGAGTTTTGACAGGCATTCTATTTTTGCAAGACATTACTAATGAACGACCCTATATTACAATATCCCGACTTCAAAAAGCCTTTCACCCTTACAACTGATGCGAGTAACTTTGCTATAGGCGCTGTATTGTCCCAAGGTCCAGATAGCTCTGATAAGCCAATTAGTTTTGCCAGCAGAACGTTAACTGATACGGAAACCCGGTATGCCACTATTGAAAAGGAAATGCTAGCTATAGTTTGGGCAGTAAAATATTTCCGACCTTACCTTTACGGAAATAAGGTCAGGATTGTTACGGACCACAAGCCTCTAGTTTGGTTGGAAAATTTCAAAGGTCAGAATCCGAAGCTCCTTCGGTGGAAGTTAACACTTTCCGAGTATGACTATGAGATAAATTATAGAAAAGGTTCGCAAAACGTTATAGCAGATGCATTAAGCAGAATAGAGCCGAATATGTGCCTAAATTACAAATAATTTCCCTATTCAAGCGCTATTCAAAACTGACCCGATATCTTCATGTGTCAAAACTAGCCCATTTACTCACAAAGTTCGCAGCTGTATATCCGAACCTTATTTCATGGAAAAAACTTCTACTATCTTGAAAGCTTTGCTCACACCAAAGATAACTCTGACAATCACAGGGAAATTGACGAAACTTACGAACACCTTAAACGGGAAATCTATACACCCCAGCTAAGAAATAAAATTTCTGCAAAAATCCGAGAGTGTGAGGTTTGTCTTACCCTTTAGTATGATAGGCAACCACAGAAGCCACCCTTCGTTTCACCCGAAATTCCAAACGGACCGTTAGATATCATCCACACAGACATTTATACTATCAACAATAATTACAATCTGACAATCATCGACAAATTCTCCAAATGTGCACAAGCCTACCCATTGACAAACAGGAACACCATCAGCATTACAAAAGCTTTTAAGGTTTTCATGAAACAATTCGGTCTACCTAAGAAAATTATTCTGGATCAGGGTGCTGAATTTTCAGGAGCTATTTTCATAAACTTCCTAGAACAGTATAACATCGAGCTTCATGTCACATCCTTTCAACAATCAAGCAGTAATTCGACAGTGGAACGATTGCATTCCACACTAACAGAAATTTATAGGGTAATCCTCAACAAAAGAAAAGAATAAAAATTAACTCAGGACCATGACGAAATCCTCGACGAAACTGTAATAACCTACAACAACGCCATCCATTCCAGTACTAACCTAACGCCTTTTGATAAAACAATCAAATTTTCGATAAAACAATCAAATTCAATAACGAGCAGGACTATTTAATCAAACTTGTGACGAGTCACATTATCGTGGCAAACTAAACTACGCCCATGTAGGGCCCTTTTTCGTTTTTACTTTTATTTTGATACGTTCATGGAGGGCACATTAAATATCGTAACCTCAAAACTAACTGTAATTCTTTTTCTGATAGCCAATGCTTTCGATCGACGCCTCCCTCTCTTTCTAGCTGCCGTCTGGATGTGGCTGCAGCGTCGACGCGTCGCGGAGAGAGAGTAACCTCCCGACTGCGGACGCTGCGCTGCATGCCGACGCTAAGGAGACCATCAGGAAATATAAAGTGAAAGAGAGAGACGGCAATCGTGACGCGTGCCAAAGCACAAGACGTATCGCACGCATTCACCGTTAGGACATAAGTAGGCAGAGCAAGGGTGGGTTTTAACAGAGAGTGAGAATTAGGAGAAAATCACTTGACCAGTGACCACGAGAGTGACAAGTTGAAAAGTGAAACCAACAGCAGCAGTAAAAAACATAGTGCCATAGAAAATCATCAAGTGGAATACAAGGAGTAGCAGGTGAGCCCATGTTCTAAGATCCTTTTTTTGCTTAAGTGCGGTAGGGACCCAAAATTATAAAATATGTTTAGGATAACTTAGTTATCAATAAACTCTGTATTATTATCACTTAACCCCCGCAGCGTTATTTCTTTATTTGTTACTAAATTTATGTATACCCTTTCCCTCCCTTTTTCCTTGGCCACTTAACCTTTTGAGTGGAGCCGAAGGATCAGCGGACTTCGGCAGGATGAGTTATTCTCCTGCAGACAAAGTCAGTCGCTGGTCTCCAGGCTCAGTCACTCAAGGTGAAGAGGCAACGGATCTTGGCCAAGCGGGCTTCGCTTTGGCAGACGAGATCAGTCGTTGTAGTTCCTCTTCACCATCCCTTTCTAATAACCCCACTAACATTTCCTTACACGCTTCCCTTTCCCAGTCCAAGAGGCAACGGATCTTGGCCAAGCGGGCTTCGCTTGGCAGACAAGATCAGTCGTTGCTACTCCTCTTGGACTCTCCTTCTACTCCTTTCCCTTCCTTTCCCTCCCCTTTATGTGGTCTCAGTCCCCTATCCTAATACTCATCAAGGTCTCCAGATCAAATAAATGTTCTGTAGACGGGACTCTGGGACTGAGAATTTTACCCCAGCCAGAGCTTCCTTACACACTTAACGAATTCCGATCTACAATTTACCCCGTTGTCAAGTTAAACATGGAAAACCAGACTAAAAAGCGAACTGGGAAATTGAACGAATTTAAGAAAGAACCCCCTGTCGTATCTACAGGCAATTCAGTATTTAGAAAAGAGAATAGAAGAAACAAACTAACGTCCCGCTTCAGCATACACAAGGTCTCTCTACGAACTGCAAAAGGCCAAAAACTACATAAGCAAAAAATTAGGAAAATTTCAAAAACAATAACCGAAACGTGAACACAGCATTTTTTTCCCCCTTTCTTCACCCCATAACCGTGCATACATTAAGTCCCACTTAAATTCTTACAGGATAACGTTAGGTTATGGACAACGACTTTTACTCGACATTTTTGATAAGGACCAACCATTAATGAAAGTCAACTTGGGATCAGCTAGAATAGTAAATTCGTTTAAAAACATAAATCATGCCATTAACTTGAACGACTATAAATTAACAGCGAGGAAAATTGTAAAGATAATCGATGAGTTGCCTAACGACAAAGAGTTATCCGATTTAAAATTAACACTACATGAAAAGATACTTCAAGTTTTCGAGAGACTAAACACCTTACTTCCAAATAGCGGCGGACCAAAGAGGGGATTAATCAATGGGCTAGGTAGCATAGTCAAAATCATCTCTGGCAATATGGACGCCGACGATGAAAGAAAAATAAATAAGGACTTGGCAAACCTTCGAGTAAATGTGGAGCTTGACCAACAATTGCAGAAAGAAACGCTAATTAGATTCAAGAACATTACAAATCATATAAATATGGAACAGGAGAAGATCAGTAATTTCATAAACACATATCAAAATAAAATTTTTAAAGAACTAAACATAGAAGAACACAATATACAACTTATACAATATACAACTTATGACCGAATAAATTACAATATAGACATATTGTCTATAGCAGAAAGCCTGCTTTTTACTAAACTGAAAGTAATTTCAAAATATATCCTAAATATAAATGAAATCGAAAAAATTAAGCATTCATTGTCATGGTATTTGCTTATTATCCTCTGTTGGATAGATTGCAAATTGGAGGAACCCAGTTAAATAAAAAAAAAAAAAAAAAAAGAAAATAATTGTCACAGCAAAATGTAGAAATAGAACTAGAACTCGAATTGTACAACGTACTTTCACTAGACTCAACGACAACTAATAAAACACTAATATTTAAAATAAGAATTCTAATATTATCACAAGAAAGATACCAATATTACCGACTAATACCCCTGCCATTTAAGAACACTAAATTTGTAATACTCCCACAATATATCATAAAAAAAAGCTAGAAATTAAGACCTTGAATTAAGCTGGGCAAACTAAATGTATGCGAAACACCGACTACGCCAACTAATCCTGATTGTTTAGTCAACCTGATCAACGATAGCAAGGCGACCTGCAATATCATCGACGGGGGAAATCAATCACAGATCATCGTGCCAATAAAGGGACTAATGCTCATCTTCAACTTCAGAAACTCCAATATTACCTCCGACTGCATGTCCGACAACCTTCAACCGTTCAATGGTTATTCACTATGAAAATTGCTCAATATCCGTGGATGGTATTAAATACGTCGATGCCGCCACCACCATAGCTGACAAAATCGAGATACACCTACCACACGTTCACAACTTAACAACCATACCATCAACTAAAGACTTAGACCTTCAGGACCTATATCTAAGCGATCTGGAAAATGACCTGGTAACCTGGACAAAAACCCAAGCTTCTGCACATTTGACAGCCGTCTACGTACTCACTGTAATCGTGATAATAGCCACAACCCTTGCATGGATCTTTAAGCGGAAGGCAATTATCTTCTCCACCACTACTCTGGACTCCATTGTCACTCCTGTCCAACCTTCGTTGGCTTTGCCCTCATTTTGGCCACCGCTAGCGGTAACCCCCTCGGGCAATGTCAGTGTCCCAATAAAAGATCAATGCTATTCGAGCCATGATCGCAGCAATTATTGTCCACCGCAGCATAAGGCAACGGATGTTGAGTCCCAGATTCAATGCTGTTTACATTGAATCTCGAACATTGTTGTGACATCAGACTGCCTACTCAGCAGTGGCAAGCATACACAAGCCCTTTAGCGTTATATACTTATTCTTATATACTAAGTAAAAGAGCCTCTGCGAAGGCCTGAAGAAGTAAGAAATGAAATAAACGATACACTTAAAATCTGAACGTCAAAGCATACAGTCCACTTTATTGGGATGATTAATTGAACTATAATATAACAAAGCACAAAGGAACCAACTGCAACTGGAAACATTACTAAGGACAAGTGAACCAACATGTAACTCGTGCGAACGTTAAACGGTCATTCGCGCTGCGTCAGCAACTTAGGGCCAGCTAGGGAGCTTTGGCGCTTCTTGGCTGCAGGGCCATTGGGCAGCCATCAGGAGCACAACAATTATAAAACTATTCTTAAGAACATATTAAATGAAGCAACTTGTAATGATTCTGAAGTCTGTTGGATTCTTATTTAGGTAAATTGGCCTTTAATGAAATCCTTACTAATCGTAAGGTGACTCTAGCATAACTATAGGGGAGCTAACTTAGATGACTATACGTGTTCCGTCATTTCAATCTGCATTTTAGGTTTTCCCTAAATGAAAGCCTGATTATGTATTCTTCCATTCAGTCGAATTTACGCTTCTAAATCCCCAAGTTTTGGGTATTTTTGCAAAAAGAATAATTTTTAAATTATGCTATTAATAATAAATTTATCGTATGCTTTACATTCGATTTATACATACTTCACACTTTTCTTTTCGCAATGGTCTCAAAAAACTTCAACATTAATCATTCCGCTTCAAATGCCGTGAATAACTTATATATAACAGATCATGGTTTGGTAGTGTCATTTCTTCACTGATTTCTATTATCTTCTCTCTCGACAAAGTGTGGCCGTCTTTGGTTGTTATTTTAACACTAGCATATTGGTAACACTGCATTTTGAACTTTCAAGTAAAACAAAATAATGAACAAGAATTTGGTGGTCATTGCAACTGATGAAACTCGGCACAGTCATTCATTGGCGTGTCATTTTAACAGAAATTTTTTTAAAATGAAGTTATTAATAAAAGTCACTATATTCAACCGTTTGTTTCTACAGGAGCTAAATATATGATACCGTCATTCGGCTCAGGTATATAACGCCTGTCATAGTCAAGATCTATGTGAAATGTAGAAAAAGAACACATTTTCAAATCAATTTTTAAAATGGTAATTTGTTCATGTTGCTTCCGATTCGATTACCATCAACTGTTTCTATTTTGTTTACAATTGTTAAGTTTGTTTTTTAAGTATATTCTCTTTGCCCTTATTAGGTGTATATATTTATGTTCCCTATCCACCCCCTTTCACATGAAGGATTTAGCTTTCACATTTTTTATATCTTTTTTCGCAGCACCTTGATCTTTCTTTACTTTTTTTTAACCCAGTTCGCATCTTTTCTGTGGGGCTTTTTGCCTTCTTCTAGCAATTGGCGATTTACTGAGTATTTTTTCGTTATATTTTGGCGGATTAGAACTTCTTTTCTACTTTTCATTTTTTTCATACACTCGCACTGTTGTGTATGTGGTTCGTCTCGCATCTTTTTAAATTAAAATTAATTTTTTATTTATTTACATTTATTTATTGCCTATTTAAATGAATTTTTATTATTATTTCTTATTTTTGCAATTTTTTGACTTAATAAGTCTTTTTTACCTTCATAACTTTAATATATTTTCTTACTATATAAATCCATTAAATATTTCATTCCATATTTCTTCTTTCCCCTACCTTGTCGGTAGTTTTTTCTGGTCTAGAGGGTTGTGGCTTCATATATTCCTGTTGGTAAGCAAATTGTTGTTATTGTTGTTGCGGTTGCCATTGTTTGGACACTGTTGTAGTTATATGAACGATTCTTATGAATTTGTCTAAACCGCTTTCTCTTTATCTGTTTCGTACAACATCGTACATCGTTTGCGTGACTGTGACTGGATAGTGTAACATTGGTACCTTCTTTATTAGGGTGATGTACTTAGGATGTTCCTTGAATTTATTCCCGGTTAAAATTTGATTGATTTGAATGAATTTTGGTATTTTTGAATTTATTTCAGTACAAGTGCATTCCGAATCGTAGGCGCTTAGTAACCTTTAGATCTTGTCTGTTATTAATTATCTTAAGACAATTACGTCTCTTATCCTCTCTATATTTGCAATACTCTTAGCTTTACCAATGCATACACTTACATATAAATGTACCTTGTCCGTTAAAGTGCATTTGCATGTATCATTTGATGTAATTCATAATAGACGTTACATATGTATTTTTTATGTCTTAATTATATGTAAACTGTTCTTGTTAATTAAAGTATATGTTGTGTTTTAATTGTTTTCTTTACGGCTATTGATATATTTCTATAAGGGTGACAAATATTTCATTGGGTCGACGAGTTTTGCTCTAGTTTGCAAATATTTTACTTTCACTTTTTTATTTAAATTGGTTGGCTTTGTTGTGCACTTACTGTCTGCATTAGCTGATATGTGCTTTTCTTATTTTCCCAAATACTGTAGTTTACAAATCACTTAATATTAAAAAATTAAATTACATTATTACAAATCAATATATAAAATATTTCCAGTCTTTGTTCCCATATTCGCTGGGAACCATCCTGCTGCATTTGATAATGCTATTGTGTCTAAACTGTGTCTCCCAGGATTGGTCTCCATTTTAACGCCTTAAATTGTAATTGTAATCCTGAGCTGCTGTTTCTGAATTTGGGCAAACAACTTCAAACTGACTCTTTAAACGGTCGCCCATTGTTTTAATATCATTTTCGCTTATAGTCTTTGGCGCTGTCATGAATCCTGTAAACTGTGATGTAATAGAGGTCACTAGTAATGATAATGATTCAGGGCATTTTTTGTCGCGACTTCCTTTGAGTTCGCTTAAAAAATGCGCAAGCACTGCTTTCACAGTTCTATTGGTCTATTGTCTGTGAAGTGGTGGCTGTTTATCTTCCAAAATTTCCTTGTACCCGACATATGAATTAAACTTCAATATGGCTCATTATTGTGTTTGACGTGTCTTCAACCGATGGTTTTGGGCATTTGCAGCAAATCGGTCGATTTCGAAAATCTGTTACCATTAGAACTAGAAAGTCTGCTTCAAGTGTTGCCGATTAACCCTCATATATATAACTGTTCTTGAAGTTGATTCGGTTTCTTTTGAAAACACGTTTCGAACTTTCCACCGACGATTCGGATGTCTCACTCCATACGGAGCCAGATATACTTTTGGACAGTTCTTTCCATTATATGTCTGCTCTTGTGGGTCCTTCAGGTAAGGTCGGGTAGTTTTACCTTTAGTCGTGGCTTTAGTGACATCGGTACACACAATCTCTAAAATAAATGCATTTTCTTACTCCACATGTAAGGGAAATTCTTCAGTTATTGTATCAGTTTTTGTATTTCCACTATAAAGTGGATCATGATTGATTCTTGATTCTTTCCCAGAATCGATTCATTTTATAATTAATTATGCAATTCGATCATTAAAGCTCTCGTGTTTTGGAATCTAATCGACGCTTCCCGCACATATTTTGTCACTATTGCTTACTCAAAGAGTTTATGCCGCCATTTCGAATTTCATCCATTGATATGCCGATTTTTTCCGTCTTGATTTTTTAGCATAATATAACATAATATTTAATATATAATTTAACATAATATAAACTTTGAATTTACCATTTTCGTCCATAGCAAAATTTACTGTGTACCCAGGTGCAGTAATAATTCAATTCTAGATTCGGTTGAATATTTGATGCTATGTTTTATTTTTATTGGTGTTTGTTGACCTATTTGTCTATGCCACCACTTGTAAGTGGTGGTGATAGAGATATTGATTGGAATCCATGTCGCTCGTTTTCTTACTTCAGGATACGTATCGTAAACGAAGGGCGTTTTTGTTATTTAATAATACCGCTGTATAGTCATCATGACTGTTGTTTTGCGTAATGAAAGTCCTTCACACATTCAGCCTATCTATATTCGTTCCACGCTTCCGGCACGCTCACCCTTTCTTAAAAAATATCTAAACCATTAACAATATTATCTTTATAGCTTGTGGGGCATTTCCCATTCTATTCGACTTTTAAATATTACAACAATTAAAATGGAAACAGGTTTGTTTTTTAAGCAATCGACATACAGTTAGAAATGTTTTAGTTTAAAATGGCCAAAGATATTTTAATTAAATTAAAATTTAAATTTAATCCAGATCGAAAGACTATATGGGTAGGGCCTCGGTAACTTTTACCAATAACTTCGTTTTTTACCAAATATCTTTTTGGCGTCTATTTTCCGTTTGACTTTTATCCTTGTCTTTGCAAGAATTCTCGATCCAGAAAATCACGTTGACTGTTTCCTGTCTATTTCATCGTATTGGAAAACGGTTCGACCGCACCCCTTCCTAAATCTGTCCAGTCAATGTCATAGAGCCAATATAAAATCAATGGTATGCGACCCAGCCGGGACTCATGTCATTGCAACTCTTGTCCACCACAGCAAAACCCAGATTAGCCAACCAAATCAATTCCAAATTGTATTTCTTCAAAGATAATAAAGTTTTTTTATGAGCCAACCCAGCTGTACTATATAAGGTACCGAGAATCGCAGGGGGATAAAGTCCAATCTTTTCATAATAATAATAATGTAATTTTAACAGCTGAGAACTTAGGACAATGATATCGAGTGCAAAAAAATTCCTTTGTGTTACATTAACTAAAGCGGTAATACCTCGAAAAAGTTTTACAAATTTTGCAAACACAAATTTTGCAAAACCAGAGTAAAATATTTAAAGTCAAAGTAAAATTAATTGAACAACAAAACAAAATGAAGTAAGTAAATCGTCTCGACTTAGGTATACCATACAAACAAAATAATTCAAATTTGTAATAAAAAATGCATTTGAGTTTTTTTTTTAATTCTGATTACATGCTTTTTTTACAAGCATATCTCAGTATGTCGCTCACGCAAGCTAACGAGCACCCTAGCGCCCCCACCAGCCAACGACCAACTCCGGCCTTATGGAAAAACAATTATATGCATAACTTAACTATTTTTAGTCCGATTTTAATCAAATTTTGTATTTTGCTGGGTATTAGTATCAAATTCAAGTGTTTTTTTAAGCGTTTGGTTTTTAAAATT
Organism: Drosophila paulistorum; assembly: GCA_018152135.1. Classification (NCBI taxonomy): domain Eukaryota; kingdom Metazoa; phylum Arthropoda; class Insecta; order Diptera; family Drosophilidae; genus Drosophila; species Drosophila paulistorum. The sequence goes on from JAECXG010000173.1 coordinate 256,618, forward strand.
GAAATGAAACACACAAAATTTGAATATTATTGTTAAATTTTTATTTGAGATGATAAAACAATCTCTGCCAATTACTTTTTAAAAATGACTTCATGTAAATGTTGGCCGCGACTGCGTTTCAAGTGATCAACACGGAAGGTCTAATTTTGCACCACCACCCAATTGCTGAGAACGCTGACGAATGGACAATTCACGATCTTCATTGACACTGGCCGCTACAGCTGCAATATTCTCTTCTGTGCGCACTCTCCGTACACGATTCGATGGTTGAATGACCAATAAAGTAAAATGTGTGCGAAATTTGTCCACAATTGCCTTTATGGCTTGCTCGGCTTGCTTGGTCGGTTGTGTCGACCATAATATGGACGTAATTTGCGAAACACATTTTTCACAGAACACGAATTTTGATAATAAATTTCAATGATTTGTAAACGTTGTTCGGGCGTAAGTCTTTCCATGATGAAATGGCAAACTAAACTGGGCATTTTTCACTTTCACAGCTGTCATGAACATCATGCGGTATGTCAGTGTTGCCAACGTGAAAAACCAAAAGCGTAAAAAAACACCCGTTATATATATACTTTATGGGGTCGGAAAAGCTTCCTTCAGCCTCTTACATACATTTTGGCGACTTTAATGTACCATTTCACCCTATGGGTGTATGGTATAAAAATGACCCCTCTTGATAGGTATTTTGGAAGAATGAATAGGCATCCCAGGATTGTCCAAGATTTAATTGAGGTTTTTAGAAATTAACAAATCAACTCACCGCAAAACTCAATAAACTTGGTACAAATTAGGTCAGCTTACCTTAATATAACGGGAGAAGATTTCCCAGTACAAGGAGGCTCTAGGGTACAGATGAGTTTCATTCTCACAGTACCATATGTATGCTGTTTTTCCAACGCAGCAGGCACATATCGTTTCGACCTAATGGAGGAGCCGAGGCAATAAGCAAAACGAAAAAAAAAGAAATTTTGTTTTTTTTTTATAAAAAACTACATACATCCATATTAATCAGTTAAATAAGCCTAACCAGTTAGTGTAGAATATGGATGAAATAGAAACGAGAAAACAGCAAAAAAAAAATAATTTTCCTTGTTTTCCTGATATAATCAGGTGAAACTAACTACAAATACATTGTATTGGATAGCCAACAACTGCAAATTTAAAAAAAAGTATTATAGATCTTATGGAAAAATCCATAAAAATAGCTTATAGTAGATTGTTAGCTAAGACTCCTTTAATAAAAGACGTGCCTGGATGGGTCCACGAACTTTTCAAGGACTCAAGCGCATTGATAGACATAGCAGAACCAAGTTTAGAAACAATACATTTAACAGATTCAGATGTAGACATAATAGATCTAGAAAAGTAAAATACAAACATATAAATACACAAAAAAAAAAAATTTTACATAAACATACTTTTGCATCTGCATAATGATATAGATATATCATGAGAGCACGATCAAAAGTTAAATATTACTTAATAAAGAATCTTTAAGAATGGATATAGAAGAATTAATTCTCAAACTCCGTGAAATTAAGGAATCTTTTAGCAAATCTTATAAATGCGTAAGCCAAAATCGAAAAATCCAAAATGATACTTTGAAAAAACATGCAAAAAATTTGGTTGATTCTTTTAATGAAGCAAGTTAACTAGTGCATGATAATAAGGAAAAAATACATAGGAAGCGGTAAACGGACAAGACATAGATTTAGAGAATGATGAAAACTCTGAATCAGATGATGATAAAATAAAAGAAGGGGATCTAGCGATATAATCACCTGCCCTATTAACATTGTCGGAAGAAGATAAGATAAGAAGAGGAACAGCTGTACTCAAATTAAAGCATCATTGAAACAAAAATATATATGATGGCTGACGTAATTGCCCAAAGGGACTACATTAAGGACATTTCGAATGCCATTCCAGAATTCAATCGACAAAAGTTACAGCAGTACACAGTAAACTTAACAAAAGGTACATTCGAAGAAATAGCTGTCGAAGTCATAAAGTCAAAAATTGTTGGCTCAACGCTATACAAACTCAATTGACGCAATCATAAGGAAATTGTAAGAAACTATAGTCGGTAAAACATCCGATGTAGTTAAAGCAAAACTGTCAAAGGTAACCCAGAAGGTAAAAACAACGGATAAATTTATGTCGTATGTAGGCAACAACAGATACAACAATAGACGAAATAATCGCCAAAATGTAGTTTACAACTCTAACGTTAGGATATATAAGTTAACAATTAACACTTAATATAGGATATTTTATAAGTTTATAATCTACCCTCGCTATCGCGTGCTCTATAAGTTAAGTAACAGCCCTCGCAATTGCGCCATTGCATAAGTTGTATCAGCGCGCTATAGCTGCAATGGTCAGCGACGGTAACCGGACACTTTTCTTTTGCTGCAAGAGTTTCCGTTATCGCCAAAGATTTGCTGAGTCGGCTTGCCGACCATGACATTGTGGCGTGATGCGAATTTTGGCTTAGCTTAAGTGAAATATTCTGTGTTTTAAGAAATCAGTTTTGAATACAGCGCTCTTCCAATAAGTCGCTTAAATAATAATATTCACTCCGGCACTTAGCCGTCAAATAATTTGTTTTATTTTTTTTGTCTGAGCCCGAGGCCAGCAATAAGAGGCACAGTTCGCCTCTCAACCTAATCTTCACCCGCAACAGGACTGGAGAATCTTAATTTATATATACTTTATATGGTCGGAGATGCTTCCTTCTATGCGTTGCACACTTCTGAGCAAAATTAATATACTCTTTTAGCAAGGGTATAAAAAAGGAAACCAAAAATCCAGCTGCGTTGGAGGAGCAAAGGGATTTGCAAAAGCGGGATCAAAACCAAAAAGCAAATGAATATTCTGAGTGAGTAGAGTGAGAGATGGCAAAAAGGAGTGGAATGCAAAACTAGATAAATAAAAGAATAGCACACATTAAGTGGCTATTATTTTCTAAACAAGCACCACCTCCATGGGCAGTAGCACAACAGCTACAGCAACAACTTGACTTTTTAAAGTCACAAAAAGATAAAAAGCCGGAATCTCAACCTCATATTCAAAAACAAATTCAAACAACAACCGCTAATAAGAAATCTACTCCTCCAAAGCAAAAGCCAATGCCCAAGGAAGAATAGAAGTGTCGCCTAGACTGTCCTGCACCACTGTATTCACCGTATTGTGAATACAGTTGCTGCCTGAAGGGAACTGGTGCAATGACCGGCACCGGTACCGCCAGAGATCATAGGCCCCGGAAATCAGCAGCCGAGACTACAAGTGTGAAAGGCAGGCCGCCTTTTACGTCATTGATGGAGCATCAGCGTGCCAACCGGCGACGACCAGCTGATGCTGAATATTGAAATATTGAAAAAAAATTTTTTTTATTGTTAAAAATTTAAGCATATGAAAAAAAAAATTGTAATTAAATATATAATTTAGGGAGCTTTGGCGCTTCTGGGCAGCAGCGTGACGAAACATTCTGGTAGCAGCTAGCAAGAGAATAACAACTACCAATTGATTTGCTTCGATATAAAATAAGGAACCAACAACGTACTATTGATTTGCTTTATACTTAAGTATTGAATAAAAGAACTTGTAATGTTCTCCAATTCTCAAGGATTCTCATTTGGGTAAATAATACTTGGAATAAATCCTTACGAAATCGTAAGGTAGCTCTTGCATAGTAATGGGAAAGTTAACTGGCGCCCGAGCAGGGACCGCCTCTAAAAACCAATCGCAAGTGACAAACTGAGTACCGGTGGAAACATTAAAGAACAAAATAAAAACAAACAAAAAAAAAAAAAAAACAAACTATGAAAGAATAAAACAAACACCATGCCTCTGGCAGCCGCCTGACAAAACGGAATTGTAGTAGATTTTTTTTTTACGTTAAAGTGAGTGAAAAATGAATGGCCTCAAAAAATATTAAGTGAATGGCTACCGCCTCATAAGCAGGGGCCCGCGGTTCAAAACCCCGTTGAGGGATTACTATTCGTTAAGTAACTCAACTCAGTTACCAGTGGTTGTCAGTGTGGTTTGACCGAGGGGCACCCGGTTTGTAGAAGTGAGCGGTGTATGAGGCGGTTTTTTCTTTTTAAGAGAAAAATAAAGAAATAAAAAAGAGAGAATAAAAAACGAAATAAGAGTGAAAAGATAAATTGTTAAAACAAGAGTATCCACACACTCAAACCACTGCGGCAACTAGTGGTTACGAGTGGCATTCTAGTTAAGCAAACAAACAAATAAAAAATGTGAATAAAATAGTTTTAAGAAAATGCTCTGTCGCGGTGTGTGAGTATTGGCCGCTGGCTGTGTCTTCCACCGAAAGTGTCCACTTCAAACGGAGACGTGGAGCCACCCCTACCTAAGTAGGCCCTTAAATGGGCTAAAGGGAAAAATGGAGCCTCCCCTAACTGACAAAGGGGGACATAGCAACAGGCAGCTCACGCGCGCAACAAAATGTAAAACGAAGTAATGCTTGCAACAGCAATAAAAAAAGTGAATGGGAATGAAAAAAAAAACAACAAAAAAAAAAATGAACTCAAAATTATGTACCAATAAATAACGAATAAAAAACTCGCAATGCCGAGGAAAAGATGTGAACAAAGAATGCAAGCTAAAGCAAATTCAAGAACTTTTTTTTAATGCTGACCCAAGTATACTGGAATTATTAAAAGAAAAAAAAGAAAAACACAAAAAATCCTTGCAATGCACTAATTATTTTAAGTCTCGTTAACAGAAAAATGCTGACCCTGTAAGGAGGGATTGCCACACGGAAAAACCGCACCATCATAAATCAGAACAATACTAACAACAATCGCTCAGGTGAGTGAAGAGGGCTTAAACAATAAATAAAATATCAAAGAAGCTAACTTCGGCAATGCCGAAGTTTATATACCCTTGCAGGCCTTGGCAATAATTTTTTTACATTTTAAAATTCCTTTCCTTGCAACTCAATTCATCAACACACAAACAAAACATTCAAATTATTTATCTTTTTACTAGAATTTGTAAGCAAAGCAAAACACGCATACACATACATACATACGTGTAGCGCTAAAAATTCAATAAAAACCAACAATTCATTCAAAATAATTATTTTATCAGAGAAATCTATTCTTTTAAAAAAAAAATAATAAAATAAAGAAAAGTAAAAAGAGGAAAATTTTGTGGCATTGCATCTTATTTTACTTGTAAATATTTTTTATGAAATAGTAACAACCAATCAAAGAAGTTAATTAAACCAATATCACGTATAAAAGGAAGAATCTATTAAAATCACACTATTCCACCCTATTCTATCTTATTGAATTGAAAATTTTTTTTCCTGAAAAAATGGACGAGATGAAAGAGAAAAGCCCATTCAATATTGAGGAAGTACAAGAGGACAGAAGGGCTACGGTAAAAACAAAGACGGGCAAGGTAAATACCTTGAAATCACAAGGCCCATCTGAAATCTAAAACAAAAGAATGAGTAGATAGGAAATCGCCCCGCCTCATCAACCCATTTCCATAAAGACGATAGTATACAAAAACGAAAATACAAATAAGAAACGATGCAAGCAAAAATATACAACAAAAAAAAAAAAAACAAACAAAAATAGAGAAATATTTAAGAATTAAGAAAGCATGAGACAAAGTACTCTTCACGAACCAGGTGGTAAATAATACCAATACTTAGCCCTAAGAAAATTCATATTATAAGCATTACTAACTCTCTTCGTCTTCAAGGATGGCAATGGTGATGTTGCAGCAGGCAAGTGCTGCCCACTTCTTCAATTATGACTATCCGGTAATTCCCCTTCAGTAGGGATACGTCTGGCGTGTTAGCGGAGTGTTTCGGCTGATTCACGTCATAAATCTGCTGGAGTTCCAACAGGCGATCCAAACCACTCGGGAGGAATCCACACTGCTATCCGACCAGCGTACAAGAATGATAGCGAACCATTACTTGGATCAGGCTGAAGAGACTACTGGAAGATTACTTTCCACACCGGCCCGGAGACCTAGGGCCGTGGAATGGCTCGGTTCAGCATGGAAATGGGTTGCTGGCTCCCCAGATGCGACCGACTGGAACGCGACTCTGAAGACCCAGTATAGCCTTGTTGCGGGCAATAACCAGCAAGTCCGCATCAACGAAAAGCTTTTCGAGGCTACATATCGCACTCTGGAGGAATTAAATGGCATCATCGGCAAAGTCAACTCTATAGATGGAGACATCCACGCCGCCACTGCGACGCTACATAAGGCCATGATTTTGGCAAATCAAGTCCATGAGGTGACCATGCCAATTAGCCAAGACGGGAGCGGTAAACTCGGACCTGCTAAACGGAAAGGAAGTAGACGATATCCTGAACGAAGTAATGGGACTCCCGTACCAGAATGCGGTCGAGGCCATTGAATTATCCCGCCCAACGGTCATGTCCAATGGGACCTTCCTGCTCTACGTCCTAGCCATTCCTAAGGTGACGGACAGAAAGTATAAGTTACTTCACCTACTCCCCACAGTCCGTGAGGTTCAGAAACTCGTCTTGGATGCCAACCTGATAGCAGTGGACCCAACCGAAACCTACGAGGTCCTTGGAAATTGCCTCTCCATTGGCAATACAACAGTTTGTCAGGAAGAAAACCTGCGCAGGTGAAATGAGGAAGGCTGCATCCCACGGCTCATCAAAGGCGGCAATGCTCAATGCCATTACCTAAGGGACGCACAGGAATCAGTGACACTGATAGACGAGAGCACGGTGTTCCTCACTCACGAAGACTCCAGGGCTCCTTTATTGTCAAACTCCAAAACGAAACAATAACCATCGGAAGGAAGACCTACTCGAGCCGATCTGCTTCTACCCTTACCGCAATGCCTGCGGTCCTCTCCAATGTAACAGCCTTAGGTTACACCCCGACGCTGCTGTAGTATGTTCATACAACTAATCACTCAACACAATGAGCTCAACTTGTAACACTTTGTTGCAAGTATAAACAATTAAACATATACGCATTAAAATATAATTGTGCACTTGAATATGTTCATGTGTATAAGTTATGACGAGCCAAGCAAAATAGTGAGCGGAAGCAATTGCAACATAGTCACAGTAGCTGTGTCAGCTATTTAGTCGGTCTCACGGTCGTCCGAAATATGATCCTCCAGCTGAGGCGCATTGACCGCGGCCACCAGCGAGGCACGAGGCGCTGATTCAGCAATTCTTGGTTGGCTGTGGGCTTCTTTGGGTCTTTATAAGATATTATAAGTTTAGTTTCTAAATATATTTCGAGTCGGCAAGTTAGCCGCTAATAAAGAGAACAATAATTAAATAGCCAATTTAAATAACTGGCGCCCAACGGCATAAGAAAAATATTTAATATTTAAAATAAATACATTAAAATAAATAATCGAAACTCCGTGGGCGAAAGTCTACGTAAACCAAACGCGAATCCACGAAACACAACGCGTGTGAATAACAACAATTCAAAAAATTTTTTGTGGAAACATAAAACCATTAGGAGAGCTAAAGGCGAAAAACTACAAATCCAAACATCGAACAACGTCATCACCGCCCGTCACACCGACATCTGACTGACACTTGGGGAATTTGTTATAACTAAAATAAGGAGGAAATATCTTAAATTGCAGTCAATGTATTTCATGTAAGTGAGATTTTTGTTCTTGATTTCCATTTTTTTCCCCTTTCCCTTTTTTTTAATAAAAAAAGGAATAAATAATAAATAAAAAAATATATTAAAATTTTAGTTATAAAACAAAATTTGCTCTAATAAAGTGTAATAGAAAAAAAATTCCTTATGATAAGTGATTGCAGTGACGAAGAGTTGGTAGAGCTGTGTAAAGAAATAAAATCGAGTGCTGAAAGTGAAGAGAATAAAACAAAAATGAATGCCCAAGAAGTATTTAATTTAATGCAAGAAGCAGTGAAATCTGCTTTAAATGCTCAGTCTCAACAATTTTCAACACATTTAGAAGAAAAAATAGGAGATTTAACCAGACAAGTGAATGAGTTAAAAATGTCCACACCGGAAGTGGAAGTGTTTGAAACAGTAAAAATAGTACCAGGAGTTGAGTGCAAAGAACCACTTGACATAGTGAGATCAGTCCCTGAATTTAGTGGTAGTCAAGCAGAGTATGTTGCATGGCGGTCAGCAGCAACATTTGCTTATGATTTGTTCCGCCCATACGATGGGAGTTCGACACACTACCAGGCAGTGGGAATAATCAGAAACAAAATTAGGGGTACAGCAAGTTCGACTCTTTCCTCTTACAACACCGCGTTAAACTTTGACGCCATAATTTCAAGATTAGACTTTACATATGCAGACAAAACTCCAGCTCGTGTTATAAAACAGAAATTGGGTATACTTAGACAGGGAGAACTATCTCTTTTGGAGTATTACGACGAAATCGAAAAGACCTTAACTCTCTTGACAAACAAAACGTTAATGACGTACGATACATCGACGGCTTTAACCCTTAATGAACAACATCGCGAGGATGCGTTACATTCTTTTGTTTCGGGACTGGAAAAAGTCCCTCAAAGCACATGTCCTACCGGCAAGGCCCAAGACTCTGCCAATTGCACTTGCAATGGCACAAGAGGCTGAAGCCAGTAACGAATACGCAAATTTCGCTGCAACCTTTGCAAAGGTTGCAGACGACAAAAACAAAAATTCGGTTAACAACCAAGAACAATCAAAAAAATCACAGTACCATCAAGATGGTAACTCAAATTCGGGTCATAACAAAAACCCACATTTCACTAAAAAACAGAACTACCATGGCAAAGGGAATCAAAGTGCCAGACAATATAATAGCTCAAAGTCCAAGTTTCAAGGCAGAAATCCAATTCAGCCTGTTGAGCCAATGGATGTTGATCCATCTACATCGCGCTTTAAACAGCCAACTGCATATCAACAAAGAAAGCCTTTCGCAAATTCGACGCAAAGCCGTCAAAATGTGAATCATAATCAAGTTGTGCCAGACGGTGACGAAGATTATGAATCAAAAGCAGAAGATGCTGTAACACATTTCGAGGATGAGCAATCCGACATTGAAGCCTGTAATTTTTTAGGCCAGCATCCTTCCTCCCGTACATCATTAAACAATTGCACGGGAGAACAATAAAAATTCTAGTAGACACTGGGGCATCAAAAAATTACATTAAACCATTGTCCGAATTAGAACACATAGTCCCAGTGCAGAGTCCGTTTCAAGTTAAATCTATCCATGGCTCCTCTTCTGTTACCAAAAATGTAAAATCAGCCTCTTCGGAGAAAAATCTTTTTCTTCATTTTATCCACTTTAGCTGACTTTGACGCTATTATAGGGTTAGATCTTTTAAGAAAAGTAAACGCCACTATCAATTTTACGAAAAGTAAAATTTTTTTTAATGGGGGCTCTGAGGATATTATGTTGCACAAATGTGCTGACGTAAACTTCATTGAAATAAATGATGAAGATGTTCCTCTTGCTATAAAAGAAAAATTTAAAAAAATGATTAAGCTAAGAGCTTCTTCCTTCGCGGACCCCAAAATAGCTTTACCTTTTAATATAAACACAGTGGCAACCATTCGAACACAGGGAGAACCTGTATTCTCAAGACCATACCCATACCCATTGGGGGTATCTGATTTCGTTAACACGGAAATAAAGCAACTTCTAAAAGATAAAATTATACGACCATCGAAATCGCCATATAATAATCCCATTTGGGTTGTAGATAAAAAAGGCGTTGATGAACTCGGCCATAAAAAGAAAAGAATGGTCATTGATTTTCGAAAACTAAACCAGGTAACTGTGTCGGACAAATATCCGATTCCCTCTATTACGACAATACTGTCGAACATGGGAAAATCACAGTATTTCTCGACTTTGGACCTAAAGTCGGGATTCCACCAGATCGAGCTGGCAGAGGGGGATAGGGAGAAAACCGCCTTCTCTGTCAACAGTGGGAAGTACGAATTTTGTCGACTCCCATTTGGACTAAAAAACGCCCCAAGTATTTTTCAGAGGGCCATTGATGATGTTCTACGAGAACACATCGGTAAAATATGTCACGTCTACGTGGACGATGTCATTATATTTTCCGAAACAAAAGAAGATCATGTTAAACACATTGACATAATTCTTCAGTGTCTTGGTGATGCGGGCATGAGAGTTTCCCAGGAAAAATCGAAGTTTTTCAAAAAAGCGTCGAATACCTCGGGTTTGTTGTTACTAGGGGAGGTATAAAAACTTCACTAGAAAAGGTTCAGGCTATACAGTCTATTAAACCACCAACATCTTTATACGAGCTAAGGTCATTTTTAGGCCTATCCAGCTATTATAGGTGTTTTATAAAAAACTATGCCGCAATTGCTAGACCACTTACGGAAATTCTTAAAGGAGACAATGGGAAGGTTAGCACCAACCACTCCAGAAAAGTCAAAGTCGAACTTACAGCTACACAGCTGCAAACATTCGATAGACTTAAAAATATCTTAGCCTCTGAAGATGTCATGTTAAGATACCCGGATTACAAAAAGCCATTTGACCTAACTACAGATGCCTCGGGGCACGGCCTGGGAGCAGTATTGTCGCAGGATGGAAGACCCATAACAATGATCTCGAGAACATTGCGGGACAACGAACCTGACCTGGCGACTAATGAAAGGGAACTCTTGGCAATTGTTTGGGCTTTGAAAACACTTCGAAATTACATTTACGGAGTTAGGGACTTAAACATTTATACCGATCATCAACCCCTCACCTTCGCAGTGTCCGATCGAAATACAAACGCAAAAATAAAACGATGGAAATCTATTATAGATGATCACAACGCGAAGCTTATTTATAAGCCAGGGAAAGAAAATAAAGTCGCCGACGCGCTGTCGAGGCAAAATATAAATGCTTTACAGTCTCAAGAATCGGACATCGCTACAATACATAGCGAAGAATCACTGACCTACACCATTGACTCAACGGACAAACCGGTCAATTGCTTTAGGAATCAAATTATCATTGAAGAAGCAGATTTCCCTTCGGTAAGAACATTCTTACTTTTTCAGACAAAAACAAGACATGTTATTCAAGTGTCTGATAGGAGCACATTAATGCAAACGTTGCAAGATGTGGTAAATGCGGATGTAGTCAATGCAATTCACTGCGAACTTCCAGTGCTTGCCTTCATTCAGCATAGTCTCGTAGAAATGTTCCCAACTACAACTTTTAGGTATTCGAAGTACCTAGTCAGCGATATTCCTGACCGAACGGAGCAAAGGGAAATATTAACCACTGAGCATAACAGAGCTCATCGAGCAGCTCAGGAAAATGTTAAGCAAGTACTTCGCGATTATTTTTTCCAAATATGAACAGGCTAGCAACAGAGATTGCTGCAAATTGCAAAATTTGTTCAGTTGCAAAATATGACAGACACCCTAAGAAACACATATTAGGTGTCACACCCATTCCTTCTTTTGCAGGAGAAATTCTACATGTCGACGTCTTTTCAACAGACAAGAAGCTCTTTCTTACATGTCTTGACAAATTTTCCAAGTTCGCTGTAGTACAGCCCATTGCTTCCCGAGCTATTGTCGACATAAAAGCTCCATTACTCCAGCTAATTAACCTCTTTCCGAAAATTAAAACTATTTATTGTGACAACGAACGGTCACTAAATTCTGAGACAATAAAATCATTGTTGTCAAATAATTTTGATATTCATATTGCAAATGCACCTCCATTGCATAGCACTTCGAATGGGCAGGTGGAGAGATTCCATAGCACCCTGACGGAGATCGCAAGATGCAAAAAACTTAGTTCTCAAACCAACGAGACAGTTGATGTTATACTGATGGCAACAATAGAATATAACAGAACCATCCATTCGGTGACAAACAAGCAACCGATAGAAATAGTCCATACATCAACCGCAGAAATGGAGGCGACTATTCGAAAAAAACTCGAAAAGACGCAGATCAAACAATTGGAACAGGGGAATAAAAAAAGGGCTGAAAAAAGATATCGAGTAGGAGACAAGGTATGGGTGAAATCTAACAAACGATTAGGTAACAAACTGACCCCACTCTATACAGAGGGTACGGTTGAGGCAGACCTGGGAACGTCTGTTCTCATAAAAGGGAGGGTGGTCCATAAGGACAACCTTCGATAAAATATTTTTCATTATTTTCTAATTTTTAATATTTCATTTAGGATTAAACTTTTGTTGCCGATACTAACGGCTTTATTGGTGGCTTCGGTGAAATTGACGGATTACTCGATGTCCAATTACATACCTGTAATGGACGGAGATGTAACTATTTGGGATGACTACGCGTACCTTGGACATACAACAAACGTGACGTCATACCAAACCTACGCCGAAGAAACGAGAGTGTTGGTGGAGTCGTTCAAACAAGAACATGTGAGGAAAGTAATACTAGCAGATATCGATAGAATTAGTACACTAATAGGGACATTAAGAGTTCATCATAGGTATGCTAGGAGCCTAAACATATTAGGCACTGCTCTTAAAGTAGTTGCAGGTACACCCGATTTTGATGATTGGGAACAAGTAAAATTTAGACAAAATCAGTTAAGCGAACAAGGAAATAGACAGATTGAAATAAATAGCAAACTCCAAGATAGATTAAATAAGCTCACTAACTCTTTAAACGAAATAAGCAAAATTGATGAATTAAATATTGAACACTTATTTGAAACTGTCCTGGCAAAAAATAGAATGGTAATTTCAGACCTTCAAAATTTGATATTAACTATTACACTTGCTAAAGCAAATTTAATCAGCCCCGTAATTCTTAATGACCTTGATATTGAGGAAATCAAAAACAAACATCTCACTAACATTAGTGTAACTGATATCCTAGAGGTGGCTAGCATTAAGGCTTTCCAAAATAACGAAATCCTACACTTTCTAATTAAATATCCTAATCCAAAATTAGCATGTAAGAAAATTAATGTTTATCCCGTTCAAAGAAAAAATATAGTTTTAGATTTTGAAAAGGGTAGCATAGTTGCGGACTGTGGTACAGAGTCGTATGCGGTTACTGGGTGTGATGTGGCGGTGAGCACAACATTCTGCAGAAGATCACCAACACCAAATTGCGCGCAGAACCTCATATCTGGGACACCGGCGAGATGCGGCACTCGTTCCAGTCATCTGGATCCACTGACAGTGGTAGATGATGGAATAATAATCATCAATGATGTCACCGCAACCATCACCAACAGGGTCAATCAAACACAAGTGGTTGCTGGCACATACCTAGCAACATTCGATGATGAGGTAACCATTAACGGCACCCTGTTCATTAACAACTATGGGGCATTGAAGAAGAAACCAATGGTTGCAGCTATCTCCCAAATCAACATAACAAGCCATCGGGAGAAACTAAGTCTGCCACTTCTACATGAGCTAAGCTTGACCAACCTACAAAACATAGGTCAACTTCGCTCCAACCTGGTATCTGGTTCCATCATCAGTAGTGGTGCTACTTTGGCCATAAGTGCGGTGGCAATCTTCATCATCTACGAGGTTCGTCGCCGTTGGAAATTAAAACATCAAGCCCAGCTGATTACAAGCCTTAAGACCGCTTTGAAGAAGTCCGAGGACGTCCATCACTTAGCTGAGGGAGGAGTTATGACGAGCCAAGCAAAATAGTGAGCGGAAGCAATTGCAACATAGTCACAGTAGCTGTGTCAGCTATTTAGTCGGTCTCACGGTCGTCCGAAATATGATCCTCCAGCTGAGGCGCATTGACCGCGGCCACCAGCGAGGCACGAGGCGCTGATTCAGCAATTCTTGGTTGGCTGTGGGCTTCTTTGGGTCTTTATAAGATATTATAAGTTTAGTTTCTAAATATATTTCGAGTCGGCAAGTTAGCCGCTAATAAAGAGAACAATAATTAAATAGCCAATTTAAATAACTTATACATTGAAGTATTCACATAAACATATTCAAGTAAACATACAATTAAGCATGAACATATATGTATGTGCATTTGTATATGCACATACATATTCACATAAGCACTGTATGCACAAGCGTAACATGAGCTAGAGCCAGGCCAGCGTGTGACCGCTGACCAAGCACTTTGATGCATGCGCTCCAACAGTATGTATGTATGTACTGACACTCTCCCTCTCTTTTGTAGCTGTCGCATAAGTCGCAGCATAAGAATATATATGTAAAATTAGCCTAAGCAAAAGAATAATTTGGAATAAAGAATTCAATCAAAAACTCCAGTCAACCGACACAGACGTGTCTCTGATTATTATTTTACAACCCAACGGAACCCGGTCGAAGGAGTTTTTACATGGCGACCGTGACAGGACCTGAGCTGCACACAACATATATATAAATTATAATAACATAATTTTATATTGAAAAGCGATGACATCTAAATGATGCTGCGACAACTAATATATGGAAAAGCGACAACAACTAAATGATGCTGCAACTTATTGGCAAGAAAAGAAACAACTGACAGAGATTGTAGCAACAACAACAGCATAAACAACAGAGAAAAAATTATGTAAGCATTAAACATTTAAAGCTAAAGAACAGCTATCAACATCAGCTTCAACACCATAATACTGAAGATATCTAGTGAATATATTTGAGTCTCGTTCGTTATCCCAACGATGAACATCAGCATCAACACATAAGTTTGACTACAAAGAAAATTGAATGAACAACAGTGAAGATATTCCCTTCGCGGAATCTGCTCCTGTCGAGCAAAGGGATGCACTGACGCTAGAAGAAGCGTTAGAGCTGTATCCCAACGATGGACCACGGCCACTTACAATAGAGGAGTACAGAGCCCGGCAGCAGACGAGAATCCCCAAAAAGACGAAACGAGGCGGTGAGGTGAGACGCCTGCTCACCCAGAAAAGACTGCAGCAGGATTTATTAAAGGCCAGCACCAATGAAGAAGACCGACAACGCTGCATAGAGCGTATCGAGAACCTGAAAACTGAACTTCGCCAAAGAGCGAAGAAACGCAAGGGGGCCGCAGAAATGCGCAAGCCTTAACTTGCCTTTAATTTAATAATAATAATTATAAGCCTAATAGCAAGTTGAAGCACGAAAGTGCAACTTGCGAACTTACTAACTTTCTGTAGGCTATTACTAACAATGTGGTTGGAGAATTTTTTTTTTCATATAAATTTTTTTTTATTTCTAAATAACAATAACGAATGAAATGTAAATCCGAATTGTGAGCCAACCACATGCTCTATAATTTTTTCCACGTCTCTGGCTCGCTGTGCAAGACACAGTTGAGATTAAATTTTTTTTTTCTTTTGTCGTATAAAAAAAAAAATTTAATAATTTTTTTTTTAAATAAAATTTCATAAAAATTCATGAATCCATAACAATTTTTTTAATTCAAATATAAATTTTTATAATTATAATTCGTATTCAAGCAAATGAGAACGAAGCTTGAAATACTTATCAAAAAAAAAAATTTTTTTTTAGTAACTTTTAAACAAAAGGTTTTGAGATGTTTTTATGGGCTTTTGTTCCCTATTTTTTTTTCTTCCCGTATTTGTCATATTCATTTTCATTCTGCTAAATTAAAATAGTCTCATATAGGATAGTTAGTCAGTGAGATTATTATTAGAATTATACACAAAAAAAAAAAAAAAAATTTTTTTTATATAAACTCCATATGTTCGATAATTCCATAAGTAAATTTGATGATATATCTCTTATACCCACAATGGGGTTAATAGAAACAAAATCAGTGGACTCCACTGCTAATGTAATAAATAAAATCGAATCATCAAATACTGACTTGAGATTAACGAACATATTGTTATTAATAATCGTCGTAATAATGTGTGCATATATTTTATATAAAGCTTATCTATTACACAATAAATGTGTAACCAAAAGAGCCATAAGCCAAGCTAATGACCTAGATAAGGTCTAAGAATACATACGCACACACGCGAATAACAATAAAAAAAAAAAATAATTTTTTTTTATGTGGAAAACAATGGCCACTCTTGATAATTATTTTGGAAAAATAAACGCTAGGCATCCCAGTATTGTCCAAGATTTAATTGAGGTTTTTAGAAATGAGCATATCAATTCACCACAGAACTCAATAAACTTGGTACAAATTAAGTCAGCTTACCTAAATATAACGGGAGAAGATTTCCCAATTCAAGGAAGCACTAGGGTACAGATGAGTTTCATCCTCACAGTACCATATGTATGTTGCTTTTCCAACGCAGCAGGCACATATCGTTTCTACCGAATGGAGGAACCGAGGCAGTAAGCCTCCATGATTTTTTTAAATACGTACATCCATATTAATAGGCCTAACAAGTTAGTGTAGAATATGGATAAGATAAAAAGGTTCATAAAAACAGACTAAAACCATTTTCGGAATGATCAACCGAAAAAAAAAAATAATAATTATCATGATACTTAAGTAATTTTTACAAAAAAAAAAACAAAAATCTTTATGGATTCATCTATTATTGAAAACAAATTCAAGCAATTTCGAAAAACAAGAGAAAGAAAATTTGCCTAAAGAGACACAAACAAAAAAAAAAAAAAACTTTCCTAAGATACACCTTTACTTTACCTTTTATTTTACCTTTCTATATAAATAATCATTACGATAACTACATAATATTACGTTATTCTCTAAAAAGGGGAGGTGTAGTATGTTCATACAACTAATCACTCAACACAATGAGCTCAACTTGTAACACTTTGTTGCAAGTATAAACAATTAAACATATACGCATTAAAATATAATTGTGCACTTGAATATGTTCATGTGTATACATTGAAGTATTCACATAAACATATTCAAGTAAACATACAATTAAGCATGAACATATATGTATGTGCATTTGTATATGCACATACATATATTCACATAAGCACTGTATGCACAAGCGTAACATGAGCTAGAGCCAGGCCAGCGTGTGACCGCTGACCAAGCACTTTGATGCATGCGCTCCAACAGTATGTATGTATGTATGTACTGACACTCTCCCTCTCTTTTGTAGCTGTCGCATAAGTCGCAGCATAAGAATATATATGTAAAATTAGCCTAAGCAAAAGAATAATTTGGAATAAAGAATTCAATCAAAAACTCCAGTCAACCGACACAGACGTGTCTCTGATTATTATTTTACAACCCAACGGAACCCGGTCGAAGGAGTTTTTACACTGCAATATGTTCACGAATTCTCTATACAAAATCTGAGAAAACTATACGATGTATCAAGAAAGCTCCAGATATCGCTATTAACAGAGGCCATTGGACCTGCGTGTGTCGGCATCGTGCTATATATTGCCTGGAGGAAAATGACGTCCACAAGGGGCCTGGCGATACCAGAAAAGGCCAATCCGTCGCCTTCACCCTAATCTGCGGGACGCAGATCTCTGGAGGGGGAGGAGTTAACACCATGAAATCTGCCCACTGTAGTATGTTGTATGCCAAATGAGCATATGCCCATTGTATTGTAGAGTATACAACGTAACAAGTGGTTATTATGTACTTTAGGCTGTCTATTATTAAATAAAGAGAGACGATTCATTCTGAAGCCGTCAACACCGAATACAACAAGCAAATCTTTTTAATTTCTACATGGCGACCGTGACAGGACAGAATAGCAACAGATGAATCAAAACCACCAACCAACCTGCAAAGTTCTAACCGGGATTATGTGCGAGAGAGAAAACGACAGAGACACGACTTATCCACTGGCTAACTTTTTTTAACGAATCTGATCTAATCGAAAACCATCACCAACAACAATAGCAACAGCAGCAGCAACAAAATTTCTATCAACGGGACAATAACAACAGAAAAACTAAGACAGCAGCGATAGAGGGATAGGTGTGGGGAGACAAACAAAAACAAATTAATATCTGAGTGAGTAGAGTGCGGATGGATAAAAATCGACAAAAACGACATAAAAAGCGCGGCGGTGCTAAGCAAAGACTGAGGTCGGAAATTGACCGTCTCAGCAAAATCTTGAACAATCAAGATAACCCGCCAGCATGGAACGATTCTGTTTCCATACAAGAAAAGCGCTCGTTTCGTGAAGCACAACTAGTGCAATTAATAAATAAAAAACAAAAACCCATCCTGCACCTATCGCTAGATTACAAATGTATATACTCCAGTAACTCCCCCTGTTCCAACAGCTATCCCAGAATATAAGAGGCAATGTCCCGCGGTCTGTGAAGGTCCTTTCTACATCGTTTGCTGCGCACTAACTTGCGTGCGGTGCGTCGCACATTTTTTTTAATGCACCGCGATGCATATTTTTTTTATATATACATATATGTTATACATACTATATACTTATTGTAAAAATTGAGCGAGAACTCGCCCGATTAGAGTACATGCTGTACATACAAATTATAGGCAGCAGATCACTGCGTTGATCGATTAGAAAAAGATATAAATTTTTTTAAACAAGTAAAGAAAAGGAAAAAGAAAAAAAAATCACGAAATTGAAAAAAAAGAATTTTAAACACTATATATATATATATTCGTCTAATAACATAACATAATGAAAATAAAATAAACAAAACCTTTTAATTTCTTCAATTAATATCTTATAAAATCTTTTAATGGCTATATGAAAATTTGCATTTAGAATTAGCTTCAACTAGACATGATAATCACTATTAGAAATTCTTGTAGAATATAGAGGATTGGCTGTGATGGCATCAGCGCGAATTTAACGCTGGATAGGTTTTTTTTATTTGGTTTCCAGTATAGTCTTGAATACTTTAAATATAAATTAGCCTTCCACATGGCATAGAAAGAAAAATCATAATTACAATTACAAAAATACAAAAAAAAAATTTTCTAATAATATTTAAAAAAAAAGCTCTTACACCAATTTTTCATAGCGCCTAAGGGTATAAGTTAACACACGACCAAGCATAGCCCCAAGACAATGTCCAAAAGTAGAGGTTATCGACAAGTGCACCCTTTCTCATTGCACTAGTTGCAAGGTCAGCGTTGTTGCACCAGCAAAATATCAAAATAGTGAGAGCCCCTGCTAACAAAACGCTCATCATGAGGGTCCCCAATGTAACGCGATGCCAAGCGGATGCGTAATGTGCTGAGCCAGCACCAACGTCGCGAGAGGCGGAGCCAATGGCTAAGGCCTGCTATGCAGATCTTGGGGAATGGTTAAGTTTAGTTAAAAAACTCACTTTAATGCAGGCAAACAAAAAACTGTAAACCTCAAAAGATAATTCAATAAAGTAAAACTGAATTTCCATATTGAGTAACTTACTGAACACTTATTTGGCGCCCAACGGGTCTGATAACTCACTCCCAAAAGTTTCTCGTTTGAATAACTCAAACAGAAAAAAAAAAAAAGCTAACCAAAACCAATAATATAAAAAAAAATGTTTAATTAATCTTGTCAAACAAAGGGTTAAAATTAAAATAAGTCGAAGTTAAAGTGTAATAAAATACGAATTAAACTAAAGCTTAATTAAAATTTAAATAAAGCAAAAAAAGAAAAGTGCAGACCAAGCCAAAATAAAAAGCGTGAAACACAAAAACAACAAAATCAACACAAGGAAAATTTACATAATTAGCAAAATGTACTGGTGAGTCGACTGTTCAACCAAAATTTTTTATATGTTTTTGCAATCCAAAGAACCACGCGGGTCAATCACAATACCGTCCTTGCCCAAATCACAAAATAAATCGGCCCATTTACTCCTTAAGAACATTCAAACCCAACTCTCGTATTGTCTTCTTTCTTGCCAAGTGAGCTAATTTCAGCTGCCTCTATATCATAAGTTCAGCACGCCGAATGAGCTGGACAAAATATAGACAGGAGAAGGAAAGTGACTCGGACGCAGAGATCCGCGAGTTAGTAGAAGGTGCGGAAAAGAGTGTAGAAATAGAAGCGCCCACGATGGACGAAGGACAGGTACATGCGTTGATGAACGCGTTAGCGGGTAAATTTGAAGAACAGATTTCCGTACTTATGGGGGAAATAAACAGTCTCAGAGCGGTGGCTCCCGAAATTAAAAACTTTGAAAGAATCAAAGTTATGCCAGACGTCACCTGCGACGAGCCCTTAGATATAGTAAAATCCCTCCCGGATTTCACAGGTGCCCAAGGGGAATATGTAGCATGGCGACAGGCCGCTACGGATGCCTATGAGCTATTCGCACCATACGACGGTAGCTCGCGACATTTTCAAGCCGTGTCAATTATAAAAAATAAAATTAAGGGCACCGCCAAAAGCCATTTGTTCTCATACAACACAGTACTAAATTTTCACGCTATTATAGCCCGCCTAGATTTCACGTACGCTGACAAAACTCCGGTCCGTGTGTTGCAGCAAGAGCTAAGCATCTGTAGGCAGGGCGAAATGTCCTTGATGCAGTTTTACGACGAAGTCGAAAAGCGTTTAACTCTTATAACAAACAAAACCATCATGACGCACGACGCGGCAGCAGCCGCGGTGCTTAATGAACAATTTAGAGACGATGCTCTCCACACGTTCATAAATGGGCTAAGAAGGCCTTTGAAAGCGGTTGTCTTTCCAGCCAGGCCCAAAGACTTGCCCTCAGCCTTGGCGTTGGCCAGAGAGGCGGAGTCAAGCATAGAAAGAAGCATTTTCGCCGCAAATTATGCTCGATCAGTTGACGAGAAGGCACTAAGGGCTGATGGCCCAAAGCTTTCACAAAACAAACAGTATGACAGGCCACGAAATAAAGACGGCCACGATGCGAGTGTGGCCAACCCACACTATACCAAAAGTCAGGGCTCAGCCAAGCACAACAAAAATTGGCAGGGGCAACCCAGGAATCATAATGGGTAGCAGTCTCAGCAACCGGAGCCTATGGATGTCGACCCTTCATTGTCCAGATACAAACAGCCCACTTATCATAACAATTCGGGCGGCGAGCGGGCGGGAACGTCAGCAGCAAATCAGAAAAACCGGCACGCCTCTGACAGAGTCTCCGGACAAAAGCGGCAAAGAGTCAATAACCTAGTGCAGGAATTGCCGTCAGCAGAGCAGTATGAGAACAAGGCAGGCCCAGAGGTTAAAGAATTAGAAGATGAGTACGAAAATGAAAGTGATGCAGACTCAGTCAATTTTTTAGGGAACGGTCCCACCTGCTGTTCATCGAGAGACAGCTGGCGGGGAAAACATTAAAAATCTTGATAGATTGTGGAGCAGCCAAAAACTATGTCAAGCCCCTAAAGGAGCTAGTTGGAATAGTTGCGGCTGACTCCCCTTTTCAGGTTAGCTCCGTGCACGGAGTTAGCACATTAGATCGGAAATGTCAGTTGCAAGTTTTCGGTAAACCAGGGACCTTTTTCTTATTCCCTATATTAGAAAGCTTTGACGCCATCATTGGCCATGACTTCCTAAAGGAAGTCAAAGCAAAAATCGATTTCTCAGCAGGAACGATAAAAGTTAGTCCACACGTGGAACAACTCAAAAGGCACGTGTGCCGCGACGTCAACTTCACTAACGTGAGTGAAATAGTGGTACCCGAAGCAGTGAAGGAGAATTTTAGAAAAATAATGCTCAAAAACTCGAAAGCCTTCTCCACGAACGGCGAAACTTTGCCTTTTAATACTTCAGTGGTCGCCACCATACGCACCGCTGACGAAACACCCATTTTCACAAGATTGTATAATCACCCGATGGGGGTGACTGATTTTGTAAACAACGAAATAAAAGAGTTGTTAAGAAATGGGATAATAAGACCCTCGAAATCACCGTATAACAGCCCCACGTGGATAGTGGACAAAAAAGGTTATGACGAGGGAGGGAACAAGAAAAAACGAATGGTCATTGATTTCAGGAAACTGAATGAAAAGACCATTGATGATAAATACCCAATGCCCAGCATCCCCATGATCCTGGCTAATTTGGGAAAGGCCAAATACTTTACGACTCTTGATCTAAAGTCAGGCTATCATCAAATTTACCTAGCGGAAAACGACCGCGAGAAAACTGCCTTTTCGGTAAATAACGGAAAGTATGAGTTTTGCCGATTGCCTTTTGGTCTAAAAAATGCTGGCAGCATTTTCCAAAGAGCAATCGATGACGTCCTACGAGACCAAATCGGCAAGTACTGTTATGTCTACGTAGACGACGTAATAATATTCTCAGAAAACGAAGTCGACCACGTCAAACACATCGACTGGGTCTTAAAAAAACTTAGCGAGGCTAATATGAAGATCGCCAAGGAGAAGACCAACTTTTTTAAAGAAAGTGTGGAATTCCTGGGTTTCATCGTGTCAAGAGGCGGAACTAAGTCTGATCCTGAAAAGGTCAAGGCCATAGAACATTTCCCAGAACCTGAAAATCTCTTCTCGCTTCGCTCGTTCTTGGGCCTCGCAAGTTATTACAGGTGCTTTATTCGGGGTTTTGCCGGCATAGCAAAACCACTGACTAACATCTTAAAAGGAGAAAACGGCACGGTAAGCAAACATATGTCAAAGAAGATACAAGTCAAATTCGACACTGCGCAACGTGCCGCCTTTGAAAAATTACGAAGAATCCTAGCCTCTGAAGACGTCATGCTAGTATACCCGGACTTTAAAAAACCGTTCGACTTGACAACCGACGCGTCAGCGGACGGCATCGGCGCGGTCCTGTCACAAGGTGGTAAACCTATCACAATGATTTCTGAATTACGCCACAAACGAACGTGAACTCCTATCAATAAAGTGGGCATTAGTAAAACTAAGGCAATATCTTTATGGCACTAAGGATATTAACATCTACACCGACCACCAGCCTTTGACCTTTGCAGTTTCAGATAGAAACCCTAACGCAAAGATCAAAAGATGGAAAGCGTTCATTGACGAACACAATGCCAAGATATTTTACAAGCCAGGGAAAGAAAACCATGTGGCGGACGCGTTGTCCAGGCAAGTCAAAAATGCAATAGAAGCAGAAGAGCCGTCGGACGCCGCCACGGTCCATAGCGAACTGTCGCTCACGTACACGATCGAGACGACAGACAAGCCCCTAAATTGCTTTAGAAACCAGTTGATTCTGGAAGAAGCAGAGTCCCCAACCAAACAAACCTTTGTCCTATTTGGCGAAAAGCGTCGACACAAGCTACGTTTCGCTGACGCAGCAGTGTTGCTTCATGAATTAAAGCAAATAATAAATCCTGACGTAGTTAACGCAATACATTGCGACCTACACACTTTGGCTGCAATTCAGAACGATCTCGTCAGACATTTTCCAGCAACGAAGTTTTGGCATTGCAAGAATCTCGTTACAGACATTTTTAACACGAATGAGAGAAGGGAAATAATGACGGCAGAACATAATCGCGCACACAGGGCAGCACAGGAAAACGTTAGGCAAGTTCTACAAGACTATTTTTTTCCCAAAATGACAAAACTCGCCAATGAAATTGTCGCGAATTGTAAAACGTGCACCAGGGCCAAGTACGTCCGACACCCCATAAGGCAAGAACTGGGTGTGACGCCAATTCCAGCACAAGTGGGCGAAGATTTACATATAGACATCTTTTCAACCGACAGAAAATATTTTCTCACTTGCGTTGACAAGTTGTCAAAGTTCGCAATAGTGCAGCCAATCGCATCTCGAACTATCGAGGACGTTAAACACCCCTGTTACAAATAATGAACATCTTCCAACGAGCAAAAACGGTTTATTGTGACAATGAGGCCGCCTTTAATTCCCAAACAATTACATCGTTGTTAGCGAACAGTTTCGGGGTGAACGTAGTAAATGCCCCCCCACTTCACAGCACATCTAATGGGCAGGTAGAACGCTTTCATAGCACGCTGCTGGAAATAGCCAGATGCCTGAAAATTGAACATCAAATAAGCGACACGGTCGAGCTTATTTTACGCGCCACAAGGGAATATAACAGATCAGTACATTCGGTAACAAAAAAGAGGCCCGTAGACGTCGCGTTACCCTTAGACCCTGACTTACACCTAGAAATTGCGCACAAGGTGCAAGATGCGCAGGACAATTTAATCAACCGCGTTAACCCTGGTAGGCGCAGTTAGTTAGGTAGAGTTTTCGATGTAGGAGAGAAAGTGTGGGTAAAGAACAATCGAAGACTAGGAAATAAACTGACGCCACTATACACGGAGGAAACTATTGAAGCGGACCTCGGGACGACGGTCTTAATAAGGGGAAGGAGTGTCCATAAGGACAACATTAGATAAGCCAAAAAATAGTTAAGATCCCATTCGTTTATATTTTATCTTTTACTTTCTTTACAGGCCCATCTGGGGGGTAATGTTAGTGTTTACTGCTGCGAGGGCCCGTATAAATGATTACTCTCACGCAGACTATATTCCAATAGTAGAGGGTGAGGTAATTATATGGGACAGCTTCAAATATTTAAGACATACAATTAACGTGACCAAATATTATGAAATCATTGATGAAACTAAAAAGTTGTCCGAGTTCTTCCCGCTTTCGCACATGCGAATGCTGTTGCAGTCCGATTGGGGTCATCTGGAAACCCTGCTGTCCGTGTTAAATGTCCACCATAGAACTGCCAGGAGCTTGAACTTTTTGGGGTCAGCGCTGAAAATAATATCCGGCACGCCGGACCATGATGACATGGAACAATCAAGACTAATCGAAGCAGAATTGATCCATGCCAGCAACCAGCAGAGGGCCATAAACCATCGAACCACGGCCCAACTAAATGAACTGACCGACCGAGTAAATAAGTTAATAGAGAACGTCCGTAAGGAGGCGGTTGATACAGCGCATTTGTTTGAAACACTGTTAGCAAGAAATAGAATCGTTGGCCTCGAAATTGAAAACGTCATACTCTCGATAACCTTGGCAAGGGCAAATTTGATTAACCCCGTGATTTTAGATTCCTCCGATGTGGATGAAATATTGAACAGTCGAGCCACTAATATCAGCGTTAGGGAAATCCTTGAAATTGGTACCATTAAAGTTGCATTAAATACTAGCATTATCCATTTTATCATAGCATATCCTGAGGTTAAAAGTAGTTGTAAGAAAATAACCATAGTCCCCGTCGAACACAGAGGAGTTGTACTGGACCTAGAGGGCACCAATATGATCGCGGATTGCAGCGGCCGTATAGTTCCGATGGATAGCTGCCAAGTAACGACTTCGCACACTTTCTGCAAGGAAGCCGGGGCCAGTACCTGCGCCCACCAACTGCACGAGGGGAGCATAGCCCATTGTAAGACACGCCCAAGCCACCTTCCCCCCATAGATGAGGTAGAAGAGGGTTTCGTCATCGTCAACAACAGAGCAGCTGAGGTAATAGTGGATGGGGCCGCCCCGCAAAAGATCAACGGCACGTTCCTAATCACATTCGAAAGAGTGGCATCGATCAACGACACCAAAATGATCAACCGAAATGGCATTCCCAAACGTTCTCCGGGTGTTGCCGCAGCTCCGCTAATAAATATCACCGGTCACAATGATGTACTCAGCCTAGCCTACTTGCGCCGGCTGAACAACGAGAACACCGCGCACATCAGCGAAGTGGCCATAACGATCAATAAAAAACCTTTGGCCATATTTGCCGCAGGGGTTGGAGCGCTGTTGTTTGGCGGAGTGCTGATCTGCCTGGGCTGGTTGCGCCGCAATAAGGAGCCGGGAATTCTTCGGTTGGCCGTGGGCAGTTTCAAGAAGACCGAGGACGGTCCTCAACTTAAAGGGGGGCCAGTTAACACACGACCAAGCATAGCCCCAAGACAATGTCCAAAAGTAGAGGTTATCGACAAGTGCACCCTTTCTCATTGCACTAGTTGCAAGGTCAGCGTTGTTGCACCAGCAAAATATCAAAATAGTGAGAGCCCCTGCTAACAAAACGCTCATCATGAGGGTCCCCAATGTAACGCGATGCCAAGCGGATGCGTAATGTGCTGAGCCAGCACCAACGTCGCGAGAGGCGGAGCCAATGGCTAAGGCCTGCTATGCAGATCTTGGGGAATGGTTAAGTTTAGTTTAGAAACTCACTTTAATGCAGGCAAACAAAAAACTGTAAACCTCAAAAGATAATTCAATAAAGTAAAACTGAATTTCCATATTGAGTAACTTACTGAACACTTATTTTATACACAAAAAGGTGGTCTTCGGTTTTGTAGGCTTTACCAACTTTTTTCGCTTCATTTGGTTGTTACAATTCCCAACCAATTCTAGCGTTGAAGACATGGTATGGCTATTGCAATTCCGGAGTTCTTTAGCAAAGTCTGCTGATGATAGAACTTGGTAGTTCTTGAAATAGCTATACAGACAACCTGCTCACCTTTTTGTGTTGCCTTTGAAATAATCTTCTTTTGGAATATTGACGTCGAGACGGCTAAACTGCAAGGTTTGATTTAAAAAAAAAAAAAGGAAGGAGAATAAACAACAAAAACAACTATGTCAGTGGGGCCGTAATTTGAATTGCGAAAGAAAAAACTTAAAAAAAAAAAATCCCATACGTATGTTCGATAATAGCATAAGTAAATGTGATGATATATCCGTTATACCCACAATGGGGTTGATCGAAGCAAAATCAGTGGACGCCACTGCAAATGTCATAAATAAAATTGAATCATCAAATGCTGATATGAGGTTAACGAACATACTACTGTTGATAATTGTCATAATATTGTGCACATATGTATGTGGTATTTATTTATATTCCGGTTTCTTTATTGGCATTGATGTTAGTGTTACAATTAAATATTATGGCTTTTACAAAATAAACGGACTGTAGGTTTGTCCCGAAACGTGTGCTCGCTGTCGTTGCAAACTTAGAAGTCAGTGTGACCGTCTTTTATTATTATATTCTGCTGGCTTAGCACTACGAACTGGCTTTAGAAACGATGACCGCTTCTGGTTCTTTTATTGTCTATCGGTGCCTGATCACCGGTTCCTACATTCGGCCTTCCTGACGTTTCATTCGACTCGAATGAAGTTTCCCAAGGTTTCATGAACTCGGCCACAGTGGATGTTTTAGTTGGTCCTTCCGTATCTCCTATTTTTTCAACCTCATATCTTCCATGTTTCTGGACTGATACTACCTTGTACGGCCCAAAGTATTTTCCTTTAAGCTTAAGACCTACCCCGTACTGTGTCCGCTTTATGGATCTTCCGTTTTGCATTATAAGACTTTCGATTTTCGTCCTGTAGGACTTTAATATTTTCAATCGCCCTATCTCGGATCTCTTTTCGTTCCTCATCCAACTCGTTCACTATGCATTCCATAATACGCTCTCTTAGCTCTGCATCTTCAGAAACTCTCATATCTAAACCTGTTAGTATCTTAAACGAACTCACTTTGGTGCTTCTTGGCTCAGTGTTGTTTATCAGTTGTTGTACCTTGCCTACATGCTTATACCAGGTTTCTGGGCTTTCCAAACTCAATTTCGTTAACATGGGTACAATGATCTTGTGCATTCTTTCGACCTGCCCGTTTCCCCGCGGAACACCAGCTGTAATTAACAAATGTTGCATGTTATTGTCCCTACAATACTGTTCAAACAAATGTGACGCAAACGCCGTTCCCCTATCGGTCACTACTCTCACTGGGTTACCGAATATATTTGCTTGTCCTTCCAAATGATTTACGACTTCCTCTGCCCCGGTACTTCGGGTAGGATACAACCATACGAACCTACCAAAACCATCGACAACCACCAACAAACGACGGCCCCACATGGTCAATATGAAATGTAACTAGCGGCTGATCTCCCTTATCAATCGCTGTCAGATACCCTTCTTTTCTACCCATTTTCGCATTTGTTATTATACACTGTACGCAACTCTCAACTAATCGTGTAACTTTTCCTTTCAATTTTCGAATGAAGTATGATTTTTCGACCAATAACTGTGTTTTCTTTGCTGAGAAATGTCCTTGTTTATGGGCAAGTATGATAATTTCATTCGCCATCTGCTCGGGTACTATGATCAACTGCTTATTGGCATCTTTGAACAAGACCTCATTCAAAATATAGAAATCCTCATACACGCCCTTTTCAACTAGACTTCTTACAGCAATCATCAACCAATTGAGCTTCTTTCAGACGATGAATAATACTATCCGATATTGAATAACAGGCGACTCGACTCAAAGCATCTACATGCCTCATCTTTGATCCTGACCGATGCTCTAGAGTGTAACTAAAATCCTGCAAGAACATGGCCCACCGGGCTACTCTCAAGGGAACTTCCTGTTTTTTCATGGTCATAGTAAATGCATTACAGTCTGTAACTATAGTGAACTGCAAGCCAAGAATGTAAACTCGCCACTTGTTTAGAGCCTCAATTATGGCTAGAACTTCTAACTCGTATGAATGATAATTCTGCTCACATGCCTGCGTTTTTCGACTCATGTAGTGAATTGGATGGAACAAATTATCCTCAGTATCTTTCTGCATTAGAATTGCCCCATAACCATATTTTGACGCGTCAGCATGGACCTCTGTTTGCGCTTTCGGATTATATAACTTCAATACCGACTCACTCGTTAATGCTGCCTTCAATCGTTCAAATGATATCTCCTCGATCTCGCTGAACACAAATTTACTATCCTTCCTTAACAAATCGGAAAGTGGCTTCGCCATTAAAGCATATCCCTCTGTAGTATGTTCATACAACTAATAACTCAACACAATGAGCTCAACTTGTAACACTTTGTTGCAAGTATAAACAATTAAACATATACGCATTAAAATATAATTGTGCACTTGAATATGTTCATATGTATACATTGAAGTATTCACATAAACATATTCAAGTAAACATACAATTAAGCATGAACATATATGTATGTACATTTGTATATGCACATACATATATTCACATAAGCACTGTATGCACAAGCGTAACATGAGCTAGAGCCAGGCCAGCGTGTGACCGCTGACCAAGCACTTTGATGCATGCGCTCCAACAGTATGTATGTATGTATGTACTGACACTCTCCCTCTCTTTTGTAGCTGTCGCATAAGTCGCAGCATAAGAATATATATATGTAAAATTAGCCTAAGCAAAAGAATAATTTGGAATAAAGAAGCAATACAAAAACTCCAGTCAACCGACACAGACGTGTCTCTTATTATTATATTTTTCAACCCAACGGAACCCGGTCAAAGGAGTTTTTACATGGCGACCGTGACAGGACCCACTAAGCACAAAAGTAGTTATCCGGACATTGTTCTGGACTAGATGGCAATGTAATAAGAAAAAAAAAACAACCAAAAGTACAGCTGCGTTGGAGGGAAAAGGAACTTGGAAAATCGGATGAAAACCATACAAAAGAATATTCTGAGTGAGTAGAGTTGAGAAATGGCAAAGAAAGGAGAAGTGCAAAATCAAATAAAGAAAAGAATAGCACATTAAGTGGCTATTATATTCAAGCCAAGTAGCACAAAAACTGCAAAAAGAACTTGACTTCTTAAAGTCACACAAAAAAAAAAAAAGCCACAATCTCAAGCTCACCCAGAAACAAATATTCAAAAAAAAAAAAAAAAAATATTACAAGCAATAACCGATGCCCATATTCAGCTGAGACTACAAGCGTGAAAAGCAGGCCGCTTTTTACGCCATCGATGGAGCATCAGCGTGCCAACCGGCGACGACCAGCTGATGCTAGAAGCTAGCCGGAGACGAAAAGAAAAATAAATGAACAACAGTGAAGATATTCCCTTTGCGGAATCTGCTCCTGTCGAGCAAAGGGATGCACTGACGCTAGAAGAAGCGCTAGAGTTGTATCCCAACGATGGACCACGGCCACTAACAATAGAGGAGTACAGAGCCCGGCAGCAGACGAGAATCCCCAAAAAGACGAAACGAGGCGGTGAGGTGAGACGCCTGCTCACCCAGAAAAGACTGCAGCAGGATTTACTAAAGGCCAGCACCAACGAAGAAGACCGACAACGCTGCATAGAGCGTATCGAGACCCTGAAAACTGAACTTCGCCAAAGAGCGAAGAAACGCAAGGGGGCCGCAGAAATGCGCAAGCCTTAACTTGCCTTTAATTTAATAATAATTATAAGCCTAATAGCAAGTTGAAGCACGAAAGTGCAACTTGCGAACTTACTAACTTTCTGCTAGGCTATTACTAACAATGTGGTTGGAGAATTTTTTTTTATATAAAATTTTTTTTTATTTCTAAATAACAATAACAAATGAAATATAAATCTGAATTGTGAGCCAACCACATGCTCTATAATTTTTTCCACGTCTCTGGCTCGCTGTGCAAGACACAGTTGAGATAAAATTTTTTTTTCTTTTGTCGTATAAAAAAAAAAATTTAATAATTTTTTTTTAAATAAAATTTCATAAAAATTCATGAATCCATAACAATTTTTTTTTAATTCAAATATAAATTTTTATAATTATAATTCGTATTCAAGCAAATAAGAACGAAGCTTGAAATACTTAAAAAAAAAAAATTTTTTTTAGTAACTTTTAAACAAAAGGTTTTGAGATGTTTTTATGGGCTTTTGTTCCCTATTTTTTTTTTTTTTTCCCGTATTTGTCATATTCATTTTCATCCTGCTAAATTAGAATAGTCTCATATAGGATCGTTAGTCAGTGAGATTATTATTAGAATTATACACAAAAAAAAAAAAATTTTTTTTTATATAAACTCCATATGTTCGATAATTCCATAAGTAAATTTGATGATAT
Source organism: Drosophila paulistorum (assembly GCA_018152135.1). Lineage (NCBI taxonomy): Eukaryota > Metazoa > Arthropoda > Insecta > Diptera > Drosophilidae > Drosophila > Drosophila paulistorum. The sequence goes on from JAECXG010000173.1 coordinate 287,294, forward strand.
ATCTCTTATACCCACAATGGGGTTAATAGAAACAAAATCAGTGGACTCCACTGCTAATGTAATAAATAAAATCGAATCATCAAATACTGACTTGAGATTAACGAACATATTGTTATTAATAATCGTCGTAATAATGTGCGCATATATTTTATATAAAGCTTATCTATTACACAATAAATGTGTAACCAAAAGAGCCATAAGCCAAGCTAATGACCTAGATAAGGTCTAAGAATACATATGCACACACGCGAATAACAATAAAAAAAAATAATAATAATTCTGGAAAACAATGGCCACTCTTGATAATTATTTTGGAAAAATAAACGCTAGGCATCCCAGTATTGTCCAAGATTTAATTGAGGTTTTTAGAAATGAGCATATCAATTCACCACAGAACTCAATAAACTTGGTACAAATTAAGTCAGCTTACCTAAATATAACGGGAGAAGAATTCCCAGTTCAAGGAAGCACTAGGGTACAGATGAGTTTCATCCTCACAGTACCATATGTATGTTGCTTTTCCAATGCAGCAGGCACATATCGTTTCTACCGAATGGAGGAACCGAGGCAGTAAGCCTCCTTGATTTTTTTATATACGTACATCCATATTAATAGGCCTAACAAGTTAGTGTAGAATATGGATAAGATAGAAACAAAAAGGCTACAAAAATACTTACCTTTCCTCGATTTCCTGATACAATCAGGCGAAACAAATCACAAATACAAGGAAATAAGGTATTGGATAGCCCACAACTACAAATTTACAAAAATATTGTAGATCTTATGGAAAAATCCATAAAAGTAGCTTATAGTAGATTGTTAGCTAAGACTCCTTTACATAAAGACGTGCCCGGATGGGTCCACGAACTTTTTAAGGACTCGATCGCGCTGATAGACATATCAGAATCGAGTACAGACTCAGATGTAGAAATAATAGATACAGAATAATAATAAAAAAAAAAATAAATAAACATAAACATTTTCGAAAATTTTGTTATTTTTAACAAACTATGGTTACTTGGGATGATATAATTGGAAAAGCTAGAATACACGCACAAGAATTAACTAAATCTTGTAAGTGCCTCTCGCAAAACAGAGAAACATCCCAAGACACAGTAACCAAACACACGAAAATAATAACCGAGAAGCTCCAAGCTATTAGGGCAGTATTAACTGAGCACTATAGCAAACTAAAGGAAGGGCAAAAAACAGCCGCAAATGCGTTCTACAGTGATTGCAAACAAAAAGCAATAGCTGTGCTAAACAGACACAATATTGAATTTAAACAAACAACTGATTTGGAAACTTCAATAGTGCTGGAAGAAGAAACGCAACTAATGGCCGATGATGAAAGAGGTCAAGAAAAACCACCAGTGAGCTCTGATCAGTCAATTATAAGTCATAATAAACCAGCAATTCCAAAAGGAAGCAACAAAATGACTCAAACAGTGGTAGAATTCATAAACACAGCCACAAGGCTGCTACCATTCTTCGATGGTGACATTAAAAACCTACAAGGTTTCATTGGGGCACTTCGCGTACTTGATACCATAAAAGAAACGCATGAAGCAGTAGCCATCGAAATAATAAAATCAAAATTGAAAGGTCAAGCGGGTAATACGCTAAGCTCGGAAACAACGATTGACGAAGTTATACAAAAACTGTCAACAATCTTTAAGGGTGAATCAGTGGATCTTTTAACAGCAAAGATTAAAAATCTGCAGAGAAACCCTAATAACTGTGTTTCATACACAAAAGAGATTACTGAGTTGACCGACGCCCTAAAAGGCGCGTATATTTCGGATGGTCTTCCAAATGAACAGGCTATAAAATACACTACCAAAGTGGCAGTAAATGCTATGGTAAGTCATACCAAAAGTCAAAGAGTCCAGCTACTAATGGAATCGGGAAACTTTGATTCAGCCAAAGAAGCCATCACTAGATTTACCACTCTTTCAGTAGAGTCGGGCTCCACGGGAAGTTCCCAAAATAATACCATTTTTTATGCCCAGCATAATGACCGCGGTAGACGCCGCTACAATAATAATGGTAACTGGAGAAACAACTCGAATTGGAACAACAACAATTCGAGCTGGAGCAATAACGATGCCCACAGAGCCCAACGAGGCCGAAATAATTCACGCTACCGAAGAGGCGGCCGTGGAGGTGGACAACAAAATAATAATAGACAAAACACAAATAACCAACAAAATGGTTATAACAATACAAATGTCCGAATTACCCAAAGCGACCAGGGAAACGGACAAGCTCCTCCAAATGCTCAGAGTTAAAAAATAAAGTATACTCTATCAACCTAAGTCTTAATAATTTCGTATCATTTAAGAATGTTGAAACCAATAAGAAAATAACATTCTTAATTGACACCGGTGCAGATATTTCAATAATAAAAGAAAATTCTGATGTATTTCATGACATCAAAGTAAACAAAACTGTAGACATTCGAGGCATAGGAGAAGGAGTAATAAATTCCAAAGGCCTGGTCTCAATAGAATTGCAGACAAGTAAATATATTATTCCATACGAATTTCATCTGCTTCATGCAGATTTCGCAATCCCATGCGATGGAATAATAGGATTAGATTTCATAAAAACTTTTAATTGCAAAATAGATTACAGCAATTCAGAAGATTGGTTTATACTTAGACCACAAACATTAAAGTACCCAATTTACGTTCCAATAACATTCAATTCTGGTAATAACTCAGCACTTCTACCAGCAAGATCCCAAGTGGTACGCAAAATAGAACTATCTTCAGCAGAAGGTAACATTTTAATTCCGAATCAGGAAATTAAACCGGGCGTTTATGTTGCAAACACTATTGCAACAGCCCAAAGTACTTATGTCCGATTCTTAAATACCACAGATAACTGCCAACTAGTAGGCTTTAACAATTTAAAATTTGAATCACTTTCGAACTACGATATAGTTCAAAATACCAAAGATTTAAGAAAAGAATCTGTAATTCATAAATTGAAGAAAAATTTCCCAACACTATTCAAAGACAAACTCGAAAAATTATGCACTGAGTATAGTGATGTGTTCGGACTTGACACCGAACCGATCACAACAAATAATTTTTATAAACAAAATTTAAGACTTAAGGATGATGAACCGGTATATGTGAAAAATTACCGGAGCCCGCATAGCCAAATAGACGAGATCCAGCGACAAGTTGGAAAGTTAATTGAACAGGGTATTGTTGAACCGTCTGTTTCGCCTTATAATAGCCCACTCTTACTAGTCCCAAAGAAAACACTTTCGGGATCTAAAGAAAAAAACTGGCGATTAGTAATTGACTATCGTCAAATAAACAAAAAATTGCTGTCAGACAAGTTTCCGCTCCCCAGAATTGATGATATTCTTGATCAATTGGGAAGAGCAAAATATTTTTCTTGCCTTGATTTAATGTCAGGTTTTCATCAAATAGAACTAGAAGAAAAATCAAGAGATATAACGTCTTTTTCAACGAGCAATGGCTCATATCGCTTCACGCGATTACCTTTCGGTCTAAAAATAGCACCTAATTCATTTCAAAGAATGATGACAATAGCATTCTCAGGGCTTGAGCCCAGCCAAGCTTTTCTCTATATGGATGATTTAATCGTTATTGGTTGTTCTGAACAACATATGATTAAAAATTTAGTAGATGTTTTTAAACTTTGCAGAAAAAACAATCTAAAACTGCATCCAGAAAAATGCTCATTTTTTATGCATGAGGTGACATTCCTAGGTCACAAATGCACAGACAAAGGAATCTTGCCAGACGACACAAAATTTGACGTCATCAAGAATTATCCAGTCCCACATGATGCAGATAGTGCTAGACGTTTCGTTGCATTTTGCAATTATTATAGACGTTTCATAAAAAATTTCGCCGAATACTCCCGGCACATAACAAGATTATGTAAAAAGAATGTTCCCTTCGAATGGACAGCAGAATGCGAAAATGCATTCCAATACTTAAAAGAAAAGCTCGTTCAACCTAATCTATTGCAGTACCCAGATTTCAGCAAAGAATTTTGCATAATCACGGATGCAAGCAAACAAGCATGTGGAGCAGTTTTAACACAAAACTATAATGGACTCCAGCTTCCAGTTTCATATGCATCAAGAGCGTTCACTAAAGGTGAAAGCAACAAGAGTACTACAGAACAAGAGCTAGCAGCAATACATTGGGCAATAACACATTTTCGACCATATATATATGGAAAACACTTCACAGTGCGAACAGACCATAGACCATTAACATATTTATTCTCCATGGTCAACCCGAGTTCAAAACTAACACGCATGCGGCTAGAATTGGAAGAGTACGACTTTACAGTAGAGTATTTGCGAGGTAAAGACAATTTTGTGGCAGACGCCTTATCGCGGATAACTATATCCGAATTAAAAGATATGAGTATAAAAGTCCTGAAAGTCACTACCAGGCAACAAAGTAGACAGAAAAACTGCGCAGTTAATAAAGAAGACCTTTTGCCAAGGCAAAAACTTCAAAATGCTTCTAGGCCCAACGTATACGAAGTCATCAATAATGACGAGGTACGAAAAGTAGTGACCTTGCGAATAACAGAATCTAAATGTTCACTGAAACATGGAAAGAAAGTTATGGCAAGAATTGAAGTTAGCGATTTGTATACCAATGGAATTCTCGACTTAGGTCAGTTCTTCCAAAGGCTTGAAATGCAAGCCGGTATACTTGAAATCAGCCAACTAAAACTGGCACCGAGCGAAAAGATCTTTGAAATTATTTCAATAGATTCTTTTAAAAATATGGGCAATACTATATTGAAAACATTAAGAGTAGCGCTACTCCAGCCGGTGACCCTAATAGAAAATGAAAAAGAAAAAGAAGCAATACTGTCTACATATCATGATGATCCAATTCAAGGAGGTCATACTGGCATTACCAGAACGCTGGCAAAAATCAAAAGACACTACTATTGGAAAAATATGGGACGCCATATCAAAGAGTACATAAGGAGATGTCATAAATGCCAGGTGTCAAAAACGACGACACATACGAAGACTCCCATGATAATAACAGAAACACCAGCGAAGGCTTTTGATAAGGTTATAGTGGACACAATAGGTCCACTACCAAAATCAGATAATGAAAATGAGTATATTGTCACATTGATATGCGATCTGACAAAATACCTAATAGCCATTCCAGTTGCATCTAAGAGTGCAAGTAATGTAGCTAAAGCTATATTCGAAAATTGTATACTACAGTACGGTCCAATGAAAACACTCATTACGGACATGGGAACTGAGTATAAAAACCAAATTATAACAGATATATGCAAGTACATGAAGATTAAAAATCTGACATCTACAGCATACCACCACCAGACCTTAGGGACAATAGAACGAAGTCATAGAACATTCAATGAATATATTCGTTCATACATATCAGCAGATAAGTCCGATTGGGATGCTTGGATACAATATTTCACTTATTGTTACAACACAACACCCTCGGCAGTGCATGAATATTGTCCATACGAACTAGTATTTGGAAGACTACCAAATCAGTTCATAGATTTTAACAAAATCGATAGAATAGATCCAATATACAATTTAGACGACTACTCTAAGGAAATAAAGTTTAGAATAGAAATAGCATATAAAAGAGCTAGGATAATGTTAGAAAACCATAAGTTAAGTAATAAAAAATACTACGACAAACACATTGCCGATTTCAATTTAAACATAGGAGATAAAGTTTTATTAAGAAAAGAAATAGGTCATAAACTAGATGCTAAATATATAGGGCCTTATAAGGTAGTGAGTATAGAAGAAAATGACAATATATTAATAGCAGATAATAAGAATAAATACCAAAAGGTTCATAAAAACAGACTAAAACCATTTTCGGAATGATCAACCGAAAAAAAAAAAAAAAATAATAATTATCATGATACTTAAGTAATTTTTACAAAAAAAAAAAAAAAAACAAAAATCTTTATGGATTCATCTATTATTGAAAACAAATTCACGCAATTTCGAAAAACAAGAGAAAGAAAATTTGCCTAAAGAGACACAAACAAAAAAAAAAAAAAAACTTTCCTAAGATACACCTTTACTTTACCTTTTATTTTACCTTTCTATATAAATAATCATTACAATAACTACATAATATTACGTTATTCTCTAAAAAGGGGAGGTGTAGTATGTTCATACAACTAATAACTCAACACAATGAGCTCAACTTGTAACACTTTGTTGCAAGTATAAACAATTAAACATATACGCATTAAAATATAATTGTGCACTTGAATATGTTCATATGTATACATTGAAGTATTCACATAAACATATTCAAGTAAACATACAATTAAGCATGAACATATATGTATGTACATTTGTATATGCACATACATATATTCACATAAGCACTGTATGCACAAGCGTAACATGAGCTAGAGCCAGGCCAGCGTGTGACCGCTGACCAAGCACTTTGATGCATGCGCTCCAACAGTATGTATGTATGTATGTACTGACACTCTCCCTCTCTTTTGTAGCTGTCGCATAAGTCGCAGCATAAGAATATATATATGTAAAATTAGCCTAAGCAAAAGAATAATTTGGAATAAAGAAGCAATACAAAAACTCCAGTCAACCGACACAGACGTGTCTCTTATTATTATATTTTTCAACCCAACGGAACCCGGTCAAAGGAGTTTTTACACCTCAATGAATTTTCGGAAATACGATGTTAAACCGAGAAACCTTTGCACTGCTTTCTTATCCTGCGGTCTTGGGAAATTGTGTACCGACGAAATTTTCTCTTCACTCGGTTTTATTATCCCTTCACTAATCACGTATCCTAGAAAATTGACTTGATTTTGAAGAATTTGACACTTTTTCCAGTTTAGCTGTAATACATTCTTCTCGGCTACCCCCAAAACTAATTTAATTCTTGACATTCCCTCTTCAATGTCCTTGCTTGGAATGATTATGTCATCCATATATACGATCGCTATACCTTTCTGAATCAACTCCTGCATTGCTGCCATCATGAATCTCGTAAAGACCGCTGGAGAGTTTGAGATACCAAACGGTACATATAAGAATTCGTACTGTCCTTTCTGAGTAACAAATGCAGTGAACTTTTGCGAACTTGCTTCTACTGGTACATGAAAATATCCATTTTTCAAGTCCAGTGTAGTAAAAACTTTTCCTCCTTGCAATTGATCAATTACACTGTCCATCAAAACTATCGGAAAATTATCGCGAATTATCTTTTCATTCAATTTTCTATAATCGCAGCACAACCTTTTAGCTCCATTTGACTTTGCTACCAATACTATAGGGGATGCATACATCGATGTACTATCTCAAATAATTCCTTCCTCAATCCATTCTTGTATCTGATTGTCTACAATCTGCTAATCGCAGTAGGCCAACCGTCTTGGGTGTTGGTATAAGGGAATATCATCTTTCAAAATAATTCTCATTTCAGTCTTCGCATCAGGATTGCGTTTTGGCTTGTATCGCTGAACTATCATTTCGACCTCTTTAGCCTGTTCTTGATTTAAATGAGTCAACTCTAAACCGATTTCTTTCTTCCCTTCAAAAACTGTGCAGACATCTTCAAATTGCTTCATCCAATCCTCAACAGATTCAGTCTTTTCTTCTACTACCTTTTGCTCATTGCTAATTAAAAACTGACTGCCATTTTTTGTTACCTTCATGTCAACACTATCAAGAATCGTTCTTCCCAAAATAGCGTCAAATCCCATGTCCTCATCGGGAACTACATGAAACTCAACAACTATTTTAATTTTGTCGATGATCACCATTAAAGAGAAACTACCAAACGTTAAAATTTTCGCATCTCCTATTCCTACCAAACACTTGTTTAACTCCTAGCTTCCAAAAAACACTTCGACGAATCAAGCACATATCTGCTCCTGTATCTATGAGCCCTTTAAATTCAATATTCTCGTAGATAACCTTCTTTAGTTCTAACCCAGACGGGGTGAACGTACTCGAGCTAACTTCAACTTTGTCATGTTGAATAACATTTGCTTGCTTCTCTCGTTTAATCTGTGTTTCGATGCTACACTGAGCTGCACGATGACCTGGCTGACCGCATTTGAAACACTTTCGATCGAACTTAGGACAATCTTTTCTTAAATGAGTCGCCTCTCCGCAACCAAAACATTTTCTCTCTTGAGCCTGTACTGCCTGTGCTTCACTTGAACCATATGCCTTACTTTCAAATCTGTTTGCTGCCTTGTATGAATCACGTCCCTTCTTATAAACTTCGATTTGAAACTTTAACTCTGAAATATTACGAGCTTGGAATAACATCATTTTGTTAGTTTTTGTATCCGGAATACCTTTAACGAAGTACTCTATCAGACTCTCCTCATCTACGTCTACCGGCTTCGCAATTTCCATCAATGCATATAAATATTCATTTAGAGTTTCGCCTTTCTTCTGTTGACGCTGATTCAACTTCTTATGGACTGCAGCTGAAGATATTCTTACACTAAACTCAGCACGAAGAGCTGTTTTCAAGGAGCTCCAGTTTTTAATATTTCTCTGACTCCTTATGAAAGATTTTGCCGCCCCACACAATAACTGTTTTCCATACACAAATAACTGTAATTCATTCCACTGTACCGTGGCTGCACATTTTTCTAGTTCTTCAATCCATTGAGCAATGTTAGGAATATCTGAACCAGAATACTGTGACACGCTGTCCTCAACATCTTTCAAAGTAAACCATGATCTCTCGGGTCTAACTACGTTTCCTGCTGCAATCTCTAGTCCCCCATTCGCTGTTATAACTGACTGATCGTCTGATTCCTCATCTTCCTCCTGCAAACCATAATGGGTGAGTAACCTATTCTGCAAATCCCGTTTCCTGCCAGTCGTAGGGAGCCCTAGTTCGGATAATTTTGATCGCAAAGCCACCACGCTTAGAGCTAGAATCTCTGCAAGCTCCATCTCAATTGCCAAACTTAAAATTACGTACAATTCTTCTAATACTATGTTAGTATTATTTTCTAGCTTTGAAAATTGTTATCAGTTTTCGCTAGTTCTGAATAACATACGCTTTTCCCGTCTTTCGTTGGTCCCACGTCGCTTTGCTTTGTCGTCGTCTTCGATTGATCGATGTTATTCGTCTTATCGCCAAATTCCATCCACAATCCTCTCTTAGCAACAATACTGCAGTTTCTCGCCAACCTTCGAGTTGTTCCCACTGCCAAAACCTGCTCACGCAGCCGCCACCAGATTTTGATCACACCACCACCACCAACGCAGTTCACTCCTAGAACTCAACGCTAGTTTCTTTTGTCCACCGTCGCTACCAGATTTTGTCCACCGCCACCACCAACGCAGTTCACTCCTAGAACTCAACGCTAGTTTCTGTTGTCCACCGTCGCCATCAACGCAGTTCACTCCTAGAACTCAACGCTAGTCTCTGTTGTCCACCGTCGCCACCAACGCAGTTCACTCCTAGAACTCAACGCTAGTCTCCGTTGTTCAAGCCGTCGCCACCAGATTTTGTCCACCAACACCACCAGATTTTGTCCACCGCCAATACTAACGCAGTTCACTCCTAGAACTCAACGCTAGTTTCTGTAGACTTCAGGTTTCGTTGCGTCCAGCTTTGGCCAACCGCTGTACACTTCTCCAACAGTTAACAAAGCCTCGAAACGTTATTACCACCAATACTGGTAAACTACTGTACACTTCTCCAGCAATTTACACAGCCTCCGTTGTGGCAGCCTTGTATCGATTTTGCAACCTTGAATCAATCTTGCAACCGGAATCGTTGTAGCCACAATCCTCTCTAGCGCCGTACACTTCTCCAGCGCTCTCTATTGTGCACTTCGATCCGTTCCTGCCTTGCCTTTTGGTTGTTGGTATATCCCAATGGTACCTTCTTCGGCCAAACCTCACGAATATTTTGTCACGTGCTGCGAAAATTCCAGAACGACCTTTCTGATCAGCTTTCTCACTCCTTCTGCAGTTTCCTTATGTCAGCGTCACTTGCTGTCTCCCTCGTCGGCCAAATTTTCTAGTTCTTGTTGCTCGCCGATACCGCGCTTTTACTGCAGCTATCTCTCTTCCTCTCACGTGAACGTTTCTTCAAGGCAGCGTCACTTGCTGTCTCCCTCCTTCTTAGAATTTTACAAGTTTTAACGAATTTGTAAAATTCAATAGCCAATATTAATTGTTTCACTTTTAAGTTGCCATCCCGGTTGAGCCCCCAGTTTGTGGTATTTATTTATATTCCGGTTTCTTTATTGGCATTGATGTTAGTGTTACAATTAAATATTATGGCTTTTACAAAATAAACGGACTGTAGGTCTGTCCCGAAACGTGTGCTCGCTGTCGTTGCAAACTTAGAAGTCAGTGTGACCGTCTTTTATTATTATATTCTGCTGGCTTAGCACTACGAACTGGCTTTAGAAACGATGACCGCTTCTGGTTCTTTTTTTGTCTATCGGTGCCTGATCACCGGTTCCTACATGTATTATAATTATAATAATTATATAAAGCTTACCTATTACACAACAGATGTGTAACTAAAAGAGCTCAAAGCCAAGCTAATGATCTTGATAAGATATAAAAATACATATGCATACAAGCAATAATAAATCAAGAAAATTTCGAATAAAAGATTAAATAACTACCAAAAATAATGACCACTCTTGACAGGTACTTTAGAAAACTAAACAACAGGCACCCTAGCATAGTCCAGGATTTAATTGAAGTCTTTAGAAGCGAGGGAAGTAACTCACCTCAACACTCTATAAACTTGGTACAAATTAAGTCAGCTTACCTTGACATAACGGGAGAAGACTTCCCAGTTCAAGGAGGCTCTAAGGTACAGATGAGTTTCATTCTAACAGTACCATATGTATTGTATAAACATACATACTTTTATGTAAACATTTATACATTTATACATAAGTATGTTTATACATAAGCATACCGCTCCTCTGCCTGCATGACTAGCAGCGCAGCTACGCGGTCTTAGCTATAGTCGACAATTGTTATAGAATTAAGAATGATACAATAAACCAAACTCAAACGCAACAGACATATGTGTGTGTATTTAAAATAGAAACCAATCATTGGACGTTTTCTACTACATGGCGACCGTGACAGTGGTCACTAAACAGCAAAAGGAGTGACCAGCAAGGCAATATACTACAGAAGGAAAAATTCAGCTACACTGGAGAATGAAAAAGGAAAGAAAATACAATCACAGTAAGTAGAGTCATGGGAAAAAAATCTGGTGTGGTGAAAAAACTAAAAGCCAGAAAGGCTCAGATATTGAGGCTACTTAATAGCCCAGAGACAACTAATTGGAATACCTCGGTGAAATTACACGCCGAGGTAGAGTTTATAAAAAACCAATTAAACGAAAGAAAAAATAAAACCACAACAACCAGAATCCCATACTCTACGATTCAAAACGTGGCAAAACCAAAAATAAAAATAAGTCCACAAACTGTGAAGGAATTACCGAAAATAAAAAAGGTCTGCCCAAACGACTGCGAGGGCCCATTATACTCAGCATACTGCGAGTATACATGCAGACATTGCTACGGGAGTCCAAAGGAAAAGCCAGTCCCCAAGGAAAGGAAGTAAAAAACAGGGTATCAACAAATCTGGTGCGATGACCGGCACCGGAACCGCCTGAGCTCAGAGGCCCCGGACATCAGCAGCTGAGACTACAAGCGTGAAAAGCAGGCCGCTTATTACGCCATCGATGGAGCATCAGCGTGCCAACCGGCGACGACCAGCTGATGCTAGAGGCTAGCTGAAAACAATTGAAATTTTTAAATGAACAAATTATGCGCTGCGTCGCACATTTTTTTGAGTGTACTGCGATGCACAATTTTTTTTTATAGAATTAAAACAACCAATGTACAATTGTGCAGCATTAAAAGCTGTCCAATTAGAGTGTGGCCTGAAAACCATACGAAAAAGTAGGAAGGAACACATATATGTAACAAAAAAAAAAAAAGAGCCTTCAGCTCAAAACATTATTACTCTATTATACTACATCTAAAACATTTAAAAACTAAAATATTAAAAACAAACGAAAAAAAAAATTTAATTAATAGTTTTCTTTAAATGGAATGTTTGATAATAAAATAAACAAGTTTGATGATATATTTGATGAACCCAATATGGGGTTAATAGATACCAAAACAGTGGACTCAACTGCAAATGTAATCAACAAAATAGAGTCATCAAATGTAGATTTAAAGCCAACAAATGCACTTTTATTAATAATTGTGGTAATAATGAGCGCATATGTGTTATACAAAGCATATTAATTACACAACAAATGTGTAACAAAAAGAGCCCTAAGCCATGCTAATGATCTTGATAAGATCTAAATAACATATGCATCAATTATTGTAACAGTGCATTTGAAACAAAAAATTATAAAAAAAAAGAAATCACTTTCCAAATTTACCAAATAAAAAAAAAAATAAAAAACAAAAATATATATATATATCAATTGATTAAGATGAGTACATTAGACGATTATTTTAGGAAGATAGTAGATAGGAATCCTAGCATTGCAGCAGATTTACATGAGGTTTTTAGAATAGGTAATGTTGATTCGGCACAAAATTCAATAAATTTAGTACAGATCAGATCAGCATACCTTGATGTGACTGGAGAAGAATTCCCAGTTCAAGGAAGTGCATTGGTACAGATGTGTTTTGTTATTACAGTGCCAAATATATGTTGTTTCTCAAATTCAACAGGTACATTTCGCTTCTACCTGATGGATGAAGCCCAACAACAATAAGTTGTCATAAAATTACCGAGTTTAAATACAAATTAAATAAGTATGAATAATGTTGAAACTGAACATCTCCAAAAATATATTCCTTTTATTGATTTCCTGATACAATCAGGTGAAACAAATTACAAATACAAGGAAATGAAGTATTGGATAGCCAACAACTACAAATTTGTAGATCTTATGGAAAAATCCATAAAAGTAGCTTATAGTAGATTGTTAGCTAAGACTCCTTTAAGAAAAGACGTGCTCGGATGGGTTCATGAACTTTTCAAGGACTCGATCGCATTGATAGACAAGGCAGAATCTAGTTTAGAGACAATAGACTTAACAGATTCAGCTGTAGATATATAGATATGGAAAAGTAAAATAAACATACTTTTGAGCATTATCAAAAGTAAAACATTACATAATAAATAATCTTTAAGCAAGGAATGGGAAGAAATTTTTCTCCATATCCAAAGCTTAAAGAAAAAATATATAGGTCGAGTCAATGACCTTGACAAAGTAGAGATTTTCCCATTATGACAGAGTGGGAACATATTCTAAATGAAGCTCGTGAAATCAAACAAGAAATCCACAAGTCAATCAAGTGCCTCTCCCAGGATAGAAATACCTCAGAGGGCACTATAGAAAAGCACACAAAAATCATAAAAGCCGATTTAGAAAAAATAAGGCTTCTGTTAAAGACCCATTACAACAGCCTTTCTAAATACCATCAAACAGCAGCTCTAGCCTTGCACAATGATTGCAAAGAAAAAGCTACATTGGCACTGAAGCGACATCAGATAACATTCAAAGAAGTTTCTGGTTTAAACTCCAGTATAAGTTTACTTAGTACAGGAGGTAAAATGACGCAAACAGTGGTAGAATTCATAAACACAGTGTAGCATGTTCACATATCGAATGATCACTGTACCCAGTTATGTACATACATAATTCATAAATAATATCGAAAATATATTGTAGCACTTTGTCACAATATTTATGTATACACATTCAAGTACCATGCGTCTTCCGTAACAAGACCATCCATGAATGCATGGTACTGGACAGTGCTGAGTCGGCATATCTAACACGCGCAACGACCCGCAGCGAGCATACATAATTATGTAAACATTTATACATAAGCTTACCGCTCCTCTGCTAGCTTCACTGGCAGCGTAGTCACGCGGACATTAGCTATACTGAACAATTGTTAAGATTTAAGAATTCATTCAATAAACAGAAGACGAAGTGAAAACACTGAAATCAAATTAGTACATGAAATCAAATTAGTACATGGAATCAAATTAGTACATGGCGACCTTGACAAAGGTCAAGGAATAAGGCCTGGACAGGAAATCTACAATCACTGGAGGGAAAATTGGAGTTCAAAAAAACGCAAAAACTGAGTGAGTAGAGAGTGAGTTATGTCAAGAGGGGGAGTGCAAAACAAAATAAAGAAAAGAATAGCACACATAAAGTGGCTATTATATGCGAGCAAAAATCCACCCCCCTGGGCAACAGCCCAAAAGCTTCAACAAGAACTTGACTTTTTAAAGTCAACGTTACTTAAAACAAAAAAGAACATAACTCACGCTCACTCAGTGCATTTTGAAATAACAACAATAAAAACTAAAAAAACTCCTCCCCCAACAAAAGAGCTACCAAAAAGGAAAAAAGAGTGCCCTGACGATTGCCCAGGACCATTGGACAGTGTACATTGCGAGTACACATGTATGCTGAGAACTGGTGCGATGACCGGCACCGGTACCGCCTGAGCCCATAGGCCCTGGACAGCAGCAGCGGTGACAACAAGCGCGAAAGGCAGGCCGCCTTTTACGCCTTCGAGGGAGCATCAGCGAGCTAACCAGCGACGACCAGCTGATGCTGCTCACCTGACGTCTGACATGCTGACATCGATATAACTATAAAAACATATTAAATATTACATATTACATATATTGCACATACGAATAAGAAAATTTCAAATGTAAAAAAAAAAAATTGTTAAATTGTGCGGAATCTTATCTGCTCAATAGAAGTATAGCCTGTAAAGCTATGCGAACTAATAGGTAGAATTTTGTTAATTATACTTCATTAGTAGATCAAAAAAAAAAGTCACTCTAATTTTTATGCTTCAAAATAGTATCAGCAAATTTGATGAAGAATATACTACACCCGTAATGGGGCTAATAGAAACTAAAACAGTGGATTCCACTGCCAACGTAGTTAACAAGGTTGAGTCACAAAATATTGATTTGAAATTCACGAATATATTGTTATTGATAATTGTTGTAATATTATGTGCATATGTTTTATACAAAGCGTATTTATTACACAATAAATGCGTAACTAAAAGAGCCCTCAGCGTCACAAACGATTTAGATAAAGTATAAAATTTTTTTCTATATGCACACAAACAATTGATATAACAATACATTCCGCAAATGAAACATTTTTTTATTGATTATGGTAAAAGCAAAAAATGTCCACTATTTATAGATATTTCGAGAAAGTAAATGATAATAACCCTACAATAGTAGAAGATTTGTTGAACAATTTTAGAAGTGAGCAAATAACCTCACCTCAGCGCTCAATAAGCTTAGCGCAAATCAAATTAGCGTATTTAGACTTCACAGGAGAAACATTCCCTGTACAAGGAAATAGTAGACTGCAAATGAGTTTCATTCTAACGCTACCATATGTAAGTTAACAAGTAACACTTAACATAGGATATTTTATAAGTTCATAATCTACCCTCGCTATCGCGTGCTCCATAAGTTAAGTAGCAGCCCTCGCAATTGCGACATTGCATAAATTGTATCAGCGCGCTATAGCTGCAATGGTCAGCGACGGTAACCGGACAGTTTTGTTTTGCTGCAAGAGTTTCCGTTATCGCCAAAGATTTGCTGAGTCGGTTTGCCGACCATGACATTGTGGCGTGATGCGAATTTTGGCTTAGCTTAAGTGAAATATTCTGTGTTTTAAGAAATCAGTTTTGAATACAGCGCTCTTCCAATAAGTCGCTTAAATAAATATCCACTCCGGCACTTAGCCGTAAAATAATTTGTTTTATTGTCTGAACCCAAGGTCAGCAATAAGAGGCTCAGTTTGCCTCTCAACCTAATCTTCACCCTTAACAGGACTGGAGTATTGTAATTGGCGCCCAACTAGTGGTCGGACTCCACATCCACTAATAACCAAACAGCAGCACAGGAGCTGCAGCAAGCAACAACAAATAAGACAGCAGCGAGGGAGCTGCGAGTGACCAACATAATAAAGAAATATTTTTTTTGTGTTAGTGGAATCATGTAAGTGGATACTCTAGCCAAAATTTTTTCTTATACAAAAGTCTTAATTTTTTGTAAAAATTAGTTTAGTACTTGTGAGTGTTTAATATTGCAACAGATCATAATTAATAACAGTAATCTGAACTAGGTTTCTAAAACTTGTGAGAGTGACTGCCTTGAGAATTCTAGGTAAAACAATTTGTCATCCAGTTCGTTAATAAAATTACTTTGTGTTACTTTCTGTGTCTAAAATTGTGCTATATCAATACATACAGTTCAGAGCTACGACGTAATTCGACCCGTTCTGCTTTTCGCAGCCACTGGCCTGCGCATGTTCAGCCAATACAGAACACCTCGCAAGCACTTTAGCGACTCAGATTCCGACTGTGACATTCGCATCGAAGCCTCGGCTACAAAACCTCTCCCTGCAGTTTCCCCCCCATTAGGTAAAATGGATCCAGATCAGCTTAGGGAAGTAATAAGGTCGGCTGTCAGCAGTGCTTTAGCTGAACAGGCCGCTGCAAACGAGCAGAGGGAGCGAGCGTTGACCCAAAGAATTAATGAGTTGGCTCAACAAATAGCAGCAGCAAACGTTGCCGCCCCACAAGTAGTAGCATATGCTGCTATAGGAATTAGAAACGACATTCGCTGTGACGAGCCACTAGATGCCGTCAAATGTTTACCTGAGTTTGCAGGAGTACAGGAAGCTTATGTATCTTGGAGGCAGGCAGCATTAGCCGCTTACGAGATCTTTAGACCACATAATGGCAGTTCTCGTCATTACCAGGCTGTTATCATTATAAGAAGCAAGATCAGGGGCCCCGCAGACGCGGTGCTGGCCTCATTTGGTACAGTATTGAATTTTGATGCGATAATAAATCGCCTAGATTTCACATACAGTGACAAGAGACCCATTCACGTCATTGAACAGGAATTAGGTACCTTGAGGCAAGGTGGCCTGTCCCTGCTCCAGTATTACGACGAGGTAGAGAAGAAACTCACTCTTCTCACTAACAAAGTTAACATGTCATATGAGCCAACTTTAGCAAAGGGCCTATGTGAAAAATTCCGTGACGATGCGTTGCGTGTGTTCATATCGGGTCTCAAGCGCAGTCTTACAGATGTGCTCTTTGCAGCAAAGCCCAGAGATTTGCCTTCGGCGCTAGCTCTCGCGCAAGAATTTGAGTCAAATCATGATAGGTACACATTTGCGGCTAATTTCGCAAAAAGTCTAGAGGACAAAGAGCGCAAGCCGCATGCAAAAGCGCAGGGTCACCAACAGGAGAGGCATTCGCGACAAGCCGAAACACAAGCTAGCGGTACCAAGAATCCACACTTTAGCAAGCAAACGGATCAACGAAGCAGTAGGCAGCATAATAATAATGGTGCACCGGTGCCCATGGAGGTCGATCCTTCCTTCTCAAGGGTTTTGCAGCCCACTCAGGCCCCGGTTTACGCGAATAGAAAGAACCCCGCATCCGACCGCACAGGCGGTCAGAGAAATCAGCAAAGATTGAATCGCGTCACGCAAGACGCGGGACAGGAAGCAGAGGCGTACGCTGATGCGGCCTCTAGCGCAGCGGTACAAATCAATGACGATGCTAGTTATGACTCTGATGCCCTCAATTTTTTAGGAGTAAATCCCTGCTACCCGTCATCAGACGAAGAATAGCAGGGACTCACATGCGATTCCTCATAGACACGGGCGCGGCCAAGAATTTCATTCGGCCACATGCCAAGAATTTCAAGGCGTCCAAAATTACACACAAATGCTTTGTTGCAATGTTTGGGTTAAAGGCAACCTTTTTTATTCTGCCAGACTTGTCAACTTTCGATGGGATTATAGGCCTTGACCTGCTAAAGCAGGCAGCTGCTTCGCTTTGTCTAGCTTCAGGACAGCTTAAATGGGGCAAGGAGGTCGAACAAATCACCTTCCACACGTGCAAAAATGTAAATTTCACAAATGTAGACTGTGCAGAGGCATCCCCATTAGCCAGAAGTTCCTTTTTGAAAATGCTAAAGACCAGACAAAAGGCCTTCGCAGACCCAGACGAAGCGTTGCCGTATAACACATCAGTCGTGGCCACCATTAGGACCACAGATGAGCAACCGATCTATGCCAGGCCTTACCCATATCCAATGGGAGCAGCTGATTTCGTTAATAAAGAAATCAAAGATCTGCTAAAAAATGATATAATTCAAAAGTCAGTCTCTCCCTACAATAACCCAATATGGGTAGTAGACAAGAAGGGCACTGATGAAGCGGGCAATAGGAAAATGAGGTTGGTAATGGACTTTAGTAAACTTAACGAAAGAACCGTGTCTGACAAATACCCTATGCCAAATATATCAATGATATTGGGGAATTTGGGAAGAGCCAAATTCTTTTCAACATTAGACCTCAAGTCTGGTTATCACCAGATCATACTCGCTGAACGCGACCGCGAAAAAACCTCTTTCTCTGTAAACGGGGGGAAATACGAGTTCAAAAGGCTCCCCTTTGGATTAAAGAATGCAGCAAACATCTTCCAAAGAACCATCGACGACATACTGCGAGAGCAGATTGGCAAATTTTGCTATGTTTATGTCGATGACGTAATCATCTTTTCAGAAGATGAGGACTCCCACATTAAACACGTAGATTGGGTCCTAAAAAGCTTACACGAAGCAAACATGAGGGTCTCCATCGAAAAGTCACGATTTTTTAAGAAAAGCGTGAACTTTTTTGGTTTCATAGTCACCAGCACTGGCACCACGACGGATCCTGAAAAGGTTAAGGCAATACAGGAGTATCCAGAACCTAAAACACTGTTCGAAGTCAGATCATTTCTAGGCCTCGCAAGTTATTATAGATGTTTCATTAGGAACTTTGCCGCAATAGCAAAACCCATCTCAAATATTTTGAAGGGTGAAAATGGAACAGTCAGTAAGCATAGGTCCAGAAATATAAAGGTTCAATTCTCTGAAGTGCAGCGAAGGGCGTTTCAGAAGTTGCGCGACATTTTGTCATCTGAAGACGTAATGCTCAGGTACCCTGATTTTAAGAAGCCATTCGATCTAACGACCGATGCTTCGGCTTACGGCATAGGTGCAGTCTTGGCTCAAGAGGGTCGTCCTATAACAATGATTTCAAGATTATTGAAGGACAGCGAGGTAAACTATGCGACAAATGAGAGAGAGTTATTGGCCATCGTATGGACACTTGCCAAGTTAAGGCATTACTTGTATGGGGTATTCGCAGTTTCGGAATCCAATCGAAATGCGAAGATTAAAAGGTGGAAAGCGCGCATTGATGAGTCTAATGCACGTATCTTCTATAAACCCGTCAAGGACAATCTGGTTGCGGATGCCTTGTCAAGACAGCAAGTCAACGCTGTGAATGAACAAGAAATTGAGTCCTGCGCAGCAACGATCCACAGTGAGGTATCTCTCACCAACACCATTGAGACAACAGACAAACCCTTGAATTGTTTTCAAAACCAAATAGTGCTAGAAGAGGCGCGTTCACCCTTAAAACGAAGTTTTATTCTCTTTGGAAATAAGAAACGCTACTTGATCAGCTATACTTCCATCGAATCGCTGCTAGACGAGCTCGAAGATGTAATTTCACCCAAATGCGTAAATGCTCTCCACTGTAATTTACACACACTTGCAATTATACAAGATTCATTGGTTCGTAGATACCCGGCCACAAAGTTCTGGCATTGCAAAAATCGCGTAGTGGATGTAATTGCGGTGGGAGATAGAAGGGAAATCCTCACAGCCGAGCATAATAGGGCCCATAGGTCTGCACAGGAAAATATTAAGCAGGTACTCTCGGAGTACTACTTTCCAAAGATGGCAAGAATTGCCAATGAAATAGTACAAAATTGCAAAACATGTGCTAGGGCTAAATATGATAGACACCCCAAAAAACAAGAGCTTGGGGAGACACCGATCCCCTCACATGTAGGAGAGATGTTACACATAGACATTTTCTCCACTGACAAGAAATACTTTCTAACTTGCATCGACAAGTTCTCTAAGTTTGCTATTGTCCAACCGATCCCCTCAAGAACCATTGTGGATCTGAAGCCAGCTCTAATGCAAATCATGAATTTTTTTCCTAAAGCCAGATCCATTTACTGTGACAATGAACCGTCATTGAATTCAGAGACCATAGTGACTATGCTCGCAAACAACTATGGGGTCAGCATTTCAAATGCACCACCATTGCATAGCATCTCGAATGGACAGGTTGAGCGCTTTCACAGCACCCTGTTAGAGCTAGCCAGATGCCTAAAAATCGATAGAGGCATAAATGACACTGTAGAAGTCATTTTACTGTCTACAACTGAGTACAATAAGTCGATCCATTCGGTCACCGACCAGAGACCAGTCGACGTGGTTCAGGCTCATCCAGATGAGCCACAAGGAAAAATACAAGAAAATATCAGAAACGCTCAGACGATGCTCAGAGCTAGGGAGAACGCAAATCGGCAGAATAGGGTCTTCGACGTTGGTGACAGAGTTTTGGTCAAGTCCAACCGACGGCTCGGAAACAAACTCACACCTTTATGTGATGAGAAGGCAGTGGAAGCAGACCTGGGGACCGAGGTCCTCATTAAAGGGAGGGTGGTCCACAAGGACAACCTAAGGTGACTCCCTTGTCTTTTTTGTACACCTTTTTTAAGCCACTAGGCAAACTCGTATAAGTTAGATATAGTTTTTCAACTTACTTTTAGCCACTTGGCATAATTTTTACAAACTTTCTTGGTGGTGGGCCGTAAAAAGAAAAACAGAAAAATTGCGAAAAAATAAGAAAACAACCGCATTTCACAGGTTTGGATCCATACTATTCCTCTCCTTATCCCTGGCTTCGGCACATGTCATCGACTACTCGCGTGCCAAGTACATTCCCATCGTCGACGGCGAAATCTTGGTATGGGAGGAATACGCCTATGCCAGGCTGTAGCATGTTGTGGAATAACATTAACAACAATACAAACATATTGTAGCAATTAGTTACAATATTTATGTGCGCAACATTCAAGTGCATTTGCCTCTTAAGTAACATGACCACCCATGAGTGCATGGTGCTGGACAATTGCTGTGTCGGCAAATATAACACGCGCGGCCGCTTTGGCCCAATATGCAATATGATACATCCTCACTCCACCGCTGCGACGGTACATAAACATACATACTCTTATGTAAACATTTATACATTTATACATAAGTATGTTTATACATAAGCATACCGCTCCTCTGCCTGCATGACCAGCAGCGCAGCTACGCGGTCTTAGCTATAGACGACAATTGTTATAGAATTAAGATTCATTCAATAAAACAAAGCCAACCTAAACAGAACATATTATTCCTCTCTAAATAAATTGAGAAATAATATGAAACATCGAACCTTTATATTACATGGCGACCGTGACAGTGGTCACTAAGTACAAAAAGTGACCTGTAAAAAAAAAAAGGAAATTAAACAACAACTGTAACTACAGTGTGGTAGGCAGACCGCCCACTACACCGACGTGGGAATATTATAAATACAAGAAATGAATAAAGGAGAAAAAAAATCACAGTAAGTAGAGTGATGGGAAGAAAAACTGGTGTGGTAAAAAAGTTAAAGGCCAGAAAGGCAGAAATATTGAAGCTAATAAATAACCCAAAAACTAATTGGAATACCTCGGTGAAATTACACGCCGAGGTAGAGGTTATAAAAACCCAATTAGAAGAAAGAAGGAATAAAACCACAACCAGAATCCCATACTCTGCAATACAAAACGTGGCAAAACCAAAGATAAGAATAAGTCCACAAGCTGAGAAAGAGATACCAAAACCGAAGAAGGTCTGCCCGAACGACTGCGAGGGACCATTATACTCAGCATACTGCGAGTATACGTGCAGGCATTGCTACGGGACTCCAAAGGAGGAGCCAGTCCCCAAACGGAAGAAATCAAAAATCAACAAATCTGGTGCGATGACCGGCACCGGAACCGCCTGAGCTCATAGGCCACGGACATCAGCAGCTGAGACTACAAGCGTGAAAAGCAGGCCGCTTTTTACGCCATCGATGCAGCATCAGCGTGCCAACCGGCGACGACCAGCTGATGCTAGAAACTAGACGGAAAGAAGATAACAAGAAGAAAAAAACAAATAAACAACTTATGTGCTGCGTCACAAATTTTTTTTGAGTGTACTGCGATGCACATTTTTTTTATAATATATAAGTAATCAATGTACAATTGTGCGGCATTAAAGCTGTCCGATTAGAGTGTGGCCTGAAAACCATACGAAAAAGTAGGCAGGAACATATGTAAAAAAAAAAAAAGAGCCTTCAGCTCAAAACATTAATACTAAAGTACATTCAAGAAAAATATATAAAAAGCAATGAAAAATTCAAATTTTTGATTTAAAATCTTTTTAAATGGAATGTTTGACAACAAAATAAGTAAATTTGATGATACATTTGATACACCCAATATGGGGTTAATAGACACTAAAACAGTGGACTCCACTGCAAATGTTATTAACAAAATAGAGTCATAAAATGTAGATCTAAAACCAACAAATGTACTTTTATTAATAATTGTGATAATAATGAGCGCATATGTATTATATAAAGCATACAAATTACACAATAAATGTGTAACAAAGAGAGCCCTAAGCCATGCTAATGATCTTGATAAGATCTAAATAACATATGCATCAATTATTGTAACAGTGCATTTACAAAAAAAAATAAAAGATCATTTTCGAAATTTAATAAAAAAAAAAAATTATATAAAAAAAAAAAATAAAATTTAAAAAACACAAATATATATATTAATTGGATAAAATGAGCACATTAGAAGATTATTTTAGGAAGATAGTAGATAGGAATACTAGCATTGTAGAAGATCTACTCGAGGTTTTTAGAAGAGGTAACGTCAATTCGGTACAGAATTCGATAAATTTAGTACAGATTAGATCAGCATACCTTGATTTGACTGGAGAAGAATTCCCAGTTCAAGGAAGTGCAATGGTACAGATGTGTTTTCTAATTACAGTACCAAATATATGTTGTTTTTCAAATGCAACAGGTACACTTCGCTTCTATCTGATGGATGAAGCCCAACAACAATAGGTTGTCACAAATTAAATAAACATGAATAAAGTTGAAACTAAACATCTACAAATATATATTCCTTTTCTTGATTTCCTGATATACTCAGGACCAGTAAACAAAAAATATAAGGAAATAAAATTCTGGATACAAAACAACTACAAGTTTAAAAGAAACATTGTGGAACTTATGGAAAAATCCATAAAAATAGCATATAGCAGACTGTTACTAGAGAAACCTAGGAATAAGGATGTGCCTGCATGGGTGCATAATAGTTTTAAAACAGAAATAGAAACTATCAATGTAGTAGAATCAGATGAGGACATCTAAATAAAAAAAAAAAAAAAAACTCACAAAAAAAAAATAAACTTTTAAGCATGGAATGGGAAGAATTAATTACCCATATCCAAAATATTAAAGAAAACTTTAAGAAATCATATAAATGCGTCACACAAAATAGGAACATCCAAAAGGAAACCATAAACAAGCACGCAAAAATCCTAGTTGATTCTTTCAACGAAGCGAGAAATTTAGTGCATGTTAATAGAGAGAGCATAGGTAAAGAAAATTGGTCAAAGATCTCCAATCTATTGATCAAGTTACGAGCAAACCTAATCTCTATAAAAACAAAATATAATCTTGAAATATTCGTACCCACCGTACTTAATTCACCTCTGAGCATAGACACCTGTAAAAAAGGAAACAGAGCAAGAAGGTGAAGAATCTGAAACAAGCGAGGAAGAAATAGAAGAGAAAGATCTAAACGATCTAACAATTCCTGCGCTTTTAACACTACCTGATATAGAAGTGTTGTCTGAACAAGACAACGAATCGGATTTAGACATCAATAAAAGTGTAATAAACACAACCAACAGGATGGCAGAATTAAATGCCCGAAGGGCATATGTGAAAGAAATAAACATATCCATACCTGAATTTAACGGCTCAAAAATGCAACTCCAAAGATTCATTACAGCTCTGAAGTTGGTGGATATGATGAAAGGAGACTACGAAAATATAGCAGTTGAGATAATAAAATCAAAAATTGTTGGCCCAACATTATATGAAGTATACAAAGAAACTTCAATAGAAGCAATAATACAAAAATTGCAAGGCGTTGTAATTGGTGAAACATCCAAGGTTATAAAAGCCAAGTTGAAGAATACAGCTCAGAAAGGTAAAACCGCTGACAAATTTACTTCGGAGATAGACAACTTACGAAAGACACTGCAATCAGCATCAGAGGGTATACCTGCAGAAATTGCTAGTAAGAATAGCACAGACGAGGCTATAGAAGCAATGATTGCAAATTGCGATAACAACAGAATTAAAAATATACTTGACTCTGGAAACTTCAAAACCATGGATGAAGCAATAGCAAAGTACTTACAAAAAAGTACTGAGATATCAGGCAATCCAAATACGGTTCTATTTGCTCAAAGAGGCCGTGGTAATTATAATAATAGATATAATTATCGTGGTAGAGGTAATGGTCGTGGTAATTATAATAATTATAACAATTATAATAATAGTTACAACAATGGCCAAAATTATAATCAGAACTACAACCAGAGAGGAAACAACAGAGGCAGAAATAATAACAGAAGGAATAGAGGAAACAACCAACAAAACAGAGGTTATAACTCTAATAATAGCAATGTTAGGGTAGCCCAGAACAATTCGGGAAACTCCCAACAACCTTTAGATACTCAGCAATAAAAAATTACAAGGTATACACCATCAGTCTCAGTCAAAGCACATTTGTAAGTTTCACTAACGTAGCAACAGGAAAAGAATTAGTATTTTTAATAGACACAGGTGCTGACATATCAATATTAAAAGAAAATTCCGACAACTTTGAATATATTCAAACGAACCAAATAATAAATATACAGGGAATAAGTCAAGAAATAACAAAATCTAAAGGACTTACTTCCATAGAAATACAAACCTCTAAATACATAATTCCACACGATTTTCATATCGTAAATTTACAATTCGCTATTCCTTGTGATGGAATACTAGGTATCGATTTCATAAGAAAATATAACTGTCAATTAGATTTCAAACCGACTGAGGATTGGCTTATACTTAGACCAAATAATCTACAATACCCCATATATGTGCCAATAGCATACAGTTCTGGCAACAACTCCATAGTCCTGCCAGCAAGATCACAAGTTGTCCGAAAAATTGAAATAACCTCAGCGGAAGACAGTATATTAATTCCGAACCAAGAAATTCAGCATGGTATTTACATAGCAAATACCATAGCATCTTCTCAAAACGCATTCATAAAATTACTAAATACAACAAACACAAATCAAATAGTCAAGATAAATAACTTGCAGTACGAATCACTTTCGAACTACGAAGTAGTTAAAACAAGTCCAGAAAATAGAGAGAAAACGGTATTAGCGACACTCTCCAAGAATTTCCCACCACAGTTCAATAGCCAACTAACCAAATTATGTACACAGTATAGTGATGTGTTCGGTCTGGATACAGAATCTATAACTACCAATAATTTTTATAAACAAAAGCTGAGACTGAAAGATGATGAACCAATATATATAAAGAACTACAGAAATCCTCATAGTCAAAAAGACGAGATACAAAGACAAGTCCAAAAGCTTATAAAAGACGAAATAGTTGAGCCTTCTGTATCCCCATACAACAGCCCACTTTTATTGGTACCGAAAAAATCGTTACCAAACGCTGAAAATAAAAAATGGCGATTAGTAATTGACTATCGTCAAATTAATAAAAAATTGTTGTCCGATAAATTTCCGCTACCTAGAATTGATGACATTTTAGACCAACTAGGTAGAGCAAAATATTTTTCATGCCTTGACCTAATGTCAGGTTTTCATCAAATTGAACTCGAAGAAGAGTCACGAGACATAACATCCTTTTCCACAAGTAATGGCTCATACCGCTTCACGCGACTACCATTCGGTTTAAAAATAGCGCCAAATTCGTTCCAGAGAATGATGACTATAGCGTTCTCTGGCCTTGAACCTTCGCAAGCATTTCTTTACATGGATGACTTAATAGTCATAGGTTGTTCCGAAAAACACATGATCAATAATCTAACAGATGTTTTTGAGAAGTGTAGGCAACATAACCTAAAGTTACATCTTGAAAAATGTTCATTTTTTATGCATGAAGTCACCTTTTTGGGACATAAATGCACAGATAAAGGAATCTTGCCTGATGACACGAAATATGATGTCATTCAAAATTATCCAGTCCCACATGATGCGGACA
Source organism: Drosophila paulistorum (assembly GCA_018152135.1). Classification (NCBI taxonomy): domain Eukaryota; kingdom Metazoa; phylum Arthropoda; class Insecta; order Diptera; family Drosophilidae; genus Drosophila; species Drosophila paulistorum. The sequence continues at coordinate 313,756 of JAECXG010000173.1, forward strand.
GCGCTAGAAGATTCATTGCATTTTGCAATTATTACAGAAGATTCATAAAGAATTTTGCCGACTATTCTCGTCACATAACAAACCTATGTAAGAATGAAGTAAGTAAGTCGTCTCGCCGACTTAGGTATACCATACACCAGTAAAGCAAATATTTTTTAACAAATGCATTTTCACATGCTTTTTATTACAAGCATATCTTAGAATCTCCCTCACTCAAGTATACGAGCACCCTAGCGCCCCCACCAGCCAACGGCCAACTACGGCCTTATGGAAAAACGTTTATATGCATAACTTGGCTATTTTTTGTCCGATTTTGATCAAATTTGGTAGTTTGCTGGGTATTAGTATCAAATTCAAGTGTGCTAAATTTGATTACAAAAGGTAGAAAATTACGTGAGATAATCGAGTTTTCACAAATTACGGGGGCGGAAAGGGGCGTGGCAAAATCGTTGCATATACAGTATATGCGCATTTATTAAGCAAATACACATACCAAATTTGGTGTCTCTAGCTATTATAGTCTTTAAGAAAATCAAATTTGTTTAAATTTCGTGGGCGGAGGGGGCGTGGCAAATTTTTTGCAACAAATTTGTGCGCGCTTACTAAAGGATTAATCATACCAAATTTGATGTCTTTAGCTATTATAGTCTTAAAGAAAATCAAATTTGTTTAAATTCCGTGGGCGGAGGGGGCGTGGCAAAAATTTGAAATAAACTTGACCACCGTAGGTTATACACGAGTCTACGTACCAAATTTGGTGACTCTAGCTCTTATAGTCTCTGAGATCTACGTGTTCATACGGACAGACGGACGGACGGACGGACGGACGGACGGACGGACGGACGGACGGACGGACGGACGGACATGTCTATATCGACTCGGCTGTTGATCCCGATCAAGAATATGTATACTTTATGGGGTCGGAAAAGCTTCCTTCTGCCTGTTACATACATTTTGGCGACTTTAATATACCATTTCACCCTATGGGTGTATGGTATAAAAATGTTAAATTCGAATGGACAAGTGATTGTCAAAATGCGTTCGAGCATTTAAAATCAGCACTAATGAACCCAACTCTATTACAGTACCCAGATTTTAGCAAAGAATTTTGCATAATCACCGACGCAAGTAAATACGCATGTGGAGCAGTCCTAACACAAAATAAAAGTGGACTACAGCTTCCAGTAGCATACGCGTCTAGATCCTTCACAAAAGGTGAGAGTAATAAGAGTACAACTGAACAAGAGTTAGCAGCGATTCACTGGGCAATCACGCACTTCAGACCATACATTTATGGTAGACATTTTACTGTCAAAACAGATCACAGAGCATTAACTTATTTGTTTTCAATGACAAATCCAAGTTCCAAGCTAACTAGAATGCGACTTGAACTCGAGGAGTATAATTTTACAGTAGAGTATCTAAAGGGGAAGGATAATTTCGTAGCCGACGCGCTATCAAGAATAACAATACAGGACTTACAAAATATACAAACTAGTAACAAAATTCTGAAAGTCACTACCAGAAATCAAAGTAAACAGTCAAATTCCTGCGCAGGAAAAGAAAAAGAAAATAATATAAAAGAGTTGCAAAAGCAATCTCTTAATGCTTCTAAGCCCAACGTATATGACGTCATTGTAAATGACGAAGTACGAAAAGTAGTGACCTTGCGGATAACTGATTCTTTAACCACATTCAAACATGGCGAGAAAGTTATAGCAAGAATTGACATTTGCAATATGTATACCAATGGAATTCTTGATTTAGGTCAATTTTTTCAAAGGCTCGAAAAAGAAGCCGGTATAATCAACATCAGTAAAGTCAAAGTGGCACCGAGCGAAAAGATCTTTGAGACTATTTCAATAGAATCTTTCAAAAATATGGGCAATAAAATATTGAAATTTTTAAGAGTAGCGCTACTCAAGCCGGTGACCCTATTATCAAATAATGATAAAGAAAAAGAAGGAATACTGTTTACGTTCCACGACGACCCTATAAAAGGAGGTCATACTGGAATATTGAGAACTATGGCCAAAATAAAAATGCATTACTATTGAAAAAATATGACACGAGATATATCTCAATATATAAAAAAATGTAATAAGTGTCAAAAAGCAAAGATAACAAAGCATACAAAAACCCCGTTAATTATAACTGAAACGCCACAACTGGCTTTCGACAGGGTAATTGTGGATACGATCGGTCCACTCCAAAAGTCAGAACAAGGAAATGAAT